>JAUPFT010000001.1:45563578-46163578 GCA_036936625.1 Parnassius smintheus behrii | reverse complement strand
AGTGTCTCTAAACGGAAAATCTAAACCCAAATAATCAATACTCAATGTAAAAGAATCATTCAATTTATTAACATTTGAGATATTATTGTATTTATTTACAGTGTGTTATCGTTAATTCTATTAATTTTTTTAAACATTAAATGTCTAAAATATTTTACACATAGGAAAAAATATTATAGTACAGAAATATGTCCATGTAGAATGAACATATATCACGGACATGGCAGAATAGGGTAAAGCTTTTTCACAAAAAAAAAAATACAAAGAAATGCAATCTTGAACTATTCATTGTTAAATAATTGTTTGTGATCATTTTTCGTTCAATATTGAGCGATGCCAATTGTAAGCCATCGGTGCTAAAATACTTTGATCGAGAAGGCGCAATGGTAATAAACGATGAAGTATGAGTATTTAGATCGTTCTACAATTATTTGAAATATTGTTTTTTGTAAACAGGGGGCAAAGAGAGCCGTATAATATTGCGATGGGTTTTTAGTAAATGGACAACATGCATAGATAATACTAACAATGACATAATCTCTTGCAATAACCAAGAAAAACTAAAAACCCTATAAAACGACTATTTGAAAATTGGTATTAATTCTCATCTTACCAATGTTTTTTACTAAAGTTGTTTTCGGTAAGTCCCTTTCATTGGGTACATAGGATTTTTCAGATATCAGATCGGCTACTTCTGTTTCCGAACCGCTGTTATCCATAAAATAAGAATGTTTATTAAGAAGTGACATAGAACAGACGACTTGCATCTGAAAAAAGTCCATATCATTTTACATACATTTCATGACGTCATATTGTGGCAACGTGCAGGAATCAATTACTCACTATTGTCTAGTGGGTGTCCCAAGTGGCGAAAGAAGATAACGATACCCCCTGCCACACACTCGTCGAGTGGCACGGGAAGTAGCGAGGAAAGGAGGCAGAGACGTAGTGTGGCCACAATAATCGCCATGCCGCACGTCATGCTCTTTGTTATGCCCATCGCTCTCTGTTTTGTCGGTTTTTAAGCTATTGCATAGCTTCTATCGCGGGCCTTGAGCGCGGGGACTGAATCCAGAAATTTATTCCGTAACGAAAAAACCTCACGCTCCCCACTCCGACGGGCACGGAGGTGTGGCTTGAAGGCCGTGCATTGTCTAACGTCGTTTCTTTTCGGCAGTCTTCGACACGGTGTTTGTGTGCGTGCAACTAGACGTATTGTACGACTCTACGAAGCTCGCACGAATCGAGACGAGCTGCTCCGAAATCGGACGAATATATAAGCAGCTGTTTATGAGAAAGTATATAGGTGTATAGGTATTTATGTACAACAGTGAATAGCTGCACTTGTAAAATTTGTGTATAAAGTGTTTTGAATATGAATGAACAAAGTGCATTTATTATTTATTTATTTAATAAAAGAAAAAAAATTGTTTTCTTATCGGTCATCACGCTCAAAAAGTGTAACTTGAATTAATATCAAAGAAAAAGAAATACTGCATAAATAAAATAAATAAATAATTATAATTGCATAAGTTAATACAAAATGCTATGCAATAGCTTTACCGCGGCAGTCCCCGAGTGCCACGTCACGTCTTTTTTTTTTGGGCACGAGTCAAAGGACTAGCAATATGAGTGCGAATGGCTAGCCACATAATCGCACGAACACAGTTAGAATCAAGCGCTCGTTACGGAAGCGTCGTTCTACTGCGATGAATAGATGTCATCCACCATCTTCATCGGCGAGGTCGATAACCTATATTTGTTTTTTATGACATTGATATAATAAGCTTTACTAAATACGCATAGCGTGTACGCTGCCACAGTTCCAACAACCATTGGGTTGCAGACGCGAGCGACCTATGGCAAAGCGTCGCGTCTGTGGGCAGAGTGGGCAACATCGCGGCTGCGCGAGGAGCTTGGTGTGGCGGAACCAATACAGGAGATGGGCAGCAGCATCTTCCTGATAACAACTCTAATTAATAAAACAACGCCATTACCGATATTTGCCCACTTATGGCAAATATATCCCCTATAAGGCAAACTATGTGAGAGTTCTACCTTCAGCAGTAGAATTTTAATAGCTGCAATAAATAAATGAATGCAAATTGAATTAAACAGTTTCACTGATTTTGTAGAAAATAAACTTTTTCCCAAAAGAAATTTTTCACCAAACGACAATCTATCAGCGCGTAAAATATTTGTTTTCGATAACCTTTTCAACATTTGCATTGTAAAAGAAGAAATGTTAAAACGATTTTTTTATAGGATAGGTTGACAAACGAACACACAGTCAACTTGGTGGTAAGGGATTGTCGTGGCCCACAAACATCTACATCTATTCTCAAATACGAATTAAAATGCAAACGCAAGATACAATGGAGGAAAAATACAACATTTAAGATGGCAGATGTTAAAAAGCTGCTCCAGGTGGCTTTAGGCAACATTTCAGCAAGAAAATGGCAAAATTTCATCAGTCACGTAAAAAAATAGGAATGGAAAGAAGATAGACTAGATAATAATGTAGACAAAACTGTTGATTCTTTTGTAATAAATGTGGCAAGCGAGACATCGTCGGAAAGCAGTAACTCCGTTAAAGAGAAATCGGATTCTGATTTTTGAATTTTAATTTTTTTATTTCTGCCAAGTTAGTAATTGTAACTCGATATTTATAACTGTTTTATACTAAAATCAAATTAAATAATTTATATAATAACAATAATTTGTTTAATAAGTTAGTAAATTTATTTTTTTTTCAAAAATGTTTGTGACCACTGTTAGTAAGCAAAGAGGTCATTGACTTTACTAAAAATTTCTTGATAGAAAAACCCGTTAACTGATCTGACTCCACCCGGGACCTCAAGATCAACAATAAAATTGAGATCCGGTGTATCAACAACAGCAGATGTCTATTGGAACTCAAAGAAACAACCCTGATTCGTCAATCGATCTTCGCCAGCATTACTCCATGATATCGCAAGATATCACTGCTCAACCAACCATTGGAATATTATAAGACCTATGCAGTTAAAAACCACCCTTCACTTTCCGTACTCGGCAGTGCTACCCCAACTGATTACAATTTATTTACTCAATTTTGACAATTTCCTGCAAGGGAAAAAGTTTTGTTCTCAGGAAGCGTTACAAAATTCCTTCATAGACTTTGAGATACTTCCTTTTAAAACTGATATTAAAGCATTTTCCTTAGCTGTTTAGATATCTGTTTATGTTTTTTCTATTTAAATTTCACTATATTATGCATTACAGCTAACAAGGATTAATGAAAAAGTATCGGATATTAAAATTGTATGAAACATGGAAACTTACCCAGTATAAAATAAACTGAATTCTGTAACTAAAACACAAAAACATTATGTATACAATTACACATGTAATAACTAGTCGTACTTATGAATTTAATTTCACGGATAAACGACAAGCCTGTATACCGTTTTTTGTCTCGTTGTTTACGAAAACAATAAAGAACAAGCGCTCATAAAATTTTGTTTCTAATTGCGATAAGAATTGATCGGTTTTGCCAAGTGACTTCGTATACAATGTTCATTCTAAGTCCAAATAACTGATTTCATTTAACGTTTAGGAATTTCGTTGTTGATTGAACTAATTAAATAGTCGCATTAACTTCTTAACTTAAGTTTTTAGTGTATCAAATAGCGTAACAGATGAGAAAGCACAAATGGTTCGTGTCGATAACTTCATGTTTTAGGATTTTTTCAAAGGCGATATCGTAACGATATGAGCAGATTATTTGCAGAAAATTACGGGTTTAGAAAGATGAAGTCTTTATTTAGTGCACTACAGAAGAATATCATAAATTTTTGATGACGGTTTTTTAGAGCTAAGCAATCCCTCCATAGTGTTTTACTTGAAAATATGCGCTAGAATTATATTTTAGGTTAATTACAACCATTAATATAAGTTAAAATACTTTATTTTAAGCATTATTATAACTAAATATTTTTTATATATGCATTTATTTTACCTGAATACAAGTAATGTTAAATATACAAAAAAAATTAGCTCGGTTCATTTCGTCTATTATTTCATACGATTATTCCAAAGTACTATAAAGCAGCGCGCACAGACGCCGCCCGTTTTCCCGGCACCACTCCCGTTCGCATTCATTCGTATTTCACACCGATAACGTTAACTAGTGTTGCCAAGTGTCCCGATTTTCAGGGGTTTGGTGTCACGTCCCCATTCACCACCCCCAATCGGAACGCCAATTGTCCCGAATATTCACTCTTTCTGGCCTGTATTTCGATCGATCATTTTGACAGCAAAATTGAATATATCTGTAAGCTAATTTTGCTCCGTGGCTAATACTGTGGATGTTACTAGACTGAAACATTTTTGCTTTGACAATTTCGTATTTCATCACCAAACTCGGACTACAGTCAAAGATTTAAACTTTGCGCGTTATGTCCAACACGAGATACAGATATCAATCATATAGACTCGTTTTCTGTTCTCTCACTGCCTAATGCTACCCGCGCCCCGTCACGCTATGCATCGATTGTCGGGAAAGTGATCAAAGAGTGAGTGCACTATAACCACGAAACGCCCGTCGTCCCATCAGGAATAAACTTAATATCACCACCTACAGAATGTCCGCAGCAACCAGGCTCTTATGTGCGATGTTATCATTATACTCGCAGGCAATTGACAGACAATGTCAGTTATTAAGAAGGGCACATCGACGGATGAAATTAACGTGTGTCACAAAGCTTCCTCACTCTGATCCAGGATGTAAAATATGCATTTATTTGCAACACAGATTACCCCGTAAGGGGGGTAATCTGTGACGTGCAACATGCGTGGGCAACTTATAATGACTAAGACAAAGAAACAAGTGTGCTTTTGCAAATTAAGCTGCTACAAATAGGAGTGGGTCGACCGGAAACTGACGCAGATGGCAATCTTAACTTTAAAAATGTATTTTATGTGCGAAATATCTTATTCACATCTCATTCCTCAGACATGTAGGTTTCCTCACGATGTTTTCCTTCACCGCCGAGCACGTGGTAAATCAGCACTTAAAATTGCACTTAACAATTTCATTGGTGCCGGCGGGGATCGAACCCGGGTCACTCGCGTTCTTTTATATTTACAGCGAGCGTTAACCATCTGAGCTAGCACGGCTCATCTGAATATTTCATCTTATTACTAACTGGCATCGCCCTGGTGGCAAAAGGTCGTGGATGCTTTCATTGAACACTCGTTTTCATTAGTAACGAGGCTACTACGATTCTGTGTGATTCTGTGTGTGTTTTTTACGAAATCAGAAGGTTTCTCTACTGACTTTGTCTGCGTAAAATATGCATTTATTACACACTTAAACATACTTCAATAAATTTATAAAACGGAGGCGAAACCGTAATAAAAAGTTTCAAAGTTTTAAGAAAGCGTACATTCAGACCCGGGTAAGTGACTTTTTATAGAAATAAGGACGTAAAACGAACACAGCTCTCCTGACCGTAAGTGGATGTTAGACCCTTAAGTAAGAACGTTGTCACTTTTGAGGATAAAGATTGAATGGTTCCCGTCATATACCTTACGAAACATAGCAGTATAATATCCTGCTGTTTCACGCTGATGTTCTGTGTGAGTCCAGTACTAGGTCTTTACCTATGATATTGCCGTTCTGCAATACTGGCCACTTCAAATTAAATACTTAATTTTTGTTTGGCCAAGAATTCTAATTTCAAATAAATTTTATTTTAAGAGCATGGATTTTTTTTTCAAAATTAGTCATTTCTTTATTGATTAGTTATATTTTCATCGCATTTGAATAATTTTCGTCAAGACCTATTATTTCGCGTACTGACCCATTTATGCTGCAGTCACAATTCACTGCAGCATGACTCCAAGACGTAAAATTGTCTTATTTATGTTGTCTCTTACGACAAAGGCTCGGATAACGGCATTGAAGTAATATGTACCTACGTACTAGAACAGCTATCTCAAACAAAAAATGTGCGCTACTCCGTGTTCGCGCGGTTATTTTTTTATCATAGAATAAACATAGGTAGAATGATCCGTAGGTAATAGTTGATTGTATTGTTAAATAGGTAAATTATATCAAGAACAATATTTAAATTTTGTTATTTATTTTGTATATTTTATTTGCTTATTTAATATAATATTATATCACAATTACATTTTAATTATATTTTTATCTGAATATTTTAAAAGGTATCTATGGCAAATATAAAAAACATACTGAATGTATGTTTAACAAACTTATTAACATAACATTTAAATTACAAATAAATTTATTTAAATTAAAATAAAAGACGTTCATAAATGCTGGGCACGCGATAGTTAAAAATGGACGAATTAATTCACTTTGACTTTGATGTAGAAACCTAAAAATAAAATAAAAGAATAATAAGCAGATTTAAACATGAAAATTTAGCCTAATTATAATAACTTATATATGTTTCTACAAAAAAATTGTGTATAATAATATATTCGTCCTATACTTAAGTACCCACAGAAATGTTGTATCTGATCATATTAATTTTATAATCTATATTCCATGACACGAGATGGCGTCTTATGGCGGCTTCTCACTGCGTGTGTTATCACGCGCCGCGCCGCCCGTGTTGGTTTAATATGGTTGTATGATATATATGATATGTGTTATCGGTTATGAATAGTGTCGCCGTCTGGTAGCATATCCCTTGAACTAACCTCAATATCATGTTGACTATAGATAGTTGTATGTAGTTATGTATATATATATATATATATATATATATATATATATATATATATATATATATATATTTAACATACACGATGTAAAAGCGTTTATTCCGCAAAATACAACACCAAACCAAATTAAATATGTTCACCGGGTTACGGAATGATAAATGACAACACTACACAAACATACAATGTGGTTCCAGCATGAAAATCTAAACAGACAACAAGAAACAGAGGGCTAATCCCAACTCAAAGTTATTGTAGCAACAACCGAAAATCACTTATAAACTATAATAAAACAACAACTTGCTCAGACGCCAGGCCGTTCGCCATTATGTCATATATAAAGCCATATATGTATAAATTTCATCAGCACCGCTGCCGGACTTTATTGATTGGGAAACTTTTTTTCGTAATTTCTTTTAACTGCATGGTACCATTTTTTAAATTCATTTGGATTTGTAGCCAGGCATCGTGTTGGTCGTTTTTGTTTTTATGCTCTGTACTTTTCGAATTCCACAGAGAGGGTTCGCTTTCGTACAAAATTAAAAATTCAGCAATCGTCTCATTAGACCACTCCATATCTATACACACATAAAAGTACCTCAATGTCGAACGAATTACGATGAAATGAACGAATTCAATCTTGTAAGCACACGCCGCGCCGCGCGCGCCTGCGCACCGACGCGCGAGCCCGCGCCGCGCCTTTGAAGTTACCGACTTTAAACGGATAGCGCGCGCCGCGCCACGCCTGCCCGCGCCAAGCCCTTCACACTGCGCGCGGCGCGTGAGGGTGCGAGCGTGTGTTATACACGCAGTGAGAAGCGGCCAGATAGCGCGCGCCGCGCCACGCCTGCCCGCGCCAAGCCCTTCACACTGCGCGCGGCGCGGCGTGTGATAACACACGCAGTGAGAAGCCGCCATTAGAAATAATTTGTTTTATTATTAATCTATAATACTTTTTTATTGATTAATTTGTGCAATATCTAAGTACACACGACGGCATATTTTTATCAAGAGATTTTTTTTTAAATCAACACAACACGTGACAACTCTACAAGCGTCTAGCGAGTGACTGATTAAAGTGCGGTGCACCGCAGTTGAGTGGAACAGAGTAGCTGAATGCAGTGTCGCCTCTAGTCCGTAGTACATAATAGCTCAATCGTAGATAGAGAAACCTATAGACTAATGATCGGCGTGGCCTCGAGTGAGAAAGGACGATAACGAATTTTTAGGTTATACAATAATCTTTATGACTTTTAAACACATTTAGATAAAAATTTTAATTGTTCTAATAACTGAACTGAACAAGATTCACCAATCTTAAGCTCACAAAACACTTTTTTCTCACTTAAACCAACTTGTAAACTCCTTAAATTGCTACGCTGTTAAAGTTGTTTAGCAAACTGTAGAGTTTGCTAAACAAAAAAACCGGCACGGAGAAAGGGACAAACAATCACACCGCTCTATCTCATTTCTATGCAAGACGTATGCATAAATCTATCTTTTTCGTGTGCGAATGCGAAAGAAGGCGTCAATTTGTCTATAGGTTTCTCTGTCTACGAGCTCAATGGATAACGGTATATTTTTCGAAACGGTTACGTCTTAAATACCAAAAAACTTATTTGTTTCGTTTATGTTCTAACAGAATCATAATAAAAACGTTTAAGAAGAGAACGAAATTTTAAATCGTTCTTGTTCAATAAAAGGTTTTTAACCATTTTAACACATATACACAGTAGATTACTATTTCAGATTTCTGTCGTTTCCAACCATATTTGCTGGAATATTCTGGATGTTTCGATGGAAGAGCCCTATATAAAGCCGTTGATAGCCGCGATCGGGGTAGTATTGAAGAATCGGAGTGAAATAAAGTGTTAAGTGCGAAATAATTATTAGTGTGATTTAAGTTTAAATTGGTGTTCTGTAATTAAAGTGTCAATTTTGGTAAATCAATCGGCAGTTTTTATTGTTACGAACCCTAAGCACGTAACAATTAGTGTCAGAAGTGGGATCAAATCATGCCGATTTTACCGAGGGACGACACGGAGGGTGTCCTCACTCGAAGTCAATGCCAGCAGGAGACGGACCAGAGAAGATTTGGTGGTGCAACGCCGAAGACGTCGGGGGGCCACTGCCAGCCACAGAGACTGGCCCGTCAGCAGCTTCTACACCTGCAGCACCTGACTTAGGTGCTCTCATGATGATGCTGCAGGAACAGGCTCGCCGACAGGAGGAACAGGCACGCCGATTGGAAGAGCAACTGCGGGGCGGACAGGAGGAACAGGCCCGTCGGTTGGAAGAGCAGCTGCAGCGCGGACAGGAGGAACAGGCCCGTCGGTTGGAAGTTCAGCAGGCGAAATAAGCTCGCCGATTGGAAGAGCAGCTGCGATGCAGACAAGAGGAACAGGCCCGTCGGTTGGAGGAGGAGATGCTCCTCATGAAGGACCTTCACGCTACCTTTGGGAAAGATATAAGGGAAGTGAAGGATAGGGTTGCTCAACATGACAACCACCTGTCGGAAGCTGAAACCCGAATCGTGGAAGCTGAAACCCGAATGGAGAAAGCTGAAACCCGAATTGACCAAGTGAACAATCGGGTTGACAACGTGATGGCTGACGTGAAGAAAACGCTGGACAACCTCAAACTTGGGGACGGAGTTATGGCCCCCGTAGTAGCTACAACACCTTCGCTACGTGGGTCAAAGTGCCGTCGTTCGACGGGACTTCTTCCTGGTCGGCCTGCAAAATCCAGTTCGAGGCTGTCATGAAAGCGAATGGCTGGAATAAAAGTCAGGCCATGACTGGTTTCACGCTAGGCCTGCGTGACGAGGCCTTAACTGTTCTGGAAGCCCTCGGTAATGAAGTGACATACGAGCAGCCCCCGGAGGCATTGGAGGCTAGATATGGTGACGCTCACCTGAAACACGTCTTTCGTGCGCAGCTTAAAGATCGCGTGCAACGCAGCAACGAAAACCTGCAGCAGTGGGCCTTTGAGGTGGAGAAGCTGGTTCGAAAAGCATACAGTCTGTACCTGCGCTCATTGAAGGAAACCTGGTGCAGACATTCATTGACGGCATCCGCGACCTTGAAGTCAGAGCTGCTGTGAGGATCGGGCACCACGATACGCTTAAGGGCGCCTTGGCCCATGCACTGGAGGTGGAAGCCGTGCGGCAGGATCATTGCTCCCATCACCTTAGGGAGGTTGCAGTACCTACAGTTCACGACCACAATAAAAGTTACAGCCCAAGGTGCTACGGCTATGGGGAAAGGGGCCATCTTCGACACAGCTGCCCTAAGCGATCTGTAAAAAAGGGAAGGTGATCGATCCGAAAGGGTAGTGTAGTCCGAAATGGACTGTGACCACTCAATTTACATATTAAATAATACAATCTTTCGGCGTCCGATAACGATGGATTATTATGTATGGTGTTTTGTAAGCTATTAATAAACAACGGCCAAGTTTTAATATCTCCATTGAATACCGGAATATCTATGGGGAGCAATCTAAGCTTAGAGCATACATTACATGGAGGGAGCACTGTGTGAGCAGAAAGCGTGATCGGCGTAGAGAGAGAGAGACTGAGTTTAGGTAGAGTTTAGGTAGAGTCTGTCTCTCTCGCATAGTAACTGTCATTGGCTGTTTCATTGGGCATGCGCTAAGCAAGGTGACGAGACGAATCAGAAGCGTGTGCGAGAGAGACAGACTCTACCTACCTGTAATGTATGCTCTAAGAATCTAAGTGATTCACGTGGGCGTACCTGGATTTCTGGTTTTGCTTCGCTTTGGGATGGAGACTGTAAGAGCTTTGCCGTTCTTTTTACGCGACACTACATATCTTCAAATGATAGAAGTGGTTGATAGTTCACTGTATACTTAGGGTCGATTTGTAATTCTAAACTATTAATTTTGTCTAATATATTTTCGTAATCCAATCGCAAAGAGTTCACCGTTTCTATTTCACATAAAAACGTTTCCCGCACTGAATCTACGTTGATATTTTTTTATGTGATCACTTATATATTGTAAACGTGAAAAAAGTATTATGTCCCTCTTGGCGTAAAGAGTTTTAAGTTTAATTTCATTTCCACTAACTGCCATCTTAAATCACTATAACAAACAATCGTACAACGCTGGAGGATGGACACAATGTGATACAACTATATCTCACAACACGCTATTGTCTTATCGTGCCGTATTACGTCGTTAAATTAAACACGTTTTTTTTTTGAAGGAAGGAAAAACGATCCGAGCAGAAATAACGAAGTTATTAAAAAACAGTAGGTAGCGCTGTTGCCGAGAACCAGAAATGGTAAGCCGAGCGCGATCCCTAGTATGTATATAATATATACTACGTCCAACGAGAAGCGACACCAAATGTAAATAAAACCAATGCAATGATATCAGGAATAGCAGGGGTACGTAACTTTTGGATAGTTATACTATGTATTTAAATAGACAATATAGTTTTAAAAAATGTCTAGCAAACCAAAAAAAATTGACTTTTTATAAATTTTGCTATATTTTGAATTACCTATTGCACAATGTAGATTTAAATTAAATAAATGCTTTCTGTGCCATCTCTTTTCTCTATGGGTATTTATAATTAGGCCAAGTTTCTTTAATACATTTGTGGGTATTAACAACCATATTTTTATTAGATTATATTTCTATAGGTACATAACTTTGGAAGTTTCGTTATGGGAGCAGTAAAATCTGTTGATTTATCTCTCGACGTACTTGGTTGTGGCTCCATCATTAACCACTCGTAATAAAAAACAATTATCAACAAAACAAAATAACAATAATTAAATAAACAACAATTACTAAAATGGCCTCCCGAATTTCGGCGAACCCGTCTTGACCCTGACATGTTTTTGCCGGGAAAACGTCTCGTTACGACATTACGACAAATACATAAAATGGAACAGATAGGTAATAGATTCCTAACTCCACAGTCATTTTTAAGGTAAATGACCTTTCGTATCGCTGCTAGTTGGCCGTACTACATACTAATCTATAATTACAACATCTCCAATAACTTTCGTCTCTCGTTAAGTAATGTCAGTGTTACTATGATACTGGTGACATTGACAATATTGTTACTTCGTAAGTATGGAGTGTATAAGCAAGGAGTACTAACTCCCATAGTAGAATAGTAGAAAAAGTGGCCATCTGTAAGCTGTAAATAACAGTTCAAAAACTCACCACAACAGCGCTGGAGTAGCTACTGGGATGAAATGAACTTAGCAGTTGTCGACGATTTGAAGTGTGCTGCTAAACCGCTCAGTAGCTCTAAAATCTAAAATAATATTATTTAGTAAATATAACCTCGAAAAAGTCGTCTATCCTACTAATATTTTTCGGCACGTTCTTTAAAATTTAGCCCGTAGCTATAGTAGCGCCACCCTTATTTAACGGTTTTCTATGGATACTTTTTAATACACTATCTGTACTCCTTACTTCTACACTCCAAGCTTGCGTTCAAAAACTACAGCTGCAAAATGTGTCAATTATTTTATATAATCGATCACGAAAATCGTAATCGATTATAAGGACAAGCGACTACACACGTTCGCCACTAAGTATATTTCCTTTTCCTCCTCTTTGTCTCTGATCTTCGACGGTGACACGCCGGCACGCCGCAACGGCATTGTAGCAGCATTCGTTTTTAGTCGTTCGCCGTTTGCATAACCTTTAGTCTAATTAAGTTAAGACAATGGCTGAACCACGTGAAAGAACCTTTATTATGATCAAGCCTGATGGTGTGCAGCGTGGCCTAGTTGGTACAATAATTGAACGATTTGAGAAAAAAGGTTTCAAGCTAGTGGCTCTTAAATTTATGTGGCCATCTGAAGAACTTCTACAGAAGCATTACAGTGACCTGTCTTCTAGACCTTTCTTCCCTGGACTTGTAAAGTACATGAGTTCTGGTCCAGTAGTACCAATGGTATGGGAAGGACTTAACGTGGTGAAAACTGGTCGTCAAATGTTGGGTGCAACTAACCCGGCAGATTCTCAGCCTGGCACTATTCGCGGTGATCTCTGCATCCAAGTTGGTCGCAATATTATTCACGGCTCCGACTGTGTTGAAGCAGCTAACAAAGAAATCGCTCTATGGTTTACTGAAAAAGAACTCGTTGGATGGACACCAGCGGCCGAAAACTGGGTTTATGAGTAAATTATTTTATATTAATGTTAATGGAAAATATATGTAATGCTTGTAATTGTTCATTTCTATTGTGATAAAGAATAAAACTATTTAACTCTTGTCTTGATTTTATCTTACTTATTTAACTCTTGTCTTGATTTTATCTTACTTTTAAAAGTAAAACCTGTTTTCAAAAAAAAAACTAAAGAATAAAACAGTTTCCACATAATATCTTCTGAAATTGTTTCTTAGACAAAAAGTAACTTGAAGATCCTAACCCCAAAATGTAATACTATTATGTAGAAATCATTTTATTCTTTTTAGTTGTATAAGTCATTCTACCAGTTAAAATATAATTTATTATAGACTGAGGGTGATGAACGATCCACAACTATCATAGATTTTTGTCACCTCTGAGGACTAAGATGGAATGCCTCATTTCCCATAAAAAGGATCCTCCGCAGGTGGTTAAAAATATTTCACTTTTATTGACCCTTTTAAGTAAACTGAAGAATGAAATTTTGAATGATATCTGACATTTGAGCTTGCGTTTAGACTGTGGTGCAAGAATATTCACAACTCTATATTGTACTGTGGGTGTCGGAGGCAACAAAGTGAAATAACTTGGAGATGGACAGTAGTTGTCATCCCCATATGGACAATCTATAAGGAAGGCCTAAATTCTGCTGTGGGCTTTTGACAGGCTGTAATAGTAATGGGATGTCATCTAAATAGTTAAACTAAAACTTTACCCCAATTTTTCTACCTTCAATGGTAGAAAATTTAATTCATCTGGGAACACCTCTGAAGTGTAACCTTTTTACAAAATAGGATTGATAAAAGTGGTTCACAGTTGACAAAAATGTCACATAACCTAATGCTTTACAGCATCCTGGCGTTCATCACAGAAATTTATGACATCCCAATGTCATAGCCCAGGAAACTTCAGCTTTTGATTATTAATTTTAGGTGTATGATATACTGATGGTAGCACCCAGTCATATTCTCTATTGAAATTGGGATGTTTTCTTTAATTTCCATAGTCTCACAAATCGTCCTTGGTATGAACCAGTGTGATTTGTGGTTTATCAAACCTGATGTAATCTCTTCTATATAGTTGTCAAATAAAAAGTTAAGTAATTGTAAACGAAAAAATTAAATTTCCCCTAATACTTTATGGCTTAAGTTTGAAAACACATAATATTTATAATACTTTTAGTCCATCATCCATCATGGTTGTCAGTTTTACAGGCCAGCGCGATGATGGGAAGCAACATCAAAAATGCAAAACATCTGGCACTGCCAATCTGCCAGAATGCTGCAATGGAATTTTTTACTACTATTGTAGAGAAATAGGTTGGTACATCTGTTCAGGCCAGTTCTCATTATTAATGCAATTTTAAATAATAATAGAGCTTAACTTTTACTTACCAGGGAATTGACATAACTTCTCCTCAAAAAGGCTTAAGAACAATAGTGTAAGAAAGAATCATTATTGTTAGCCCATAAAAGTCCAATATTGGGCATAGACAGAACCTCACCCATTGATCTTCACGCTTGGAAGGCGGATGGACGATTGCAGTGTCAGGCGTTTCACACCTTTTGAAGCTGCATGCCCATCATATTGCTCTGGGTATTTAATGTATGGCATAAATGTTAATTGGAAGCCGTTTTTCTTTCTTCTCTCTTTCGCCGCCACCACACGTCTGGTGTTTCCCTCTGTCGCCACTTACGACACCCACGAAAGTAGTAGATATTCATTCACTACACTATCCACTAAAGAACAATGTGACAATCACCAAATAAGTGGTAAAATTAAAAAATTTCTCGACTTCAATATAAAGAAAATGAGAACATTATCAATGTAGTTGAAAACATGTGAATATGCGTTATTAAGGATAACTCAAAAACTACTGGTCAGATCTTTATCAAATTTATATGGGACTACGTAAGAAGCACCAGCTTTCAAAGAAAAAAGAATAATCAAAATCGATTCACCTATAAAAAAGTTCTGAGGTAACACACAAAAAAACAGTTGAATTGATAACTTCCCCTTTTTTTGAAGTCGGTTAAAAATAATACTGCTTTTTGACAGCTTAAATACATAATCCCCACTTAATTCACAGTATATTAGCTATATTAGAAGTTTACCCTAAGTGTTAGTATATGTATGTCTGACAGTTGCGAGTCATACCTTCCTGGCAGTTGACTTTTCACTAGAGAGTAGTATATTCCTTGCTGTTGACACATTGGACTGTGAATGTGGGAGGATACCCCTTCTAATTTAATTAAAAGGCGCGTAACGGGCTAAGTGATACAGACACTCGCATGCGGACGTTAAGTGCATTTTGATTTAATATACGCGCCGTATTCATTTTTTTTCGAATTTAATCCGTAGGCTACTTTCACGAAGGTCGCTTTCGAGGCGTGCAGTATTAACGTTAACGTTGTAACTAGGTTAAAACTCGAAAGTTTGCTATCAGAGTGATCCTTCTGTTTCTTGAACTATTATTTTTATTCTGTGGTATTGTAAATATATGTGCATATATTTTAGTAACATAGAAGTGCTCACGCTCAATTTTTGGCAGATATTTCGATTACTGGTTGTGGCAAAGTCCAATAGATGTTGTAGGAGTCCAGCAATTATGGAACATGTTCGTTTTGTCCAACGAATTTTATTAGAGTTAAAAAAATACTAAGTGGAAACAGTAAGATCGGTACAGGTGATTTAAGGTGGGGTTGGTACTGTAATTACCATTCTGCTTACCATGAGTAGATAAAATTTATCTTAGTGGGAGGTTATGATCTGCAGTAAAATTAAGTTTATGGCATTAAAAAATGTCTAAAATATGAAACACAAATAACCATTTTTCTACTATATAATTTCATAATTAAAAATTCTACACCTACCTTACAAATCGCATCATGTTGATACAGCAGCTTTGCTTTTGGATGAATTGTGCTTACTAAATATACAACTTTTTCCTAAACAAAGACATTTAAATATTATATTGTAAAATTTATCATAATTAAATTAAACAAAGCAATATTTAGTAACATCAACCCATCCATTATAAATATAGTACCTTAGTTATAAATCATAAGATATGCTAATATACTAAATCACATTTAGACTTCTAGTATCAGGCAGATTCCGTTTATTTACAAATGTGAGAGAAAATTTCATCACCTATTCATCCCGTTTCATTATACCAGCATCAATATAAAACTATCATGCTAATTTCACACTTCCACAGCCAATAATGATTAATAAAATCATAGGATACTAAATGATTCCCTCCAAAAACGATATAATACTATGATGTGATGTGAATTTTACATTATAAACAAATAACTAATATTTGTTTATTGTTTATCAACTCACATCGTAAAACGTAATGGCAGTGGCAGCTGTTAATGGCTGTTTTTACCTTGCATGTTTAATAAAAATTAAGTAACATTTCTTTCAAGTACCTCTTAACAGAATATATATTTACATACTCCAAATTCAAATGAATGCGAACGGAACTAGTTAACTACGATATAATTTCCAGGGTGGGAAATCTTAAAGAAATTAAAAGTAGTGCTAGGCTCAAAGTGTCTGTTCTGGGCGGATTTCGATTTCAACCGCAGTCTGTGTGGATTGTTGTTGTTCACTCGTCTGCTGTTGATTTCCTTGAGGTTGAGGTTGCTGCTGTTGTTGTTGTTGCTGCTGCTCTTGCTGACTTTGTTGAATTCTTGAAGGCAATGGAGCTGTTTGTCCTTTAAAAGAAAAATCATAAAAATTTGTAGTTTGATACATTAGAATATAAATAGCATGGTTAAATTGTAAACCAAGAGTTTTAGATGAACATTTATACATTTTTGATAGTTTCAAATACTATTCTATTAAATATTATGTTGTAGTCCGCAGTAAGTTTAATAGTATTTTTATTCATTCATTCATAAATAGTGACTTTAAAAATACGATTCTATTTACTATGTTGCAACCCAATGCTTTCTTTTATTTAATGGCTAACTCGCCATTTACTACCCAGTCTTTTAGTAGAACATTTAGGTTTAGGGCTTAAAGAGTTCTTTTCTGCTATTCATCATTATCCATCCATACAGCCAGATGTGGACTTGTGAGAACAAGTCCACTTCTAAAGATAAAGATACATTTATTGCATAACTATGTACAATATGATCATAGTATAAAAACATATAGTTTTAGGCTCAACAGTTTACCCATTTCAGATATGCAACAATTAAAAAAATAAATTTTAAATTTACTACTTATTAACATTAATTTTATTTAAAAACTCATTGAATTGTAAAAAACATTTTCAATTAACAATTTCTTTAATTTTGTTTTAAACATATTTCCATTCAATTGTTTAATAGCTGGTGGTAACTGATTGTATACAGGAATAGCAGTAATATAAGTACTTTTATAGTAAATCATATTTTTAATAGTAGGTAAGCTTATATCATATTTATATTGATTGCGAATGTTTTTCTTTGAATCAGATTTCAAATTAAAATATTGCATATTGTTTTTAACAAATAGACATAATTCTAGGATAAAGATTCCAGTCAGTGTTAGGAAACCCTTTGTTTTGTTTCTAAACATACTCGTATATCATTTTGTAACCAAAGAATGCCATAAAGCAAGTCAAGGCAAGTCGGTAAGGTCGTCGTTGCCGGGGCCGCCATACATTCCGCTTACTGGTACGAGGCTGCCACTGGAAAACCTTCCCTCCCCATCGACTTGCCGGTTCTTTGAGCTATATATTCCTCGAGCTGGCTCATTGCCACATCAACTTACTAATCCTTTGGGTTATGTCGGTTACACTGCGGATATCTTAATTTCTAAGTTAATCATGCAGAAACCTCGACAATAGCTCTCCATAGCTGGTTAAGCGAACTTGATCTTACTCATATGGCCAGCAGTGAAGGTACACATCTCAGAACTATAAGTCATCATTGGTTGTACATCTTGTTTTCAAGTTTTAAGGAATACTTGAGAAAAGATGTGTAGTAATCTACTGAACGCTAACCAGCTGAGTTGAATTTGTCGATTGACCTCTTGGTTGAAATTGCACTTACCTTCTCGGACTATTAGTCCTGGGTAAACACACTCGTCAACAGCTTCGAGCTTAGAGCAACATGGAAGTTACGCCTGACTTTTGTTTTGTACATGT
This sequence comes from Parnassius smintheus behrii, assembly GCA_036936625.1. NCBI lineage: Eukaryota > Metazoa > Arthropoda > Insecta > Lepidoptera > Papilionidae > Parnassius > Parnassius smintheus. The sequence goes on along the minus strand of JAUPFT010000001.1, from coordinate 46,145,515 downwards.
TTATCTTAAGACGACACATCGAAAAAGTGGCTCCGGGCTATCGCCGTACTAATCCGAGTGATTACATAATTTGTATAAAAACTTAAGAAACGCCGTCATAAGGTCTAAAATTGCGTAGCACCCGCGACGATTAAAACTGCTTAGAAATTGTCAGTATCTTAAAATATTTTTTAAAAATTATTGATTTAAGTATAATCAAAATAATGAGCAAGTATATTATGAATATTGATGTTATGAATATATTTGAGTGATTCCCAAGGATATAGATTAAGTAAATTCGTTGTAATTTCAACTATAGTGTTTTTGGAGGTGTTTTCGCAAATAATTATGATCGAGTCAAAATCATACAATCATTTCTTTGAACAAGCAAATTCAAGATAATAACATGAATTTACCTGTATCAAAATTCCATTTTCGTTAGTGTTGTCATAGTCATAGGAGATACATTTTTTCGCGGTGTCGCCTTAAGACCTATCAATTGCAAGACACTGTTGAGAACATTGAGCAAAGTGTTTAGGTCCTCCAGCGATTCTGCCATAAGGACTATATCATCGGTAAATTGAAGGTGAGTGATGTACTCGTCATTGAGTTAATACCATATCCTTTCCAGTACAGTAGCGTGAAAACATCTACCAATGCAGCAGTGGTGAAGCTTCGGGGATAATGCAGTTGAATAGGTTTTGTACTCTGGTTCTGTACTCGGATAGTCCTACTGCATAAACACTTCAGCAATTCGATATACCGACAGTCAACTCAGCACCGATGAAGAGACTGCGGCACTGTTCAAATCCTGACGGAAACAAAGGCTTTCTAATAGTCCACATATGCAAGGCAAAGTGCCAGATTATACTCTTCGGTCTTCTGCACAACTTGCTGAAGCGTATACTTGTGGCCTATGGTACCTCATAGGGGAAAAATTGCCATAGATGTCACACTTGGTAGGCAAGTTGGCAACTGCAGCTTTTTATTGTTTTGAGGTGTTATCAGGAAGAAACTGCTGCCTATATACTGTTTAAGATTCCTACTATCACCCCCTATGACACCCTCATGGTGATTTGAGGGTTGTAATGAAGTCTCTTACACCGCCACTACATGACGACGCAATGTTTGCGGAGTAACTTTAGTTTTACTAAATACTTTAAAAATAAAATAGTTACTTAGTAAATAACTACAGCATGTATATCTTCGTTCTCAATATTTTAAAAATGAAAATTGTCATAGCTCTGTTTTTAACCGAATATCACGCGAGTGATGCCAGCCTTGTGCATAATTAGTGAGTGCCGTTTAGTGGCGGTTAAGAATATCCACTACCCCATATCTTCCCGTGGGTGTCGTAAAAGGCGACAGAGGGAAACAGACAGAAGATGGGCAGCAGCATCTTCCTGATAACAGCAACTCTACAACAAAAAAAAACTGCGGTTGCCAACCCGCTCGCCAAGAGTGGCAACTATGGCAATATTCCCCCCATGAACAATTACACAAATAGACGGCCCCCAGTCCCCGGCGGCCCCGCTATTCCTGGCTACGGTGGCGACCATGGTAACGGCGGGGCAGGGGGTGCTAAGAATCTCCGGTGAAGGTTCGGTTGCCACCTACGACGACTCGACCTGGCAACATTTAACGCACGCACACTGAGGACTGACGAGAAGATTCTGGAGCTGGAAGAAGAGATAGACAAGTTGCGCTGGAGTATTATAGGATTATCCGAGGTCCGAAGAGAGGGGGAGGACACGGTGATTCTCGAATCCGGCAACTTGTTCTATCACCGGGAGGGCGACCATCTGTCCCAAGGAGGTGTCGGATTTATCGTCCACAAGTCTCTCGTCAACAACGTTGTAAAGATTGAGAGTGTGTCGACGAGGGTCGCGTACCTGATACTCAAAATCACCAAACAAGCGGGTGGAACACCGGTACTTGAAGTCCTTCAGAAGCTCTTCAATTCCATCCTCCATGGTGGCACTACTCCAGAGGCGTGGAGCAGAAGTGCGGTGGTCTTGTTCTTTAAGAAAGGCGACAACGCTCTCTTGAAGAACTACAGACCGATTTCCCTTCTGAGCCGCGTCTACGTGCTGTTTTCGAGAGTCATTACGAATCGTCTCGCACGCAGACTCGACGACTTCCAGCCTCCCGAACAAGTCGGTTTCCGAAAAGGCTTCAGTACCATAGACCACATACATACCCTGCGGCAGATTGTACAGAAGACTGAAGAGTACAATTTGCCACTTTGCCTGGCGTATGTGGACTATGAGAAAGCCTTTGATTCCGTCGAAATTTGGGCGGTGCTGCAGTCCCTTCAGCGGTGCCAAGTTGACTGTCGGTATATCAAAGTGCTGAAGTGTTTGTACAGTAGGGCTACGATGGCTATCCGAGTACAGAACCAGAGCTCGAAACCTATCCAACTACAGAGAGGTGTAAGACAGGGTGACGTTATATTCCCGAAACTCTTCACCGCTGCTTTGGAAGACGTTTTCAAGACTGGAAAGGGTACGGTATTAACATCAATGGCGAGTACATCACTCACCTTCGATTTGCCGACGATATAGTCCTTATGGCAGAATCGCTGGAGGACTTAAGCACTATGCTCAATGACCTCAATAGTGCCTCCCAACGGATAGGTCTTAAGATGAACATGGACAAAACAAAGATCATGTTCAATGTCCATGTCACACCTATGCCGGTAGTTGTTGGGAGCACTATGCTCGAAGTTGTTGACGAGTACGTTTACCTGGGACAAATAGTCCGACTAGGTAAGTCCAACTTCGACCGAGAGGTCAATCGACGGATTCAACTCGGCTGGGCAGCGTTCGGGAAATTACGACATATCTTCTCGTCAGGTATACCTCAATCTCTAAAAACTAGATTGTACAACCAGTGCGTGTTGCCAGTGATGACTTACGGATCTGAGACGTGGTCCTTCACTGCTGGCCGTATGAGGACGCTCAAGGTCGCTCAGCGAGCGATGGAGAGGGCTATGCTCGGAGTTTCTCTGCGTGATACTCAGAAATGAGGATATCCGCAGTAAAACCAGAGTGACCGACATAGCCCAACGGATTAGTAAGCTGAAGTGGCAATGGGCCGGCCATATAGCTCGAAGAACCGATAACCGATGGGGAAGAAAGGTTCTCGAGTGGCAGCCTCGTACCGGTAGGCGTAGTGTAGGGCGACCCCCCACTAGATGGATTGACAACCTGGTAAGATATGCAGGAAGTCGATGGATGGAAGGAAGGTGGCTCAGGACCGTGCTTTGTGGCATTACTTGGGGGAGGCCTATGTTCAGCAGTTGACTTGTGAAGGGCTGTAATGATGATGATGATGATGATGATGATGCCAGCCTTATCGAGCAGTCCATTATAGGCAGATATACTATTGCAATATGCTTACCATATTTATCATGGATGCCTCTATGTCTCTTGAGAGCAAAACGGTCAGCGAATGCGGCGGTACAAATGTCACATTTAAATGGCTTCTCTCCGGAGTGTACTTTAGCATGGTTCTTAAGATGTGCTGCTTGGCTAAACGCCGAGCCGCAGGTTTCACACCTAAGCAGTAAATATTTTTATTAATAAATAATTGCGCTGACTGTGGATTAAACTTTAACTTCTACAATATATAAATACTAGGGATGCCTCGATACGCCTTTTTTTCCGATACGATACCGATATAGCGATATGTTTATTGAATTCCAAAATGAAGGTAAAATAAATAAAACACAAGTCAGGTAATTTTTTTATTAATAAAAAGAAAAAAAATAATAGAACAAACAAAATAAAACTGTTGAAAACTATAGAAAGGTTGAGATTAGTTAATAGTTTTAGTAATTAAAATTAGCATTGATGAGATTTTTGTTTAAAAAACAAAGTATTCTTAAGTTTGGCGGAGAAAAGTGATTTCAGAAATCTGTTTGAATAAGAACTACGGTGCAAATAGTCTCTCAGATGCGACAGAACGCATTTGGAAACTAGAGTACTTCTGCATCATTTTTTTTAGTTGAAGTTTGGGTATAAGACTTTATTGCGCTAGAAAACGAACGGGTCTGCGCTTCTTAATATATTAGGAGACCTTAGGCGGAGAGATACCTTCTTCTTTGAGAAAATTACAGCTCAGAGTAGACAGGGGAAACAAGACACAGTACAGCGTAGTTAGTTAGTGCATCGTTTACAAGGGAATAGATTTATATAGATTATATATAAAGCGCGAAATTTTAAAAGTATCGTTGAATCGGCCATAAAAATATCGCCAATGCCAATATATCGGCAATATATCAGTATCGGTATTGGATGCATCCCTAAAAATATACAACGTGTCCCAAAATTCAACGATAAGCTGACACCGGAGGATAGACCTGCCCCGGACTAATCGGGGAAAAAAAGAAAAAAAAATATATCCCAATTATATTTTAAGTTATATAAAAAAAATGAAATTCTTCAGAAATTGAGACCGTTTATGATATTTTTCACTACCATGACCACAATTTTTTTTAATATTTGTTTCTTTTTTTATAGGCAACCTGAATAGCACTGCTATCTACCACAATTCTTAAAACATCCAGAATAACTCTTGTTTTATCACTAAAATTAATGAAACTTTTTTTATTCCCTAAATTTTTTGAAGACTTTTACTTTTAACCAAATTTAACTTACCGTCGTCTAAAAAAAAAGTATGAACACTAGTATGGCAAGTTTTTTTTAAAAATTGACGCAACTAACCAACATTCCAAAATGGTATAATACTCTAGGAAAACAAGTTATAAAAAATATGGGTCTATTATTTCTTAACAGGGGCCGAATTCCTTAAATTGTAATTGTCAGTAATCACTTTTACTACATGCCCAAAATGGCTTCTTGTTACAATTTCTAGGAATTTTAACGGGGCATGCATACCTTAGATGTTAGAGAAAGATAGATAGATAGAGATATTTACGTTAAAAAGAGACAACAACAGGGCAGGTAGAGAAGTTGTTATTATTCTCAGCAAGTCAGTTCAGTACGCTCTGCTCCTTTGTTTACTGTGCACCGTTCCCAATTCAACTTACGTGGCTCTCGTACATACTATTTGACTATACTATAGACTTTTGGCTTGGCTTTTTGGACTGGAATCTACCTGCAAACTTAACTGGCCTGGCATTATTTGGACTTTTCGGGATTCCTGTAGCTTCTTCTATGGCACGTACCGAAGTTGTCGAATCATTTTCCATCTCATTGAGAACTTCTTCATCACGATCCAATCTAGGTCTTCCAGCGCTTCTCCTATTGGATGGCATACGAACCTCCGAAAACGCTTGATGCATATTAATAAACACTCGATAATCAGGATATCTTTGAGCATTTGGGTATCTTTTTCGATACAGTCTGCTAGCAGCGTTAGCATTACATCGGCATTCTCCATAGATTAAATGCATTTTATCGTATTCCTGTGGTGTGTACAGTTGCGGCATTTGAAACGCCAAACAGTCCAAAATGCGCCAGAACTCTAAATCACAAAACACAATCGTAGTCCAAGATAATGCCAGGTCAGTTCAGTTTGCAGATCACTTCCAGTCCAAATAATGCCAGGCCAGTTAAGTTTGCAGGTCGATTCCAGTCCAAAAAGCCAAGCCAAAAGTCGATAGTATATACGAGAGCCACGTAAGATGAATTGGGAACGGTGCGCAGTAAACAAAGGAGTAGAGCGTATTGAACTGACTTGCTGAGAATAATAACAGCTTCTCTACCTGCCCTGTTGTTGTCTCTTTTTAACGTAAATATCTCTATCTATCTATCTAAGGTATGCATGCCTCATTAAAATTCCTAGAAATTGTATCAAGAAGCCATTTTGGGCATGTAGTAAAAGTGATTACTGACAATTACAATTTAAGGAATTCGGCCCCTGTTAAGAAATAATAGACCCATATTTTTTTATAACTTGTTTTCCTAGAGTATTATACCATTTTGGAATGTTGGTTAGTTGCGTCAATTTTTAAAAAAACTTGCCATACTAGTGTTCATACTTTTTTTTTTACACCACGATATGTTAAATTTGGTTAAAAGTGAAAGTCTTCAAAAAATTTAGGGAATAAAATAAGTTTCATTAATTTTCGTGATAAAACAAGAGTTCTTTTGGATTTTTTAAGAATTGTGGTAGATAGCAGTGCTATTCAGGTTGCCTATAAAAAAAAAGAAACAAAAATATAAAAAAAATTGTGGTCATGGTAGTGAAAAATATCATAAACGGTCTCAATTTCTGAAGAATTTCATTTTTTTTATATAACTTAAAATATAATTGGGATATATATTTTTTTCTTTTTTTCCCCGATTAGTCCGGGGTAGGTCTATCCCCCGGTGTCGGCTTATCGTTGAATTTTGGGACACGTTGTATATAATATTTCTTAAACAACAAATTAATATTCGTTTTAAAGCAACCAAAAATACATTAGAAATATGCACCTGTTTCATTTTACATGTTGAACACTTAAATATATGAAACCTGTAAAAGAATTAACTTAATTGAAATGTATGTGATACTGACTTGTATGGTTTCTCGCCAGTATGAATGCGACGATGATTCCATAACGTTGCATGTCTCGCAAAACCTTTGTCGCATACCTACAAAACGACACAATTTTAAAATATTATTCAACTGTAACAAGAACATTATTGCATCAACAGCCGAAGCACATACACCTAGGTTTAGCTGGCTACAACTAGGTGCAGCCGATTGCGGCTGGTTGTTAACCACTTCAGGTAAACTTAAGATGCTTGTGTTAGAAGTGTTTCACCGTAGAAGTCTTATGGTGGAAGCGAACCCACGACATTATTTTATCTTTTTATCCAAATACATATAAGGGTATTTAACCGAGTAGTTGTGGCGGCGTAAGAATATTCATTACACATTATCGACTTGTGGGTGTCGTAAGAGGCGATAGAGGTAAACTGAAACAGGAAATGGTACAACAACTCAAAATTATAAAAACTGCTGTTACCGACCCGCATGTCAGGCAAAATCCATGAGAGGATTTATGTTCAGCAGTATAAATCGATCTAGCTAGGATTTATTTTTAGAAAATGTCCTTTTGTTCGTGTTTTCAGGCAATAAAAAAACTGCTACAATATAAGAAGGTAAATTTTGACAAGTTACCAACGATCGTAATAGCTCAGATGGGATGTTGTTCGGGCGTGATATCGGAGTACCGTAGTTCGCGTCCCGTCTTGGGTCCGACTTTTTTTCCTTTTTTTATTTTCAAGTTCCCTTCTTTTGTGAGAAAATCTATTATTTCAAGCTCTTAGTATTTTTTTAAAAATACGAAAATTTTAATCAAACTCTCATGCAATTGCACTCATGATTTTTTATTCAAATAACCAGTTCAGTTTTTTCTATTATGTCAATAAGATCAAAAACTATCATTCATGTAATTTGTACATAAATGTAACTTAAAACTGCGTGACTATTTTTACCGTCTGGAAAATAATATGGTGTTTGGGTAAGTGGAATAAGAGCTATCCTCGAAAGTATTATAAAAACAATTCATCGTACGGCGTTTGCGTACAACTAAAAACAGGCTACGATCGCTAGTGAATGAAACTTGTTAGAGCGAGCGCGATGCATGCATATCTTTCGTTCTGTAGGCGCCAGGCGGCCGAGTGGGAGGGGAGCAGCCGACACATCATTGAAGCTAACATTTTTAGAATCAGCTCATGTACGCCTTACGTTACCCAAAATTATTTTTCTCTTATAAGTATTTAGGCACTTCTGATATTTATTCTTGATTTTGGCTGTCTCGTTGGTCTAGTGGTTGTAGTAGTGTGACAGCTGATCATGAGGTCCTGGGTTCGAATCCCGAGTCGGGACAAAACTCAATTGATGGAGATTTTGCGTCAAGAAATTCGCAGCAGCTGCCCGGAGTCAAGAAATTGGCGGTGACTCACCCCTGTGCCTCGGAAAGCACGTAAAGCAGTTGGTTGGTGATGGTTTTTTCGCGTAAAATTGTAATGACCTTAAAACGTTCAGTCTAAGTAGACGTCATAGCACTAGTTACTGCCTACTAATGCAAGATTAGCATATATATACTGGATATTAGTAAAATACTTGGTCGAAAAAGAAACAGATATAAAATAGCAGCACTTCTCATTGCCACTCTTTCATTAACAATGCCGTCGCGAGTCTCATGTTTGTAAATAGCAAAAAAAAAAAATGTGAAACAGAAAATCGTAAGTAGGTAAATTACCTTACGCTTCATGTTATTATTTTTGTGATTTCAATCTTTCCTCCATACTTTTACGGGCTTAGGACCGTTTAATATGCTGTTGTTGAGTAGAATTTCATGTTAAATTTTATCTTGCATTCATAATTCATAATTATTTATTTGCGTAGAATGTAGGTAGATATTACAATAGTATTATTAAATCATGAAAGTTCCTATACATTCTGCCTTGTCGAGGCGTGCAAATTTTGACTAATTATATATAACAATTTTTTTCGATGAATTTAACTTATTTACAAATATCTAAATGTTCATATGTAAAAACAGTAAAATTAACTAACTAATAATTATTCTATAACTAACAAAGTCCAAAGCAAAAAATTCAAGCATTTTTGGATACAGTTTTTAAATATGTAATTTGTTTTGATTTTTGTGATCAAGATACTCATTAACAGTATAGAAACAATTAAGTAAAAGCCACTCATGAAGTTGGTTTTTTAACTTTGTCACTGGGAATTTTTTAAACTCGTCGGGTAAAGAGTTAAAGATTTTAATCGCCATTATATATGAATTATTTTGGAAGAGCATCAATTTACATTTTGGAAAGTATATTCTGTTATTAGATTTTTCTCTTAAACTTCTATCTCTTAAAACGTTATTACTTGGGAAGTATTCAGGGAATTGTTTGACAAAAATTGCCGCTTGTTTTATATACATACATGCGAGTGGCAGCACTTTTATTTCTTTAAATAATGGTTTGCACAATGTCATGGAATGTGCTCCACAGATTGCTCAAATGCATTTTTTTTGGATTTTAAATACGCGTTCTATTTCAGAACAGTTGCCCCATATTAGAAGTCCGTACTGCAATATCGATGAAACATAGCCATGATAGGCGTTTAAGGCTGCTTTGGCAGATGCTATTTCTCGAAGTCGGCGAAGTGCAAATACAAATCTGTTTAATTTGTCACATATTGATTGAACATGCCTTTTCCAATTACAATTATTGTCAATAGTGATACCAAGAAATTTATAATAATCAACTTCTTGTAGCACTTTTTCATTGTACATTATATTTAAATTAATTTGCTTACTTCTAGTTGTATGAAATTGCATTATTTTAGTTTTATTTATATTTACAGTCATATTGTTACAATTTAACCAATCAATTATATGTTTTAGTGTACTATTGATATCAAGTTCAAAAATCTTTTTATTCGTGCATTAAAGAATGATTGTTGCATCATCAGCGAAAAGAATCGTTTTATGGGGAGTTATTGTTGGTAGCTCATTAATATATATTAGGAAGAGTATAGGACCCAGAATACTTTCTTGTGGTACACCATATTTGTTCAACCGATATTCCGACCGAATGTGCATCTTTTTAAGGTTTTTGAGCATTGTTATTTCAGTACATTGCTGTCTTTGACCGAGGTAACTTTTAAACCATTCATTTGCTTTCCCACGTATTCCGTATCTTTCGAGTTTATTGAGAAGTATGCCATGATGAACAAAGTCAAATCATTATAATGAATTGATAAACAGTTTCTAATAATAATTTTTATGCCTACCTTTTACTGCAACATCTTGGAGTATTTAAAAGATCGTAATCAACTTATTTACAAACTATGCTGATTGATATTTACAAAATTATACTAAATTATTGTTATTTACAAATAAAAATAAACTTTTAACGAAATCGCAGTAATTGTTCAAAATATCAAAATGTAACCCAATGTGTCTCTATCACTTTTTATCGCATTAAATAAGTCAATTATACGCTGCTTTGTGCTTCTTGTGTACAGTAATCGTGTTAGTTCGGCCTGCAAATAAAAGTCTAGCGGTGTTAGGTCTTGTAATCTCGTCGGCCAGTTCACAGGTCAACCACGACCTATCCACCTATCACCGAATTGGCTCGTCAATGTTAGATACTCGACATTAGATTATTGGTACATGTTTACGATACACACGCGGAAACATAAACAATACTACGACGACGCGACGTCACGCCTCGGATAACCACAGGTAAATGAAATGAGAGTTGAAGACGCGGCTTTGCCCTTGAGCCTGTGACCATGCGAAATGGCATTGACAAAGATGCTTACTAAATTTATTGTTTTATTGCAATGACAAAGCTGCCTACTAAATTTATTCTGGATATAATTTGAATTTCGATAGATTTTAATCGATTTATGAGTGCCATAGGCTTCTACTCCGTTCACCTGTGTGTTCACCCCATTTTTTTCCAGACGGTTAAAATAGTCATCTACAATATTACATTACATCTATAAATAATAATGAAAAATATTAATTATAATTCAGTGAGTAACTTTTGAGTCTGACCTGTGTATTATTTAAATTATTTATTGCATTTTTAATTGATGAATTTTGTATACACCATTATCAATTATCATACATTTAATGGAACACACATATATATATATATATATATATATATATATATATATATATATATATATATATATAAGATAGGTCAAGTAACGTGCGAAATAATTTTACTCAGGAAACGTCATTTTGGATATAATTTTTTTTTTAATTGAGAAAACCAACAGCTTTACAAATTATATATTTTATAACTATGTGTAATGTAGTAATGCCAATAACAGGTTTCCCTTAAATTAACAAATGACACTGCAATAATCAGACTTTGTTAGTGCTCAAGTTAAGTCTATAAATATACCAAGGTATTCAAGGATGCCATCCGCTTAAACCTATCAATATCATAGATAATTAAGTAAATACTCTAAACTATACACGGCACAAAACAAATCAAGTAGAGAAATACATTGTACGTGTTTCCGTAAGTACCACCCATTATAGACATACACAGAGATAATGACACAAGATAAAGACAAAAAGAAAAGAAAAGTTTATAGTACAACTTTTGTTTATAGCGCTTAAAATTTTTAAGAGTTTTTGATGATATTTGTCACCTTCTTTTTGAAAGTTAACTTACTTGAGCGAAATAAGTCAACCTGGCTAAACTTTGTATTGTATGTTCGGGGTAACCTAACCTTAAAATATAATATGTAGTGATAGTTTGTATAGCTACAAGCCCCGAACAATTACCAGATGTTAATCTGTGATCTCAGACTGGCGGCTGTCCATATGTCCAAGGAATATACAGTAAACACTTACAATTAGGTAAATTATTAGCCCTATTATTATTATTATTAGCCTAAAAGTCGGACCGAAGACAAGACGCGAACATTACAGTCAAAAAAATTTCATCATTCTATCAAATCATGAAATCAAAATTTCATCAGAAAAATTTACAATCTTATATTGTAGCAATTTTTCATTGCCTGAAAACACGGACAAAAAGACATTTTCTAAAAATAAATCCTAGCTAGATCGATTTATTGCCCCCGAAACACCCTGGACACTAAATTTTATGAAAATCGTTGGAGCCGTTTCCGAGATTCCGATTATATATATACACAAGAATTGCTCGTTTGAAGGTATAGGATTTGTCACAGCCCATCAATAGCGCACTGCCAAACAAAGGTCTATCAAGGGATAACTGCCATAGTTGCCACGCCTGGCAAGCAGGATTTTATTATCAGAAATCTGTTGCTGCCCATCTTCTTACGGGTCGAAATTGCGTAGTAGATTTTATGCCGCCACTTCAATTTTACAAAAAAAAAATATGCTCACCTCACAAACATACGGTTTTTCCCCTGAATGTGTCCTTTCGTGATTTTTCAGATGTGGAGACTGAGAAAACTGCATTCCGCACGTACCACATCTGCAAGATTAATAATTTTTAGTGAATACAGTTCAACAGTCTCTTAATGTAACAGAAGTGTAAATTTTAATAAAATGTTTATAAATTAAAAAGTATATTCCCACAAAGTATAAAACAAAGTCGCTTTCTGCCGTCTGTATGCTAAGATCTTTTAAACTGACGGATTTTGATGAAATTTTTTGACTGCGTTTAAATGGGTCCCTGGATGGTTTAGATTAGACATGGAACGAGTAGTGATTCGCCGAGACTCAGCCTAGATTGGGCAAAGTACTCGGCCGAATACTCGGCTTTAAAAAAACGCGGTAGTGGGCGGCGCACGGTTATTTTCCTTACACAGAGTTAAGGATGAAACGATACGAGTAAATACAAGTACTTACTTGATACTTTTCTTTCGATACCAAGTACTTTGGTATCGATACTTTAAAACTGAGTACCAAATAGTATCGAAAGAAAGGTACTTGTATCGGTACTTGATCAGTTACACACCCATGGACACTGTTCAAGAGTTTTTACAGATTACTTGCCAAATAACTCATGTTCGAGAGATTGTTTTCGTTATCTGGCGCGAAAATGACTGCTTATAAAAATCATTTTATCGTAAAACATCTAGAAAAATTATCTATCTTAGGAAACACACATTAAAAAAAATCAATAAAAACATGCTTCTGAAAAAGAAAGAAGCTGCTGACACATCAACCAGTTACCAACCTAATTATCCTAAGAATTCCGCTGCAGCAGAGTTAGATCATTAATTAACCGTACCAAGGGCCGCAAGATATGCAAATCCATATAAATGGTGGGTTTCCAATAAAGGCTATTACCCCGTCTTGGGAAAAGTTGCTGCGCAATACTTATAAACACCCGCCAGTTCAGTTTACAGTGAACGGCTTTTTTTAGAGGCGGGCTCGTCTATGAAGCAAAAAGGAGCAAACTAGACCAACTAGTGTTTTTGCATCAAAATTTTCCTCTCTTAAATTTTAAATATTAGTAACAATAGTTTCTATTATAGATTCTGGTGTACGTTCTCAATATTTCTGCTGTTTTAATATGTATAATATAATAATGATAAAAACTGGCTTTTTGTCTTTATTTTTCTCTGGAATATAAAGGCCGAGTACTCGGCGCTCGGCCGTTAATACTCGGTGTTCGGCCGAACCCTATAAAAAGGCCGAATCCGCCGAATACCGAATCCGAACCGAGTACTCGTACCATGTCTAGTTTCGATTCACAATTGGACTTCGTAGGTGGCCCGGTTGTCATGATCCAAAAATCACCTTTGCGAAGTCGGGGCGGGTAGCTAGTTAGTATTATAGATCATAATGCAAAATCCAAACCAAGATCCTTGAAATTATTTATTGAGCAGTGATACATAATATTACTCCCATGTGTACTTTTTTTTATAGGATAAGGGTGACAACCAAGCACACAGTTCACCTGATGGTAAGTGGATACTGTGGCCTATAGACATCTACATTTTATTAAGAATCAAAATGCAGATGCGTTGTCACCCGTGAGGACTAAGATGGAATGCCTCGATGCCAGTAAAATGGGTCTTTGGTTCTTTACACTCACCATACGAAACACAGCAGTATTAAGCTGCTATTTTACGCTGGTTCTCTGTGAGTCTTGTCTTGTCTTTATCTTCTCACCAAACCCTCTTACAATCATGGTGGATTAGAGAAACTTTGAATCCTAACTGGCACAGTTTTAAAATTATTTAATCCCTTATTTATGTCTGTGCGTCAATATGTTTTAAGTTTAAGCAGATTTCAAACTTTTATAAACATCAAAATCTAGCATCAGATTGGCAAGTAAATCTGAAGTCATTATTGTTTTGAAATAATGTACCAGCAGTAATTATTTAATATTGCATATATTTCAACGATATGTAACTAATATTTAAAATTTATTAAATTGTTGCATATAATAACTTCAATTTGAAATTTAATTTTGGCAATGGATGCAATACAATGCGAAAATACATTGCTTTGTTAATAACTTTTAAGGTACTTTGTATCTATTATGATGTCTTATGACTCGTTTTTACAAATAAGCTTGTTTTACAAAAGCTAGCAGATCTCTAGAGTAAAATACATACAAGACAACACTGTGTAAGTAAGCAAAACATAAACTAATTGAGCTGTTTCAACTGTGTTCAATTAATCTAGACTGATTATAATTCATGTTATAAGGAAAATGAAGAAAAATAGCCTATACGAAGCCTCCATGAAAGGTCTCTAAGAAGACATTTACCTACACGTCTCATTTAGACCACAACAAAACTTTATGTTTACTCTACCAGTGATCTAGGATATAACATACTACGGGTGATCCAAAATTAATGATAACTGGATATTTGTAATACGTCGAAAAATCTTTCAATAATAACTTATCTACTCTACGCACTTGCAAACTCACGGCGAAAAATTGTATAAATAGGTTAATTTCTGTTAAACACATTCACACGAAGATTAACAGATAGTGATAAAACACAAAATTTGAAAAAAACGACATAAGGGCCTCTATCAAGCCATTGTCTGTTTGAAAAAATGTCAACAAAGATGTACAATAACTTGACAGGGATACATTGAGGGCATTTTAGCCTTGGCTCCGTCACCCATAGTTAATTAAGAGGAACCCATATGGCTGACCCAAGGTAAAAGCCAGCCGGAGTTGCCCCCACTTTGAGTGAGCTCGGGAGCCCACATCTATGTGTGTTGGTGGCCGAAGTGGAATCGCTGGGGAAGAGCAGTTTTGGTATGGTTGTGCCGCACCCGTAGCCGAAGCTTAGTCGGTGGCGGAGCCAAAGACCAGATCAGCCACTGGGGTGACTTCATGGCCCCATGGTCTCCGCGTATCGGACTCTGGGAGGGTTGGTTGCGCAGCTGGAGTTGAAGGCCGCCGAGGAACGCGCGTCTTGTGATTTGATACACCTTACCTGAAAAGGAGAAAAGGGAGGGGCTGGCATGGGACAGCCGCGGCTAGCGTAGACAGACGGCGCGATTCGAGTCCGACGTATCCACTGACCTCTATATATATATATGCACGCTGGACTGGCTATACCATACAAAATGTTTTTGCCGATTTGATACGCCGCCATTATTCGTACTGGGAATTAAAATTGACAGTCTTTTGTATTGTGTAAATTGTATCTTTGTACATATTTTAAGCTTTTAAACGAAAAAATGAAAACATTTTGTGTAGTTTGAATATGTTTGATTTAAAAAAAGTCAATTGTAGCCTATAACATTGGTGCAAGTGCAAGTAATAAATTGACAAAGTTTTTCCGCAATCTGATGGACGGTGCCTGCATGAAATACGAATCATAATTTTTTTTATATATTAGTAGATATAGTTTATTCTGTATATAGACAGACCTGTGAATAATTAGAATAGGCGTTATTTTAGCAGCGGATATTTTTCTATAATACTAAAATCTAAGTGAACAGTTGACAATAAATTCTTTGCGGAATTATGTTACTTACACCAGTTGAATATTCTCCAGTATTAATTGAATATTTAAGCCGCGCAAATGAACCAACATAGCCAACGTTAAAATCTGGAGCAAAATCCGTTCTGTTGTTACCAATAAAAAAGTAGGTAGAGAGAGTAACGTCGATCTTGGTTTTATATGAGGTCTAAAGCTTGCATCTCATATCCAGGTAGTAATAGATACATTTATTTCTTGTATGGAATTATATTAATATGACACATAAATATAATGGATGTTACGGGTACACTTGGGTATTGTGATATACATATAATTAAATATAGTACACAGACCAACGGTGGTGCCACACCTCACTCGCATTGCCGATCCGTCATCGGTGGCAAGTGGATGTTGTTGTTGTGCTGTGTACCTACTTACTGATATAGTTGTTTTACTAAAACCCTAGACTTAAATTACTGGACACCCACAGGTATTTTATATATATATATATATTTTATCACACTTTTTTATCGCTATTATTAGTTCCTTAGACGGTCACTTATGCATTCAGTGAGCATCAGAAAAATGGCAAAAATCAAATCATTTCATTATGTCACGGTGTATAGCCAGTCCATATGTAGAGGTCAGTGGACATAACCCATTTTTATCTCAGCGAGGCGTGTATGCCCAGGCATTTCCCCCATGTAAAAAAAATGAGAAACAGTTGCATGCTACTCCAAGGAGTTTAAGCATCTACAAAAGATGACCATTGTGGAGGTTGCATATCGACATCCCTCACCAAAAATAATGTGAAAAAAGTTTAAGAGGAAAGTCAATACATGGCATCATTCAATCATACAGCAAAAGTGACAGGGATCTCACATCACAAGTGACATGGGATGTTTCAAATCTTCCAGGCTGACTATAGTACGAAATCCCGCTGCAAAATCACTACGTTCATTACGTAGTGAGTCAAACAAACATTTTTACATACTTTTATGAATAGGAGAATACACTGATAATACAGCAGCTAGTCAAAAGTGCCCCAAGTAATTTTAATTAAATTAATGTGACTTACACGGATGTTCTTTATATCAAATAAAAGCAAATTTTTTTTCTAATATGATGATATAATTCTGCCTGTGAAAAAATAGCCGCAAATTAGGAGTGCTATCTGTTAAAAACGGGAGATATCCGAGATAAAATGAGAGAGAGTTAGCGCGCAACGCCACTTGTTAGATGAAGATGGCGAATGCCAGCTGTGCGTCGATAGATAGGGTTCTCAGCCGGCGGCTCAAACAATAGTAGGAACGACTTTTCATTTAATCCAAAATTATAATTACGTAATGAATATTATGAAAAAAAAAAACTGAAAATAATAAGAAATTTATTTTATAATAAAAGATTGTTTATTGATAGTGATTATGAAGTACCTATAGAATTTTGGTTATGTCTTGTTTTTTTGTTCTCGGATATCTCGCGTTTTTAACAGATAGCACTCCTAATTTGCAGCTATTTTTTCACAGGCAGAAATATATCATCATATTAGAAAAAAAATTAGCTTTTATTTGATATAAAGAACATCCGTGTAAGTCATAAACATATAAATATATCAAAATATTACCTGCTTACACCTGGCTGCGAGGTAGTTGCGGCCGAGTGTGCAACGGCACATATGGATTTTATAATTCTTTACATGCATTGTTATGATGTGGATTATATTTTATTTAAAAGAGAGGTGAACGAATTTTTTTTGAATATAATTAACATTAATTTAATTAAAATTACTTGCGGCCACTTTTGACTGGCTGCGGTATTATCAGTGTATTCTCCTATTCATGAAAGTATGTAAAAATGTGCGTTTGACTCACTACGTAATGAACGTAGTGATTTTGCAGCGGGATCTTAGACTACTAGGATTCTTTTGTCCTCGATTTATGACTATGGACGAAACTTGGACTTTGATCCTGAGTCTAAGCAGCAGTCGATGGCTTAAAGAAGTCCTTACCGACGCGACTCTGCAGAAATTCAAAACTTCAGGCTCAGCAGGGAAGGTATCCATTTTTTTAGACAATGAGGGAATTTTAGTAGTGAAATATTTGGAAAAGAGAGCCAGTATTATATGTGCAGACCAAGTTAAGAAGATTGCATGAGGCTATTAAAGAAAAATGATGGGGCAAATTGCAAACGAGTCCATAAGACCATATATCCACACACAAAGCTGCCATCCAAGAAGCAGAATTCAAACAGCTAAAACACTTGCCTTATTCACCAGACCTAGTTTCTAGTAACCTTTTTCATTGGCTCATGGAAAAAGTGCAACTTTATCTATTATGACTGCTGTGAAGGCATTTTGGGAGGAACAAAGTAAAAAAATTGTGTAAGGATACTCAGGGTTTTAGGGACTATTTTGAAAATTAAATATAATTTAAATCATAACATGGGTTATTCCGTTTATCCACCCTAGGGTGGATACTCGGAAACGCGTGTTCCTTTATCCACCCAAGAGGAAGTATTCACTTTTTGATTGTTGTTCCGCCTTTCCACTCCAAGAACAGTTTTCAACAGAAAATATATGCATACTTTAACATATTACTGATTAATTTTTAATGTATTGCATTTAAACCAAATCAAAATAAATTTAAAATAATAATAAGTAATTTATAAATACTGTCCAGTAGAGCCGTTGTAGCTCAGATGGTTAACGCTCGCTGTAAATATAACAGAACGCGAGTAACCCGGGTTCGATCCCCGCCGGCACCAAGGCACCAATGAAATTGTTAATTGCAATTTTAAGTGCTGATTTACCACGTGCTCGGCGGTGAAGGAAAATTTCGTGAGGAAACCTGCATGACTGAGGAGTAAGAAAAAAAATATATTTCGAAGACGTGAAGTTCGCCAACACGCATTGGGGCAGCGCGGCGGACACTTCCTTGCCCTAAAGCCCTCTCAGAAATGAGGGGAGGCCTGTGCCCAGCAGTGGGACGTATATGGGCTGTAACTTTACTGTCCAGGAAATGACCAACACTAATTTTATCATTGAGTAGACGTAATTGTATATCCTGTAAAAAATTGTCTTTCAATAAAAGACATTTTAAAATTTATTAAGTACGGTACTATTTCCAATACTGCATTTATATGATTAACAATTCATTTATTTTAATTTAAATACCGATTTCAATAAAATGTAATTGAAATTAATTGCAGTAAAATATTTTTTCATCATAAGATACCTCTAAAATGACATAAATTGTCACATCACATGATATGTAATTGAACAATTAAAAATATTTCAGTTTTGACTTTTAAACAAGAAGTATGTATGTATTTTTATAAGTATGCTAATGTCTAATAAGTAATTTTAGGTCAGTTTTTATCATGTTTTTATAAACAACTGTACACAGCCGAGGGGCAAAATCGGAAAAAAAATAATATACGAATTCCGAGTATTTCTTAGTAAGCCGAGGATTTCTTAGGGAGGATAAACGGTATAAGCCTTAACATTTGTTATATATACTATATCAATACTGTTGGTCCCTTCTCATAATGCTCTACATATCATAAGAATAAAAAAGTTTGGTAAACCAACCTGTAGGGCTTCTCTCCTGTATGTATTCGAGAATGATTTTTAAGGTAAACAGCTTTAGCAAAAGCAATCCCACAAATGCCGCATTTAAAATTCTTTTCCCCGGAATGTAACTTTTTGTGAGACCAAAGTGATGAGTATCTGGAAAAGGATCCTCCACATATGTTGCAGTGAAAACGTTTATCCATATCTGGTTGATTATGCTTGTTTTTATTACCGCCTATGAATATTATACCAGAACCATTACAGTTTTGACATTTTGTGACAGATGCTAATGTTCTTTTCTTTACAGGATGATGGCCTGGTACTGAAAAAGATTCCAAACATTACATTTTTAATTCAGGTAATTCAGACATTAGTCCAAAAAACATTTCAGATCTTATAAAAAACCTCAAACTAAGCAAATACTAGAAGTATATAGCAAAAGCTACAATGTTTTATGAAAAGTACAATGTTATATGATTAATTCCTTCATCGAGTTTGTTTTCTGCCCGGAGTTATTCTCGGCTTAGTACCACTTAGTACCTTAACTATTTCTGCCACTAAGCAGCACTGGATTAAGTATTGTGTTCCTGTTTGAAGTAAGACAGCAATCATTACAGGTGGTGAGGCATTTAATCTTAGTCCTCAGGGGAGACTAAGATTAAATGCCTAATAATTCTAATAATTCTTTTTTGTGTGAAGTTGGTTGCAGGTTTTAACTTGTCTCAACCACACCACTATTATAAGTTAGACTGTTAGCTCTTTTTTTTATAGGATAGGGTTACAAACGAGCACACAGTCCTCCTGATGGTAAGTGGTTGCTGTGGCCCATAGAATATCTATGTCTATCCTCGATTTCGAATCAAAAAGCAGATGCGTTGTCACCCGTGTTGAAACACAGCAGCGTTAAGCTACTGTTGGACGCCGGTATTCTATGAGAGCATGGTCCTTCCCCGGTCGAACCGACCCATTCGTGCTGTAATGTCTTTTGTCAGTCTAGTATTACAAATTTCATCTAGTGCCAGTGTTTAAGACACAAATGTAACTTACAAGTAATAATAATAGTTGTAATACCAACAATGGAATACTTACAAGGCTTTGGTGGCTGCTGTGGCTGATGTGGCTGATGGTTTGGCTGTGTGAGTGTTAATGGATCAGCGGTAGGCTGCACTGTGCTCACACTGCCTACTTCAAATTTTACATTTTCATCAGAGGCCACCAAAATTTGTGTTGAATTCACTGAGAATTGTAAACATAATGTTAGCAATGATGAGAAAAATTTAATATTAATAAAATATTGACTATGATAAATTTATGAGAAATGGGAATTATCATACATATTATTTATAACACTAGGCTGCAAATAATACACATCAAGTTGTTTCTGTTGCAGGTTGTCTTTACAAACAGTCCAGTGTCTATATAGTTTTGAATCACTTGCTTTGTATTTAACAATAATTATCTCTTCCAGAGTGTTGTGTTTGGTAATGTGGTTGTTAGGATGTTTGGGCTGGACATTTGCTACAACAAATGGATTAACTGAATGTTAACAAATGGAGCAAGCAAGTCAATCTCTGGCAACCAAGAGATGGCAAAAGAGGCAGGGGTCGTCAAGTCAGGAGATGGGAAGACGACTTGAAACTGACAGCGGGACCATTCTGGCTGAGAGTAGCAAGGGACAGGAACCATTGGAAGGAATTGGAGGAGGCCTATGCCAAAGGCACACCGAACTTAGGGACCTCTTGTAACCCTATGTATAGGAATAAAAGGCTATTATTATTATTATTATTATTTGGGGTATCTATATAATTTTCTCATCTGGTTGGGTTCTATAAATATAAAATTTTAAGTTAAAATGAAAAGATAAATATACATAAATATCAATAAAATAAAATAAATACAAAAAATACATAAATAAATAAGATCCAACTAGATGGAAGCCCTCGGCAGGGGAGACCAAACGGCCGAGGGTTAGGAGGAAAGGGAAAGAAACCGGCGGACGATGCGGGCGGTATCGAGGAGCACCGCCTTCTGCATTTGAGCCCGGAGCGGTCCGTCAAGGTGTCCCAGTCGCCTCAGGTGACCTGAGAGGCTGACTGGGATTAACCCATTCACAGAGACGACTATCGGAATAATTTCGGCCGGCACACCACCCCACATGTCGGTCACCTCGTGAGCCAGGTCCAGATATTATGTTTGTTTATCTGTTTCGGCTTTCACGAGGTTCTCGTCATACGGAATAGTAATGTCGACCAAAAATATCCTTGACTGTGCCTGGTCCATCAGCACAATATCAGGCTTATTCGCATTTCCGGTCCACGAGACCGTATTTCAGAGCGAGCTCCTGGTGTAGAATTCTGGCTACTAGGTTGTGCCTGTGCAAGTACTCAGAGTCACGGTGGGCAGCCTCAACGGAGACTAGCCAGCGCAGGATAGAATTATAGTGCCCAAGTGTATGCACTATCACAGGTGCACTCTCTATTCTCTCAATCTCTTAGTTTGATGTGATGGTAAACCAACATAATCGGAAAGAGATCAGGCGCAGCACCAACTTTATATGCTTTTCGAGGCATGAGGGGTGAGATACCGCCAACTTCCTGACTGACCTGGCAGCTACTCATAATTTCTTGATGGACAAACTTAATAACTGGTTTTTTTGGCCCTACCCGGGACCTCATGATCAGCAGTCACACTACTACGACCACTAGAATTGGTGTAAGAAATCACAGGCCAATGACATTAAAACATAGTGGTATGAATGACAGTTTCTAAGCTAGATCTAACTGACACCATTTTGTCATAAAAGTGACTTTTACTAACATGATAATTATGACAAGGCTTTGTCACTTAATTACTTAAAAATTTAATTCAAAACAGCAATACTTACTTTGGTTATTCCTTTGCTGTTGGTCTACTGAATCTTGTGCTATGCAATTTTCACAGCGTATGAGCTTGGGACCTTTTCTCTTGGGATTATTACTGATTGGACCGCCACATGTTATACACTTATGAACTTTCTCTATTATAACTGGTTTTGCTGAAATGATAATTAAATCGTATGAGTACTACAACTTAAACTGACATGAGAATGGCAAAAATTTGCTTTAAAACAGCTGATCAAGTAATTTTTTTATTGCTATGGGTAATTAATTAGATTAATTAGTTTATTATTATAAAATTATAAAAAAATTGTATGGATTAGTAAAATTAGGTTAAAAGGATTAGTACTAAAAGAAATTTAAAACCAAAGTATCAACCGAAGGGAATATGCTAAAAATTTGTTACTTTCACTGTTTATTTTCCAAACATAGAAACCATGGTTTAAGACGGTAGTAGAGACACACTACAGCTACCAACAGGTAGAATCTATATTGTGATATTTAAATTTAAGATAATCTTCAAAGTGTATTTATTTTATCTATTTTTCGATTTCTTAAATGAAATTCCAATATATTTTTTTCAGATAAAATAAAGTCTAGATCACTCCTGACATTGCACTGTATCTGTTCATAAAGTTTAGTTATAATAGATTTAACCATTCTGAATATTATTCCAGGCTGACAGAACAAGCAACAGACAAAAAGTTTAAAAAATGGTTTTTATGTCTTAATGACAAATACAATCATTCCCTTGCCTTGATACAAATATGCCCATCAGCTCAAAAAAAGGCAACAGCCTTTTATTGACTATTTTTAATATTAAAGAGACACTTCAATTTTATTTATATGTATAGATGTATAGTTATGAACACAATTCACGCAACATAACCTGGGTCCACCACCTGCCACAAGTAATCTTTAAAACCAAACCCACTTAGTGTATTTTACAAAAATATTTCATTCACGCTAGGAATTTATCATGAAGATGTTTTACATACATAAATTGTACATAGAAACATCCAGATCCCAAAATAACTTGTTATGTTATTTACGCAAGTAATTTTCTATACAGCATTAAAATCTGTGGCCTGCAGCACTGCAATCTAAAACTTAGCCACTGTACTACCAAGCCAATAATCAATTGTCAAGTGTTGCTATACTTGACAGTGTAACATGATTGACTATAAACAGAACCTTGTTATTAAGATATTCTATCTCTAGTAAATGGATGAACAGAGAATAGTAATGTCATCATTAATAACATACTTACTATCTTGAACCTGTACATGATGCTGCTGCTGGTCTGCTGGGTCAGATGACAGAATTTGTATATGCGGAGGCATTGCTACTTCATTAGCAGTACTCACACCTGTCGCTACCACTGTTATGTTGCTATCTGCAACACATATTCTGCTTAAAACACAAACAACTAAAAGTAATTAATTGCAGTTATGTACTTAATATACAAGTTTTTTTTTCTTAAATGAAATTAGTGTAAAGAAATGTCTAAGAAGTTGCTTAGTCAAATAATGGTTATAACTCTGAAATAATTATTATGTTTTGTTTGTATTGTGCTATTTCTCTTTAACTTAGTGGAATCCGATTTTATACTAGTCATGCACATAATATGTGCAAATACTGCAAAAACATATTCCACATATTACCTATTCATACCGACAAAGAATGGAAATATAAATGGTGGCTCATCAAGTATGTATTGTCTGTCTGCCATAACAATCTTTAGTTACCTAAACCTGGTAAGTACATTAATGTCAAATAAATTGAATGATATGTCATTAAATTATTAACTGAATATTATATTATAATAGTGAGTCAAATATTAATTATTATTTCTCCATTATGATTACCTCATGTTAGTTGTGTAGTGTAGAGGTTGTCTATGGATGCCTATGTTCAGCAATGGAGTTATGGGTTGTAATCATAGAATACTATAATTCATACATAATAGAACGGGGGAGTGGGCGGAGCCCGTGTCACCAATAAATTCCACTAACATGTCAATTCACACATATAAATGTCAACATGAGATGTGTTTTGACGTTACAATCGTTTCCAAATTTCACATGCAAATTATTTAGAAAATGCCAAATTGCACGCTATTTACAAATAAATATGTATTAAAATCTGTCTGACAACACAGCGAATCAGGTTTGTAGTAGTGATTAACTGATAATACAACGTAATTGCTTGTATGTGTGCTACCGCCGGCACCTATTCTCATAAAAAATAAGGTTGACAGCCATTCTATTGTGAATTATAGTATTCTATGGTTGTAATGAATGAATGGATGTAGTTCAATTTACAAATAATATTTGTTTTTAGTATAGTTTGATCATTGAAAATACTAAATGAAAGGAAATTACGACTTAAAAGTATATTAAACAGAATGTTCTGTTACTTGGGTGTTTAGTTAAAAGACATTATTTTTTGTGGGTGTAAGAAAAGCCAATAACGGTGTGCAAGAGAGAGATTAATAAAGGTTATGCCATTCATAATTTGTAAATTAAATCTATCTGCAAAAGTAGTATATTAACATTAGTGATCCGCTGCGGTTTTGCATCGATCAAGACAACAGCGCCGCCTACCGGGTCCAAATGTGAATATAAACCATCTAGGGACCCATTACTCGTACTCATTCAAACACACACAAACAATTTCATCAAAATCAGTTGAATGGTTTCAAAGTCTATAATGGACCAAAGTAGTAACATTTTTTGTGTTTTATACAGATAGATAACCATTTGTTAATCTTCATGCACACTCTCATAGAAAAGTGCAAATGTCATTATAGCCATATCAATTATAATATATGGTAAAAATTAAAATGTCATTATATATATATATATATATATATATATATATATACATATATATATATATATATATATATATATATATATATATATATATATATATATTAATTTTATGATATTTTATTATTAAGCAGGATAATATTATGATATAGGTAAAATAGATGAACTGCACTAATAAAATCAGTATATCTTGAATAATGGATGACAATTGTCCAATATTCAGAATATTCAGAATATATATATATATATATATATATATATATATATATATATATATATATATATATATATATATATATATATATATATTCATCACAATTGTCATCCATTATTCAAGATATACTGATTTTATTAGTGCAGTTCATCTATTTTACCTATATCATAATATTATCCTGCTAGAAGCTAGAAGATGTATTCAGATCATTGAATCAGATTGTACAGATGTAGTGGTTGTGGGAAAAAGACAAAAAGGTTTGCATGATTATCAGAAATATAGCAAAAATGGTGCAGTAAATAAGCAAATACTTTCCTACACTTATATTTGTACAATTGTATGAATTTGAATCACCGGCATTAAATAAAATTAATATTTAATAGTTTATTAAAGTATTTACAAATCACATATAATTATTATTATGAAAATCTTATTGAACTAAAGCTAGTATTCTTCATAGACAATTTTAAGCATCACTTTTGTTAAAATTTGATTCCAGATCCAAGTTTTTATCAAAATTTAAGTGTTTTGAAGTTTTTTTTAACCTAGGTATTAACAAAAAAAAAAAAAAACAATTAATTCTAACAACAAATTAAAGAAAATCACAACAGAAAATTGGCAAGACAGAGCAACTTCAAAATTTAAGTTCCCACCTGAATCATCAGCCTTTACAAGTGAATGTATTGATTGGCATTTTAGAAGCAAATCTTATATGCTAAATGTCACAACCTAGAAAATGCTTTAATTCTCTACAGCTCTCTTAGCCATCTTAAATCTATTATCTCCAATCCTTTATTCTAAATTCAATCACTCCTCCACTTTCCTTATCAAAAGCTATGCTAAGCTTTTGATAAGCTTTATATGTCACAAAAAAGGCTAAAGGTTGTGTTGGCTTGGATTCCAGGTCATTCTGGAATACAGTATACTGATTTTTGTCTAAGACAGCAACACAAACAGGTACTCTTTCTTAGTAGCAAATTTTCATCCATGATTTGCTTTCATTAGTCAGACTTTATGACATCTTGGCATTACTTGGGGTTAAATATATTTCTTCCCCAAAACATCTTTCATCCTACTAATTTTACGAGGTTGCTGTCCCTTGTATTTCCTTCAATTTTCCATATTTTATATGATTTTTTTCAATACTGAGAGTTCTTTGAATAATAATTTTTGGAGGCTGAATATTTAATCTTTATGTATTGTCTTTAGTCATGATAAAAATTTTAACCTGTAAAAGCTCGACAAATCCAATTGGATTCTCAAAATGTCAACTTGTAGATCTCTCAGAACAATTCTTTTTTAAATGTTATTTATAAGAACTATATATCTAATTTTCTAAAAAAATTATTAGAATTAGTCCCATTACTAAATTACGCTTCTATAAAATAAGTAATAGTATTTAGTTCAAATGACTAGTTTTCACCATGATGCGTCGTATTTACTACAGTATATTCCTATGCCATGTGAGTACCACTTGCCCAACTGCATTATTTTTAAAATTTGAAAGTTTAAATAAAAAATAAATATTTTTTCTATTGTCACTCCCATTCTCAAGAAGTTTAAACTCGACATTATCTCTGAATGCAGATAAATTTGGTAAAACAAAAAGGATCAAAAACTTACCTGTATCTTGGGCATGTATCCTTTTATGTGCATTAAGAAGAGTCAAATGTCCAAACATTAGGCCACAAACATCACATTTAAAACTTATATTTGATATAGTATTTTGTATTCCATTTGGTGCAATTTGCATTTGATTAACCAATGCATAATTATAAGAGAACGGTTGAGCTATGTAGCAAGTTTTATCATCAGTAGTTGTAAGTTGTGCTATGTTGACTCCACCAGTGCCGCTGGCTGTCCCAGTATTAATTTTTCCTATCATATTAACATTGGTTGTGTAGCAAAATGTAGGAAATTCCTAAAAATTAAGTGAAAAATTAATGAAGAAGTTATTGCTTTGCAGTTAATTTTTTATATATGTAATATACATTTTAATTATTTACCCATTTTATCAATAGATTAAAAATAATTAAATAACATTTATCATAAATAAATTTATGAGAAACCGACTGAACTGAGAAGTTAAAAAAATTAGCACTGTGATAGGCAATAGGACAGTTATTCAACTCTTTGACAGACAAATTAACTAACTATAGGTACCTGTTGTTGGGTTTGTTGTGCACTCTTTTGCTGTACATTTTCAATATTTTTTCCTTGAGATTTTTGTGATGGATGTTCTTGATATTGCAGGGTCGGCACACTGCCGGTTTGTACGGTATTAGTCGTGAACATCATAAACGATGTTATAATTTCATCACAAGGAATTTATTATCGTCTCTATTCCTTAAACAAGAATCTGAAAAGTTTCCATAATACTATTGTTATACTTTAAATGAAAACTTAGACATGTTGACTAAAAATTTAAAAGCGCGGCTAATTGTCCACACGAAAGAGAAACTCCAAAACATAAAGTGCGAAGGTAAGGGTGAATATTTCTTATCAGTCTACTCTACTCGTAAAAAGATCAAAAGCAGTGTCTCTGTGAGTAGCGTCGATATATGAAAGAAAAGGATGACGGACTATCTATAGACGCGCTTCAAGTAAGCGACAGACGCCATTGTTAAAAATTCATTTGATTTGACAGACAAAACGCCGAGATGAGTGAATAAATTGAAAATATAAAATCTTGTGAACACATCTGTAACTGTACCTTACCTTCATGTTACACAGTTTTTATAATTTAACTAAAATACAAATAGAAATAATTATATTAAGAAAAAGGAATTTATCGTAGTTCTATCTCACTTCTAAATCCACAATTCTCCATCTCACTAAATAAATGAAATGGGGATACAAATAAAATGGCGGAGGGTTTTTATGCGTTGCCATTATCATAAATTGTAAAAATGATATAAAAATAAAAATTAGTTTTAACTTTAAAAACAAAAAGGAAAAACTGGGTTTTTTAAGAAATATTGTGTCATGAGCAATTAAGAGCATAAACTGGCATAGACTTAGAATTTATGATAAGCTTAAGATAGTAGTAAACGGCCATAGTAGTATGCAAGGGAGAAGAAAATTCCTAATGGCAGTATAGCAAGATAGAAAAGAATAGCAAATCTCATTACAGGTATGATTTACAAATTAAAAGTTGTATGTAAAGGCAGGCCTCTATGATTCTTGCTACTTGCATAATATAAAATACCTACAATCGCGCGGAATCTCAGGTCATGCGCAGTCAGGGCAAGCGCGTTTTAGGGTTTTAGGCGAGCGACGTCCTATAATAGTTTATTTCAAAGTTTTTACAACTGTTTACCTAAATAGACTTTTTGTATACACTTGTTTATTGTTTAGTGTATTTTGCTATAGGATTTTTTTTAAATTATGAAAATACATTTATAAACAATTTTGAAAATAGTAATGAAAAAACTAGCAGGTAAAATTTACTGACGTTATTAATTTTATCACTCCGTGTCAATGTTTTTACTTAAAAGTTTAAGTTAGATTTAGAGCTTTTTCCACTCTTAAATTTAATTACCATCATTTTGGAGACGGTAAAAAATATGAGACATTATATTAAAGTGAAATAGCTGGAAATTAAATAAATAATTTAAATGTATATAATAAAATATAAATAAATAATGCGTATTATATATAATGCATGTGTGTATGTACTGTACTTTTTACTATTCGTTGTCATCTTTAAGTGTTTAACCAACTGGAAAGGATCCGTGTTAATTCTTAAACGAAAAGTCTGTTACTTTCAGGAGAAGGTGAGGAAAACACACCACTGTATACTTCACTACAAATGCAAAATTGAATCGCGGCACTATAATTCGTGCTAAATCGATTGAGAAAACGGACATTGACCTTTCGGTCGTTTAACCAGGGGCTACAAACCTTCAATATATAGGTACTTTTTATATGTAGTACTTTCTTTATTTATATTTTTTCATAATGATTTATATAATATATATTTATTTAACTATTATTAAAACGTTATGTAAAAGATCGCTGTAGAAGAAAAATCATCTATTGTTATAAATTACTTTATTCATTTAACAACAAAAAGCATAAATTTATAACACATATAAATATTCGAGTGATAACGACACCGAATAAGTACGTACTTATTCAAAAGATAAAACTTTATTTTCAATATTATATAAGAATTTTATTTTTATTCGGTGCATGCGGGCCGGCCCAAAAAAGTGACGCATCGCTGGCTGCTATTGTCACGTTTCTTTTAGAACGAACTGACGTAACGCGCGTTTTGTTTATTTTAAAGGATGAAATTGAATTTACTTATCATAAATTGAAATATAAAATATAACACATTTTTGCGATGTACCGTAAGATTCTACGATGTTTATGGGAACCACAGACAATATTATTTAAGAAACAAAAAAAAATACAAAATATATGTGCTGACCTAGAAGTGTGAATACTATCAATATTTAAATATTTTTATCACATCTAAATTGAGATTTTGTAAGTTATGCCTTTTGACACTCGTCTCATATCTGCGGTCTTTCTCAATCGATTTGGCACGAACTATAGACACGTACACTACAGAATTTGTGTTTGTGTTTATTGCATTTACGCATGCCATCATATTGTATAGGCCCCGCCACGAGTGATGAAACTGCGCAGAAGCGTAAAACGGTTGTCAGTGCGGTGCGGTTTGAGGTACGGGGAAGCGAAACCATAGCAACGGGCAACGCGCTATCCCCACGTAGTATCTCCCTGCTTCCCGTCGCCCGCGCACATTCTTGTGTCGTCTTGCGTACTGGTGGAGCGACGAGCCTAAGGCTACCGAAGTCTAATTCCCCGGTCGAACCTTAAGCCTATTTCGCGAGCTATTAACTAAAGTGGACTGTATATGCGATTGCTTCTACGCTTACGTAAAAGCGACTACTATAGCATGCGGTACAATGCACTCGCTCTTCCCTAAAAACAAAACTATTATTTGCCAAATCTATGAAAGGAATCCTGCTTGATTAGGAGAAACAAAATTGGAGCGGATTAACACAATTAAACACAATTTTATCAAGCAGGAAATATTATTAGGAATGTTCACTCACCGGGGTGGTTCTTCTATGCTGTTGGGCACTATGTTGCTGCGACTTCTGGAACTTCTTCTGGGTAGACTGCCTTTCTTGTCCGATGACGCGTCGGAAGAGAGTGCGGTGCGCGACTATTTCTCACACGAGGTGAGGCGGGTTTCCTGGAGCTCGACTGCTTCCAGGCTAAAGCGGTTCTACTAGTGGTGTGGTTCTAACGACGAGCGCGGCGGGAAGAGAGCGCGCGTCGGTCGCGCGTGCCTTTTATTCCTTCGGTTGCGATGATTACGTGATATTCTAGAATCATCTTCTTTCCCCTCCCACCCCACCACCCCGATGTGTCGATAGGAGGGTATGAATGATATCGTTTGGAAAAGGATAAACGATTTGGCAAATTCCTACCGTCAAATAAATACGAATGGTTTTCCGCGCAACCATCCCTCCCGCCCTTGAAGGATTTCCTTCAAAATTAACTAAAACAACTAGAGCTAAGATCAAACTAACAAAATAACTCACTAACGCTAAGATTACCTAAATTCAACTACAATTTCTAATTTAGAAAGCTAATTTTAAATTATGGAAGAGGCAAGGGGCACAAACGGACAACAGGACGCAGGTAAGACCCAACCGTGGTCTTAACGCGAGCTACCCTAACCACTCCGTCGGAACCGGGAAAGACCTCTTCGACAATTCCTAACGGCCAATGGAGAGGCGGCGTGTTCTCCTTGGTGAGCACAACTACAGTTCCTACAGCTAAAGGCTCAGTTGCT
The DNA here is from genome assembly GCA_036936625.1 of Parnassius smintheus behrii. Lineage (NCBI taxonomy): Eukaryota > Metazoa > Arthropoda > Insecta > Lepidoptera > Papilionidae > Parnassius > Parnassius smintheus. Next base: position 46,114,809 of record JAUPFT010000001.1, on the reverse strand, counting down.
GTGTTCCATTTTTGCCGAGACTGCAAAGTATGCAAGTATTCCATCCTCCATCGTTTCCAAAATGATTGCACTAACCGGTCTAATAATTTGTGGCGTGCGGAAATGTCTGTCTGTTCTCATCCATATCTGCGGCGGGCAAATACTTTAAAGTCGTTAAATTCAAAAAATGTGCTGGAGTTAGAGCCAGCGGTTCCGAGGGGTCACTAGACAACGTACGACAAAGTGGGCGGCTATTCATTACGCATTCAATTTGAGCGAGCACCGTACTTAGCTCTTCGAAGGACAAAATTTGATCACCTATTACTCTGTATAAGTGACTCTTTAGACTCTTAATATTAGTCTCCCAATTGCCCCCAAAATGACTCGCGGCTGGGACGTTCAGAGACCACTCAATGCGGTTCTCGGCTAGAATGTGAGCGAACTCCGAATTATAATACTTGCCAGCTAAGAGCTCATGTAGTTCTGACAAAATACGTTTTGCCCCGACGTAGTTCGTACCGTTATCCGAATACAATTTACTTACAGGGCCACGGCGGGAAAGAAATCTTTTAAATGCACCCATAAAGCCTGCTGTGCTTAGATCACCAACGAGTTCTATATGCACCGCTCGAGTAGTTAGACATACGAAAATGCAGACGTAAGCCTTTGTGGATCTTATACCACGCCCACGAGTGAGCGTGACCTTAAACGGACCAGCGAAATTAGACCCGGTGTGCGTAAAGGACTTTACTGACTCTATTACTCTACAAGATCTAAGTTCCGCCATTTCCGGAAATGACGGCTTGGGGCGTGCCCGAAAGCAAGCTATACATCTGTGCACCCGACTGCGTATTAAACTACGTGCAGAAAGAATCCAATAATTCTGACGCAAGATCGACATCAGCAAGTCGGGGCCAGCGTGCGAGTTCAATTTATGATGGTAATCGACTAATAAATTCATGATATGGTCTTTACGCGGTAAAACTATAGGGTGCCGTTGGTCGAAACTCAACTGCGAGTTGGACAAGCGTCCATCTACCCTTACAATCCCATCCTGTAAAAATGGCTTAAGGCGTTGAAAGGCGCGACTACAAGCTCTATTCGATTGTAATCTAATTTCTTCGGAGAAATGCGCACGTTTAAGTTCACGCAGTACTAGCGACTCGGCATAGTTGTAATTGGACGCTAAGACATCCGAACGTCGCGGTAAAAACTTCGCGAATCGACAAACGTAAATTACGCTACGCAATAATTTCGACCAAGAGGACAAGCGGTTCGCCAAAGCAATGATTGGAGAAACCTCGCTCGAAACGTTCGCCACTAGAGCGTGTCTCTTCTCTTCCGGCGGTTGTGACACTGACGAAGGTTCGAAATCGGTTATTGGCCATTGCGAGGGATCCAAGTGAACCCAAGCAGGTCCGTGGAACCAAAGCGGGTGGTCCATTATTTGCATCGGGGTGAGTCCACGGGATAGACAATCGGCGGGGTTTTCCGTGCCGGACACGTGATAAAAGTTCCGCCTTTCTAACTCATCTTGGATCTTGGCCACTCGGTTCGCGACAAACGTATCCCAACGGTGGGGTGAAGAATGAACCCAGCATAAGGCGACGGTGGAGTCAGAAAAGGCAAATATCCTTTCTATGTGAACTCTATCCCTACATGCGCTGATAACTGCGGTAATAAGCTTGGTGAGTACTAATATTGCGCAAAGCTCTAAGCGCGCCAGAGAGACAACCTTACGGGGGGAGACTCTCTACTTAGAACTAATGAGGCTAATCGAATTTCTACCATTATTCTGGACGTGGAAATACACAACGCCCCCGTAAGCCTTCTCGCTGGCGTCTGCAAACCCAACGACCGTTATGACGCTATTTCTATCGACGTTTATATGACGCGGTATTTTTATTTCTCTTAGTAAAGGAAGTTCCTCTCTAAAACGCTGCCACAACCGAACAATGCTGTCAGGCGGCGAGTCATCCCAATCGCATTCAAATAACCAAATTTGTTTAATCAAAAGCTTAGCGTATAATACCACCGGAGCTACGAAACCCATGACGTCCCATAATCTAGCAACGCATGACAGTATTGTGCGCTTTGCGCACTTCTCTACGGGCGGATTTACATTAAGGCTGAACACGTCGGACTCTGGTGACCAACACAGACCGAGCACCTTGTGTGTATCTGAATCGTCGAATTCCTTTATCACCGAAAGACGGTGTGATAGTGGGATTGTATCTAAAACCGGACGCGAATTACTAGTCCACTTGACTAGATCGAATTGACCCGATTTCATGAGCTTTATAACCTCGGTGGTGGTTAGGGTGGCCTCCTCCACGCTATCGACCGAGTACACAAAATCATCCATATATAAACCGCTCTCAATTGCCCTCTTAGCTTTAGGGTAAGAGAGACCTTCATCGTGAGCGAGCTGTCTCACCGTGCGTAACGCATGAAATGGGCTCGACTTTAAACCAAAACAAACGCGGTTAAATTCATACACCATTAGAGGTTCCTTTGGGTTGAAACGATATAAAATGCGTTGGAATCTACGGTCGCATTCACGGACGCCTATACAAAGGAACATTTGGCGAATATCGGCGGATAGTGCTATACTAAACAAACGAAAATTGGCTATTATATTAAATAAACTGCCCTGTAAATTTTGCCCACTATAGAGGATATCGTTAAGCGACAGGTGAGTGCTAGTTTTAGCACTAGCGTCAGCACTACACGTAACTTAGAAGTAAGTTTGTCCTCCCTAATGACCCCGTGATGTGGTATGAAATACGACGGCGTGTCTTCGTAGTTATCTTATTTCGAAGCCACAAGTGATATGTAACCTTCTCTTATATATTCGTTAATGACGCCGTCATAAGCTTCTTTTAACTGGGGTGAAACGAGCATCCTACGTTCCAAGCTGTAGAAACGTTTTTCCGCCATGTGACGCGAATCGCCGAGAGATAAAACATCTCCTTTAAAGGGTAGCGCTACACTATATCTACCGTCGCGATCACGAACGGTCGTGCGGACGTAAATTTCCTCGCATAATCTGTCATCTGAGCTAGCTATGGGTGGGACGTTCACCTCCTCCATCTCCCAAAATTTGCGGACTAACGACTCGAGCGGTTCGACAGCCATACCACAATAGGAGGTTTCCGAAATACTATCTATGATGGGGGCGGAGCCAACGATGACATAGCCCAATACGGTTTCCAGTGCGTAAGGCGCGGTATGCGAGGAGTTGCCCCTGACCTTATTGTTTAACAAAAGATGAGGGAAAAGCGATGGTCCAATGAGCATGTCTATGTTTCCAGGAACGGCGTAAGTGTCGTCCGCTAGAGTCAAATTTTTAAATTCAATCATTGTCGAGGTGTCAACCGAAACGGTTGGCAACCGTTCAGTGACCCTATCTACTACTAGTGCATTTATATCAAAGTTAACATTACGATCTATCCGAGAGTAAAATTTTAAATTTATATATCCCTGGGTAGCTTTACTAGTACCTCCGATGCCTTTGACTACAGGACATGAAAGTGACCTATTAATTATTAAGCCTAAGCGCTGACAACATTGTCGCGTTATAAAGCTATTTTGGGCTCCGCTGTCCAGCAGTGCACGGACGCTTTGTTCGTTTCCATGCGAATCCTTAACCAAAATACGTGCCGTACCCAGTAACACGGTTGAAGGAGGTTGTGCTCCCATATTTGCCAATGAGCACAGAGCGACATCACCAGGTCGACCGCTAGAATCGTTGACTTTAGTAGGGGTGCATTCCCTGTCCGCTTTACTTGACGCCGCTATGTTGCTATTTTCAAAATGTAATAGCGTGTGATGTTTCCTGGCGCACTTGCTACATACGGAACTAGAATTGCATTTTGCAACTAAATGCTTATCGCTTAAGCAGTTCAGACATAGGTTGTTTGTCTTCACTAATTTATAACGTTCGCTTGGTGAATATTTACGAAAAGTCGCACAATTGTATAAATTACCGTGTTTATCTTTACATACGATACAGGCATGCTGAAATGGTGCCGACGTTGCGGTTACGTACGTTAACGACCCTGCTATTTTAGATGGTTGAGTCTGTCTACGGTCGACGCACTTTTTAATCTCCTGTTTAACGTTCGGGGAGCGCTGCATCACCTTTATTTGATCTCGCATAAACGATGCTAATGAATGAAAGGAAGGCATCTCCGAGCTACGATGCTCCATTTCAAACTCACGCACGGTGTCGGGGTCTAACTTCTTTAGTGCAATATGGAGAAACACCACGTCCATAAGGTCATTAAATTTCAAATTCTTAAGTGCAGCCACCGATGCCACAAATTTATCTAAAAACTGCTCTAAGCCGTTGATGCTCGCGGATGATATAGGTTTAAGATCGAATATCTGGTTCAAATATTCGGAAGCTAACATTCTCCTATCTTCATATTTAGTTTTAAGCATTTCGAATATTAACAAGTAATTGTTTGCTGTAGGTGTAAAACCCGAGCAAATTGACTGTGCCCTGCCACTAAGTTTACTAATTAAATAATATAATTTTTCAGCGTCCGATAACGATGGGTTGTTGTGTATATTGTTTTGAAAACTACTGAAGAAGAAGGGCCATGTCTTAATATCACCATTGAATACCGGAATATCTATTGGCGGCAACCTAAATAAGTCACGTGGACGTACCTGTAATTCCGGCTTTGCTTCGTTTTGAGATGGAGATTGTAAGTGTTTCGCCGTTCTTTTCACGCGACACAATATATCTTCAAATGCTAGGAGCGGTTGGTAGTTCACTATATATTTCGGATCGATTTGTAATTCCAAATGATTAATTTGGTCTAATATTTTTTCGTAATCCGTCCGCAAAGAATCCACCGTTTCAATTTCATTCAAAAAAGTTTCCCGCACTGCTTCTACATTAATGTTCTTTATATGATCACTTATACTTTGTATACGTGAAAAAAGTATGTCCCCCTTGGCATAAAGCGTTTTAATTTTGATTTCATTTCCACTAACTGCCATTTTAAATTATTATAATAAAGTTATATTAATCACAATTAATCTCACAATGCACAAATAATGGAGGATGGACGCTCGTACGCCGTATTACGTAATTAAATCGAACACCTGTTACAACGAGTCGAGGTGACGCGTGTCGCTCGCTAAACTCAATATATTTTTATCAAAATTGTCGGGTAAGCGTACGAAATGGTTGCGATTACGCTGTTTCAATTATTTAAGCGACTGATAAGCTTTAAATTTAAACCAAATACAAACACTATTAAAATGAATAATTCTATTTTTAAACGAATACTATCTAAGTCTATTCCATAGATTAGAGTGCATTATCTAAATAATTAATCTAATAATTCGACCAGAAAATGGTTGAACGACTACTAAAAAACACCAGTCCAAATCCTGCCGAAGTGACCATAAAATGGTGGAGCGACGAGCCTAAGGCTACCGAAGTCTAATTCCCCGGTCGAACCTTAAGCCTATTAACTAAAGTGGACTGTATATGCGATTGCTTCTACGCTTACGTAAAAGCGACTACTATAGCATGCGGTACAATGCACTCGCTCTTCCCTAAAAACAAAACTATTATTTGCCAAATCTATGAAAGGAATCCTGCTTGATTAGGAGAAACAAAATTGGAGCGGATTAACACAATTAAATACAATTTTATCAAGCAGGAAATATTATTAGGAATGTTCACTCACCGGGGTGGTTCTTCTATGCTGTTGGGCACTATGTTGCTGCGACTTCTGGAACTTCTTCTGGGTAGACTGCCTTTCTTGTCCGATGACGCGTCGGAAGAGAGTGCGGTGCGCGACTATTTCTCACACGAGGTGAGGCGGGTTTCCTGGAGCTCGACTGCTTCCAGGCTAAGCGGTTCTACTAGTGGTGTGGTTCTAACGACGAGCGCGGCGGGAAGAGAGCGCGCGTCGGTCGCGCGTGCCTTTTATTCCTTCGGTTGCGATGATTACGTGATATTCTAGAATCATCTTCTTTCCCCTCCCACCCCACCACCCCGATGTGTCGATAGGAGGGTGTGAATGATATCGTTTGGAAAAGGATAAACGATTTGGCAAATTCCTACCGTCAAATAAATACGAATGGTTTTCCGCGCAATCACGTACTATCGATATCGAAAGTGTTAGCGACTACCTGTTATACAATATTGAAATTTTTGCAATTTTGCATTTGCAAATATTTGCAAATAGACTTTATGAGATTTGTAAAAATTAGCAAGATCTATTGAAAGATAACTGGATGATGTAAGGAAAAAGAGAGGTGTGGGAAAAAAAACCACATGTTTCTTAATGAATTTCGGTTTAAAGAACTTTATTTCTCATTAAGACAATAAGTCACTTACATGAGAACAATAACATTTATATTATAATTCTAGTGCGTGTGGGTAGTAAAAAATAAATAAAAATTATACCGGTCGATCGTTAACCAAGAAGCGAGTTCATTGTGTTCCTATCAACTATAAGGCGGTGGTCCAAGTATAATTTTAATGCATAGTATCATCATTATAAATATATTCAAATAATCTTCTTTTAAAAATATTGATTGAAGTCGCTTCTTTCACATGTTTTGGAAGTTGATTGTATAACTGTGCTCCCCAAATGTTATGTTATTTTTTCCATAGTTTGTTCTTACGGCAGGTAACACAAAATTGCTGGCTCGGCGGGTTATATATTTGTTTATTTGACTTTTTGTTGTGAATGTTATGTGTGAGTGAATAAGCTTGTGAGTTATCTTGTAGATAAGTAGACATGTATTATACGTAAAAAGTTGTTTAATATTTAAAATTTTTGTGTTTTTGTAAATCGTTTTCGATGGTGTTAGGAAGTCATAGTTGTGTAAGATTTTAATTATTTTATTTTGTAAAATTTGTATTGGTTTTAAATTACTTTTAGCTGCAGTACGCCATATTTCGATTTGATACAGTAAGTGAGGCTTCACCAACGTATTGTATATTAAAAGTCAAGCATGTTTCGGTATACATCGAACTATTTTTTGCAGTGCGCCCATAAGTGAGGAGAGTTTGTTGTGAATATATTGCAAGTGAGCTTTCCATGTAATGTTTTTATTCAGTGTTAAGCTTAGGTATTTTTCTTGGTTAACTTGTTGTAATACCTCACCGGTAATGCTAAGTTTAGGTCGATCAGGTATTTTTCTATTTTTGGAACTAAATATTATGTATGAAGTTTTAGAAGTATTAATTGTTAATAGATTGTACTGGAGCCAATAGTGAAGTATGTTTAGATCCTCTTGTGCGCGCATCGTTATTTCTTTGACATTTCTCCCGAAATAAAATAAGCTTGAATCATCTGCGTAGAGAGCAAGGCGACCCTGTAGTCCCGCTTGGTGAATGTTGTTTACGTAGATCAGAAACAGCAATGGGCCAAGAATTGAGCCTTGTGGTACGCCACATGTTAGAGGCTTGCGGCTACTCTGATAGTCTCCAATTTTTACAATCTGATACCGATCATCCAAATAAGACTTTAGCATTTTGTACACGTTTCCAGTAATGCCAATACGTTCCAATTTTTTTAGTAGTATGGAATGGCTGACCGTGTCGAAAGCCTTTCTTAAATCAACAAAAACACCTTAAGCAAACTTTTTTGATCAATTTTGGTTTTAATAGTGGTTACTAAATCTATAGTTGCGCCAAGGGTGTTGAATTTGGGCCGAAAGCCATATTGTTGATTATACAAAAAGTTAATTTTAGTAAGATAGTCGTTCAATCTCATGTAAATAATTTTTTCAAGAATTTTGGAGAGTATTGGCAGAACTGAAACTGGTCGATAGTTTCCGGGATTTGTTTTTGTACGGGACTTGTACACTGGTATGACTTTAGCGATTTTTAAGCTTTCTGGGAAGACTCCTTCATTTAAAAGTTTGTTAAGGCAATCAGTTAGATTATGAATTATGTAATTTTTTATACACTTTACGACTTTAGTACTTATACCATCAATACCTGTGCTCGTATTTGAATCCAAGTCATCTATGATTTTAGATACTTGATTAGCTGTGCATGGGGAAAATCGGGATAGCTCATGATGAGCAGTTGTTTGGTGTAGATTAGGTAACGTGTATGTATCATCGTTATGAAACTTGTCTGGTATTTCATTTGCTAGTTGTATACCTATGTTGGCGAAGAAACGATTAAAGGTTTCACATACCTCTATGGGGTCCGTGGTCACTATTCTGTTTTCATCTGCAAGGTTTGGGGGAACACAATTACTTAAAATTTTGTTATTTGCTAGATTATTAATTAATTTCCACATTTTCTTGGGGTTTTTTGTACATTTCATGAATTATCCGTAGAAATACTTCTGTTTTGTATTCTTAATCGTTTGTGCCAGCGTGTCTCTCTTAAATTTAAAATCTAGCTCGAGGTTATTATTTTTTTTAAATGAAATGAATATCAAAAAATATATAATAATAAAAAAACAATAACATCATTAAACACTGTATTCAATAAGCTTTCTAACAGTGTTTTACACTTCTTTGTACATTAACATCAAAAAAAGTTATTAACAATAAAATCACGTATGTCGTCGACTTGAGACAAAAAAGCAATTACAAATACAAAATATTTTATCTCTTTAAGGGCGTATAGTACATTGAGTTATACAACACTAGAGGAGCAAACCACATTACCGCGCGTCGAAAAAAGCGTAACCACTATCCAAACGCGATAACATAGCTTTGAAACTAATAACAATTTTAAATAAACATATATCTATCTCACTTACACAAGTTGCGAAAACAATATCATCGCTAAGATTAGATAAAGATAGACACACAAACATGCAATGGCGGGTTGGTGTGGCTTACTATATGAAAATTTACCTAAAATATGCAATAAAAAAGAGTTTTTTAAGCAGTAGTTAATTGTTTTTATATTTAAAAGCTATATTTTATTTTAAAATCTTTATTGCGTCCCCTTAGAAAAAAAGGATACAAAGCTTATCAGATGAATAGAAGTAAATATAATGATGAAATAAAACATATTTTTATAAGTTTTTTTTTTGTACTAATATATCAAACAATATAAAATAGGTAAAAAAATATAATTAATATATAATAAGTAGGTAATAAAATATATTTAATAGATAATTCATGAATAAACTAAAATAAAAATAATTAATTATTTTGTATGAAAGTTAAAAAGTAGTGTTTATTATAATTTCCAGAATATTTAAAATTAGAGGTAACAAATTAACTTACTTCATTAATTATATATTCTCCCATTAATGCAGGATAATCACAAATGCGGAAAAGTGGCAACATTGAACCTAAATGGCAATATTCGATAATTTTATTTAATTATTTGAGGTTTTTTACGTTTATATGAAAACAGGACTAAAAATTATGTGTTGAAAGTGATTCCGCTTGATTTATTACGTTTTTGTGACCTAGAATAGCATTCGTTCACTACGCATTTACCCATTTTTTGTCGCGGCTCAACTCTGTCGGCGTCACATTGAACACTGAAATGACGTTTGCTAGGCATGTGGCTGTGGCCATATGTGCAGGGGCAACGCTTTGGCGCGTTTATTACTAGTGTAATATATAAATCAATGGTATAGTACGTCAAATGGCTTAGCAAGATCCTCTGCTATGCCGAAAAGACTGCAGTATTGTTTTTGAAATAAATATATCGTAAAGTTGAGGATTAATGTTAAGTACTATATTAGGCGAAAACACGATTTCAATAGAATTTCTCGATAAAAAACATCCAAAGTTACCTCCAAACCGAACTATAAACCGCTAGTATTCAAAAAATACTTCAAATTAGATCATGAAACTTTGGATACTAACTGACCTAACTATAAAGCAGGGCTTATGTTATTTACCTTTTTTTAATTATCATTATTTTCAACGTAAAAGGAAATTATCTAAACTATTGTTTGTTTCCTGCCAAACACCGCCGTTCACTCTGGCTTTGGCCTTTGAACGGAGGGGCTGTGTCGCTTGTGCTCAGATCAGAACACACATTACGCAACAGGACGACGTAAAATTAAAATATTAAGGACGCGTTTACAATATTGATAGGTATAGAATCGAACTACTACATAGACTCACAAGTGTACGCACGGTTGGCTGCGGGAATCGTAGTCAAATGAAATTATTTTGATAATTTGATAAATTGAATTTGTTTTTCATTTCTTATACCTCAGAATTATACTTAGATACGAAATACGAATATCTGCTCCAGAGACTGCTTGCCACTGGAAGCCCTCTACTGGTAGTGAGATGTTAGCTGTATACTTCTGACTGGTTTTGTCAGTTACAATAAGACCTTACCTACCTCCGGACTTGATGGAGTGACCTGAAGGTGTAATTCGGTGATTACAACTGGAACTCCTAGACTAGTAGAACTAGGTGTGCCGAGTTTGGGTTCATTTTGTTAGTAACGATGAGACCTTACCACCGGACTTGATGGAGTGACCTGAAGGTGTAATTTTTTTATAGAAGAGGGGGCAAGCGAGCATGCGGCTCACCTCATGTTAAGTGACTACCCCCGCCCATGATCAACCGCAACACCAGGGGAATTGCAGGTGCGTTGCCAGCCCTTTAGAAAGGAGTAAGCTCTCTTCGTGAAGGTCCGCAGGTCGTATCGGTCCGAAAAAATCGCTGGTGGTAAACTATTCCACAGAGAGGTTGTACGCGGAAGAAAACTCCTCTTGAAACGTACAGTGGTGGACCGCCAAGCATCTAGATGGTGTGGATGGTATCGGGACGTTTGCCGCGTAGTGCGTTCACGAAATTTGGTGGCTGGGATTAATCCGAACAATCCTCAGAGCACTCTCCATGGTATATGCGAAAGAAAATGCAAAGAGATGCAACATCTCTTCGCAGTGCCAGTGAATCGAGCCGATCGGAAAGCACTCGGTCGTCGATGATTCGAGCCGCTCTGCGCTGGATGCAGTCAAGGGGAAGGAGCTGGTACTGGGGAGCCCCAGCCCAGAGATGGGAACAGTATTCCATGTGCGGCCGAACCTGTGCCTTGTAAAGTTGCAGGCGGTATGCCGGCATGAAATACTGTCCCGCTCTGCTGAGCACGCCAAGCTTTTTAGAGGCCAATTTGGCCTTCTCTTCCAAGTGACCACGAAACAGCACGTCACTCGATATGTCGACGCCGAGGATTCCGTTACAGGCTGAGGCAACAAGGGGAGTGCCTTGAAACTGAGGAGATACGACAAAGGGGTTCTTTTTAGCGGTTAACGCGCAAACTTGTGTCTTCTGGGGGTTAAACTGAACTAGATTTAGTCGCCCCCAATCCAAGACTCTGTTCAGCAAAGACTCGACTTCAGACACAGGTTTTCCCGGCACTCGGAGACGTCTTCCCGAGAAATATTGGCTCGGCCGGTGTAAAGAGCATCACCAGTTCTGTAATCTGCATAGCAATGAATGTTACGGGTTTGCAACATATCATTGATATGCAGAAGAAACAGCGTTGGCGGTAGCACGCAGCCTTGTGGAATACCAGCGTTAATAGGCTTGCAATCGGAGCTTGCACCGTCTACAACGACCTTGATGCCCCGATCTGCAAGAAAGCTGGTGATCCAATCGCACAATTTCTCAGGAAGCCCATAGGACGGGAGTTTCGAAAGAAGCGCTTTGTGCCAAACCAGATCGGAGGTCTTCGCAATGTCCAAACTAACGGCAAATGCCTCCCCCTTGGACTCTACTGCCTCCGCCCATCTGTGAGTTAGGTAGACCAGAAGCGCGGCGGTCACTAATCAGCTGGTGATCCTCAAGGTACCTCATGAGTTTACAATGGACTCCATTGTTTTGGAGAACAAGGAGGTGATGGCGATTGGCCGGTAGTTGGACGGGTCAGAGCGGTCGCCTTTTTTAGGGATCGGGTGGACGTAAGCCGTCTTCCATGATTTTGGGACTTTCGTTTACTTTATAATATGTAGGGTAAGTGCACCAATGAATGAACCCTTAAGGCAATTTCAAACTTTGAAAATTATAAGCATCTATATATGGGTGGCTGTGCTTTAATAATGCCACTCTATTACATTCAAAATTTATTCAAGTTTAATATTATATGGGCAATCTGCCGTTAAAGGACATAATTACTAAGATAATCGACATTTTATGCCAAAGCACCCAAAATCACCAGTAAATGAACACCAAAATCCAGTGCATGAACATTTTAAACTCCAATGAATGAACGTTTTCTGTTGATACTAATTAAGCTAGAAATCACAAGTTTCTGATTATTTATTAAATGTAAATGAGGTTTTATAATTTATATACTTCTTTGAATAATATAACTATGAATTTGAAAGCGATGGTGTAGGCATATTTATAAAAACACAGTGGGAAATATAAAAAAAATAAAAAGAGAATAAAACGAAAACATAACTTTTATTTAAATTGTAGGCACATTAAAATCACAGAATAATCAACGTAGCCGTTACATGCTATTCGACATACTACTCTTAATTCCAACTAGGTAATCACATTAGTAGATACATTATTTCAGTCTTTACTCTTACAAATTAGGCTTTAGGTATGACTTTTAATTAAGAACTTTGATTATGTTCTACCTAGATAATTAAAACAATAGCGGACTAGAATCATCATTGGTTATAAAAATATATAATTAACAAAGATTAAAAAACATGTTGTACCTAAATCAAATAAAAACAATTTTTATGAAACTTATCAAATTAAACCTTAAGCTTACAATATAACTAATCAACAATAAGCGTAACAAAAATATGATACCTTAATCTCTTCACATTCTAAAAATAACTAAACCGGTTAATGGTATTATTAATTTAAAAACTAACCATAAAGTGTGAGATAAGCGTAATCAGCAGTACATTTTTTCTCACTATAAAAAATATCAAAAGAATTAAAACAATTATTATTCAATATCTTTAAATACTAAATCGTCAAAACAAATTAATCCGCGCCTAGAAATATTCGGTGTACCGAATACACGTTTAATATCATCGAAATCAACTTCTGCAATATCTGGCACTATTGGTTTTGCAAAATTGACAACATTTTCCACAACGGATTTTTTTCTAAGAAAATCTACTTTATATTTTCTTTCATTGTCATTTACCATTATCACTTTTCCTACAAAATGACGCATTCTCTTTCCACTCTCAAATTGAACCAGTACATATCTATCAAATAAATTGTCCTTAAATTCAGTACAAGTCGTAGTAGTTCTCCTAGTTTCTATTTCAGTCTCTTCACTTGCTTCTAAATTATCTGTTGTTATAAAATCTTCGGCAGGTTGTGTGTGATCATCATGTTCTACTTTCATTTTCTTAGCTTGCTTTTTAAGGGGATTTTTTGGGCGTTTCAGTTGAACACGTTTTTTGCTTTGAGATTTTTGTTTGTTCAGTCTTTTTTCTTCTCGTTCCTTTCTTTTATTCGCTAATTCTTCCTCCTTAATTTTTTTCTCATCGTCCTGATTTTTTAAATATTCTTTGTATTTGAGCCCTGTTAATCCATAAGGTGCAGGCATTTTTTTTGTAACTTTAAATTTCTTTTGTGGTAAATCCGGTATTTTCAAAAATCCTTCTAGTGGATTGGATGGATTTGTATCATTCGATGAATTAATACTATTAGTGGGATCTATTACAGACTTTATTGCAGTCTGACTATCAACTGTGGACACAAGCGAATTTTTTGCTTGATTAGTGTTATTGCTGCAACTGGGAATGGCTGGTATGGATGATGCGTTATTCTGAGGAGAAGAGCATTTATTAGGAGCGTCAATAATGGGGTCTTTTTCTACTATTATTTCTAAAGTATCATACCATGGCAATGGTATCACATCAGGTATGTCTATTTCATTCTGAATAATAAAATCTATGACATCTTCAGTTGTATCAAAGGGTGGTAAATTGGGTAAAATACTAGTCTCACCCAATAATATGGAATTATCCGATGGCAGTCGGATTGCCGAATCTATTATAATTGAACTATTAGTTGCATGCATTTCTTCAGTTTCCACATTTGTAATTTCAGACTCGACGATTTCGGGAACACTATTCCTTTCCAGTGCCTGGCTTGATTCCAGTTTGGAATCGTCCTCGTTTGAAGTAGACGCTTCTATAGATGATACTGACAGATCAAGAGGAATGATCGGGGTATTCGGTGTTATCGTGTCACTCTGTTTTTTATTCTCAAGTTGATTTCTACATTTTTTCCACAGCTCAAAATATTGATGGGGATGAGAACGGTTTAAATTGTAAGACATGACAAACTCATTTCTTATCATCTGGCCAACTTCACCTTCTATAACCTTGATCGTACTTCGTAGATCCTCTTTTTGGTCATGAAGACTAGAGGTTGTGGTGCCTTTTTGGTTTTGTTGCGCAATTTCTTGCCTTCTATTACTTATGCAGCGTGAGTAGTCAACTGCATCTGGAGACATTGGATATAAACCACAAACTCTAAATGAATTTTTTATCGTAGTTGTCTTAATGCTTCTGTCGTAAGCTATTTTAAACAACGCAGCAAAATTTTGTTTTGTTATAGGTACAGTGGATGCCTGTTTATGCTTTCTCACTACCCTTTTCCAATTTTTCTTCAACGGTCCAAATATTCCTACATCACAGGGCTGCAAAATATGAGTTGAGTTGGGATATAAACAGAAAATCATTATTCCTTTTTCACGACAGAAATCAAACATGTCACGATTGATATGGGACTTGTGGCCATCCAGAAATAGCAATACAGGCAACCGGATTTCATTTTTTACCAACCATTCATAAAATAACTTAATGTAGGTAAAAAATACAACTGATACCATCCACCCGCTGTCGGAACGGCCAATATACCAAGTATCTGGGAAATTTTGAATTACGGCTGGTGGCATTCTTTTATATGGATACAAAACAAACGGTGGTACATCAGTACCATCAGCAGAGAATGTACATAGGACTGTGATTGATTCTTTTTCTTTCCCACTTGCGATTTCGTATGTATTTTTATAATTTTTGGGCCCCAAAATCAGCCCCGTTTTAAGACAAGTCATGACGCCAGTTTCATCTGAATTGAAAATACGAGTCGGGTCATCTTTAATGTCTAAGGCATTTTCTTCCTCTAAAAACTTGTTCAATTCAGTAAACCAATTTCTGATGGCCTCTTCTGTAACCGCTGCCCTAGCTTTTGATATTATTTCAGCGTTTCTTTTAGTTACTTCGGGATGTCTTCGCAAAAACAAAGTAAGCCATTTTTTCCCCGGTCGGCCTTTTGTAAATTTATTCTCCCTCTCATTTTGTTTCAAGAATATTTCCACAGTATCATAAACTTCTTCCGGGTGCATTGGAAACCCAAGTTTAGCTTTTGTTAAAATCCAGTCTGCTAGCTTGTTTTCTTCGTCGAAAGTTAGTTGTGTTAATGGACCCATTTTTCGTTGCCATGGTACTTTATTATTTAATTTATTACTTAACGTTGATTTGGGTATGTCGTATATTTTGCTGGCTTTATTAATAGACAAATCGTTATTTGTTATACGGGTAAGAGCCTCCTCTAACTGTTGTTGAGTATAACGGAATCTTGCGTATTTCTTTTTAGTAGATTCCATTATTTTTGAACTAAAAAAAAAGAGAAATTGAAGTTGAAGCGTCTGAATATTTTTTGTAACTAATTACTGAGATAAAACTAAATATCACTGCTTGAAATATAACAAAACATTAATAGTTTATTTATTCATTCATTGGATTTTAAAAACCAGTAAATGAACGTAGCAATAATACTATAGTTCATTCATTGGTTTTTGAAAACCAGTAAATGAACGTAGCAACAATACTATAGTTCATTCATTAGATTTAAAAACTAGTAAATGAACACTAGGGTGTTCGAATACTGGCCTAAAGGTAGACAATCAATAATTAAACCTTTCTACAAAAAATAAACCAATTCTGAGAACAGAAACATGCAAAATTAGCCAAAAGTAACAAAACAGACCAGAACCAGTGAATGAACACTCGTTCATTTACTAGAACTTTCTCACTTTCATGATCTAGTAATCGAACACCCCTTTATTTTTATTAAACACATGAAATTATAAACAAGTTGTTTTCTAATGAATAAAATAATCATTGTTCTATCTTATTATGCAGTTTTCTTTACACTGTCACTCATATAACGTGAACAACGCTAATACCAAAATGCACTGTCTTACCTGAGTCCTAAATTCTCGCTCATACAATCACGAAACACAACACAACACGTCCACTTTAAGCAGTCGCCATTTTGTAACTACGGGTCGCTGGCAAATGTTTGTGTGACCAGTTTACGTAAAAAAATTAGACCACTCGAAAAAAAAATACAGTGTTTGGTAGAAATGTTTACTTTTCTTATTATATTGAAAAAACTCACTTTTGTTCATTCACTGGGGGGTGTTCATTCATTGGTGCACTTACCCTATATAGTGCAATCTTATAAACTTACAATATAGTTTTTTTAGTTATAAGAATAGGCCGTTAGTATGTACGTGAAATTAAATTTGCGACATATAATTTTGATAAAGACAAGTTAATATTAAATTATGACTGAAAACTTTATTACCTACTTAGTGCTCGTCTGATAATAGTTTATTTTACTCTTACAAACAAAATCGCTTTGACCTCGAGTTTCCGCGTGACCTCGAGCCACGCATAGTGTGCGAAAGAGTGGGGGAAAGTGGAGACGAGGTAATATAGGCCCTTAACTAAGTGTACATAAAATACAGAATATTATTTAGCAGCAATTAAAACCTAACGATGATATATAAAAATATCGTTCCGTTTTCGTGGAGACTTTGATGTGTAGTTATAATTTCGACGTTTGACTTTTACATATGAAAATGTCATAATACAATTTGCATTTTTCTGCTTAATTGTACATGCGTAGTGGACGCTAATTAATATCATGATTCGTGGCACGACCATGCACTGGTGCCTCTGTTCACATGCGTAAGCAACGTAGGGCGAGGACTATGTCGATATTCTTATCGATAAACATATCGTCATAGTCCGCATACATTCAGAGATGGCAAAAGTGATTTTTAGTGCTTTTTCGTTCATTACAGCCCTTCACAAGTCTACCGCTGAAAATAGACCTCCCCCAAGGAATGCCACAAAGCACGATCCTGAGCCATCTTCATCCATCGGCTTCCTGCATGTTTTACCAGGTCGTCACTCCATCTATTGGGGGGTCGCCCTACACTACGCCTACCGGTACGAGGCTGCCACTCGAGAAGCTTTTTTGATCTTCAGTTGTCGGTTCTACGAGCTATGTGGCCGGCCAATTACTACTTTAGATTACTGATCCGCTGAGCTATGTCGGCTGCGGATAATCTAATTCTATGTTTATCATGCGAAAAACCTTGAGTATTAGAAGAATTATGGCCAGTGTTTGAAAGACTGATAAAACTCAGATTTTAAATGAAATTTAATCAAAAAGTTGGCTATGGATACTTTTTTTTATTCATGGCTACTTAACAACGACTGCCAACTTCCAGTCAATAAATACTATAACTTACTTGTAATGAAACGACGAACAATACATACATAAACACTCACGCCTGTCACCCAGAGGGGTAGGCAGAGACTACGGACTTCCATTTGGCACGATCCTGACATATCTCTTTCGCCTCCTTTACATCCATATATCTACGCATACATGCTCGTCGGTTAAGGATACTTCTAACGTGGCCCATTTTCAAAATATCGCCAATTTGGTCAATAAACTTTTTTCTAGGGCGTCCCTTCCCGACTCGGCCGTTCACATCTGCCATATAAATTTGCTTTGTCACTCTTTCCTCATTTATTCTTTCTACGTGACCAAACCACCGAAGCATTCCTTTCTTAATGCTGGTCACAATATCATCTTGCATACCACATTTATCTCTTATCACGCAATTTCTCACCCTGTCATTCAGATTCAACCCTAGCATATTCCTTAGAGACCGCATTTCTACAGCATTTATTCTACTTTCGTGTTTCTTCTGCCACACCCAGCATTCACTACCATACATTAAAGTAGGTACTAACACAGCATTATGAATTACCATACGTGCCTGTTTTGACACATTCTGGTTCTTTATAATAGAGTGTAGTGTCCCCTTCACTCTATTCCCTGCATTTACTCGTCGTTCTATATCCCTATCATATCTACGACGAACAATATAATGGAAAAATATGATTCTGGTTAAAAACCGAAATCATAATGTTAAAAGGGGCGTAGCTACCGCCGTATCAGCCGTGTAAATGATACAGGGCCCCGGGCTACAGGGGCACCGAACGTGTGTAGGCAAAAATTCGTAAAGTGTTATCCACAATCTCACTTAAGCCCTTAGGCCGTACTTCCCGAGAAAAAAGTCCGATCATCAAATAAAGCTCAACGTGCTTAAGGAACACCTGTCAAAAATTTTCTGTAATTTTTTGATACATCTCAATATCAGAAAATTATGATAATACCTAAAGAAATATTAATCTTTATTGATAAAGAGCTAATGACCACTGTAAATTTTTTGAATGTATTATACATTCAAAAAATTTACAGTGGTCATTAGCCCCTAAACTAGGATATTTTACCTGTATTTCAGAGACTAAATAAATAGTTACCTAGACGGGGTGGATAATCGGAATTCGTGTATATTATTTTTCTTCCGATTTTCTCCCTCTGCAGGGGGGTTAAGTCGCTCGCGTCCGTAGGTTTCGACCACCTAATCCTAGGCCCACCCTACACGTTTCCCCTGGGTGGTGCTAAAAGAGCGACAAAGCCGAAAGAACAGACTTGGGTACTTGCCGTGTGGTAGCGGCGTGAAATATACCACCCCCTAGTTTTCGCACCTTGAGGCAAAGAGGAAAAGAAATGGCCCCGAGTTCCCGGCGCCCCTTTAATGGGGCAGGGTGCGAAGAATCTCCGGGAGGAAAACCGGCGACGAGGTTTGCCACCCGTCACGTTCTGTCTCCCGGAGGGGCGAAAAGAGGATTGCAGAGGCCCGTCTAGCTACGCTGAATGTTTGTGGAGCAATGAATGATAAGACGGATGAAGTATGCGATACGATGTACGATGGAGGAATAGATGTGTTATGTGTAAATGAGACGAAGCCGAAGGGAAAGGATGTCACTACACATGGCATATATACCGCGTACTGGTCCGTTTTAGGTAGACGAGACCGAGCGGGAATGCCAGGGAGTCGGTATCATCCTTTCAGAAAGAATGGGGCAATGTGTGAAAGAGTATGAATGTGTAAGCCCGAGACTGCTATGGATACAAATAAAAGTGTACCTAAAGAAGTTGTTTGTTCTAGGGGTCTACGCCCCAGACATGTCTAAGCCCACTTATATCCGAGAGCAGTTTTGGGAGATGGTAACAATGGTGTTAATGAAATGTAAGGAAAATGAAAATATTGTTATGTTAGGAGATTTTAATGGAAGGGTTGAGGTGAGGAGGGTTGGCTATGAAAGGATACTGGGAACGTTTGGTGATGAAAGTATTAATGAGAATAGTGAAAGCCTCCTAACCGTATATGTGGAAAGGAATCTTTTTGTGACGAACACTTTCTTTCGTCATAAGAAGATTCACATATATACTTGGGAAAGAGGTGATGATAGAAGCATGATATATTTCATAACTGTAGATGAAAGAATGTGGAGCGCAGTGGTGGATTTAAGGGTTTACCGGGGGTCCACCGTAGGGACGGACCACTACCTGGTCTTATGCCGAATTAGGGGTTTATTCAGACGTTGGCGGTATCAGACATCTGTGTCTACCACTACGTTACAGCGTATAAGAATTGAGAGGTTACAAGATGAAGATGTAAAAGAAAAGTACAAATGTAGACTGCGAGAAAATATAAGTAATTTGTATGAGTTGTGTGTGAATGAGTTAGACTTGGAGAATGTGTGGCATAATGTTCAGAAAGGTTTAGTGGATGCAAATACCGAAGTATGTGGTTTTAGTAAGATAACGAATGAAAGAAAAGACAATACGTTATGGTGGGATGATGAGGTACGTATGGAAGTTGAAGCAAAGAAGAGAGCATAGCTAGATTTACTAGCAACCAAAGCTGGTAATTCAGGCGGTATGAATGATGAGATTGAAAGAAAAAAGGCAGAGTTTAAACGTCTAAATAAGAGAGTAAAAGAATTAGTTGAAAGGAAAAAGCAAGAAAGAACGGAAAAGAGTGATAGAAGAATATCGGATAACTTCCAGTCAAATATTAAAATGTTCAGGAAACTCGTAAGAAATACCAGGGGACATTCAAAACAGCCTAGATTGAATGCGATACGAGACGAGAATGGCTGTATTCTGAATAATGAAGTGTTGAGTCTAAAGAGATGGAAGGAATATTTTGAAAGCGTATTTATGAGTGAGGAGACGTGTGAACTAAATGAAATAGAAATTCCGAAAGAAGATGAAAGAGATAGGGAGATAAGTATAGATGAAATAATGAAAGCAATGAAAAGCATGAAAGTTGGTAAGGCAACCGGATATGATAGAGTTTCACTCGAAATGCTAAGGGCTGGAGAGGACGTGGTGGCAGGCCTGCTGTACACCTTATTTAATTTATGTTGAGAACTAAAGCAGGTACCGGGAGACTGGTGCAAAGCCGTGATAGTCCCAATATATAAGGGAAAAGGGTCACAGCAGGACTGTAAAAACTACCGTCGTATCAGCCTTCTTAGCATTGTGGGAAAACTGTATGCTAAGGTACTAATTGAAAGAGTTATGAAAGAAACTGATGAAAAAATTTGGGATGTGCAAGCGGGATTTAGAAAGGGAATGGGGTGTACAGATCAAGTCTTTTCCATGTGCATGATCGCGTAAAAGTTTTTGACGAAAAACCAAAAGTTTTTTGTGCGTTCATGGACTTGGAAAGGGCTTATGACAGAGTAGACGGAGATGTGTTATGGCAAACGCTGCTCATTTAGGTTGAACGCTGGGTTGATACAGGCATTAAAGTCTCTGTATAGGGACTCGAGTGCTTGTGTTAGGATCAACGGGGCCTACTTGGACTGGTTTGGCATCCATAAAGGTGTCAGACAGGGCTGTGTAGCATCCCCGTGGCTGTTCTACCTATTTATGGATAGTTGTTTGAAAATTTAAAAAATTTTAAAGTTGAAGAATGCGGGTTAAGAATGGGTGAGTTAACCATCAAATGCCTTTTGTACGCCGATGATCAAGTCATACTTGCGTCGTCGACGGCCAAGTTGCAAATGATGGTTACATTAATGAACAGGTCATTGAAAGAAGGGGGAATGAAAGTGAACGCAAGTAAGACGAAAGTGATGGTATTTGAAAGAGAAGAAAGCAAAACGGTATGTGAAATAAGAATATAAGGAGAGTTAATTGAGCAAGTGGATGAGTTCGTATATTTGGGATGTGTATTCAGCAGGGATGGGAGATATGATAAGGATATTGAACGACGAGTGAATGCAGGAAATAAAGTAAATGGGGCTCTACACTCTATTTTGAAAAGTCAGAATGTGTCAAAAAAGGCACGTATGGCAATTCACAATGCTGTATTAGTCCCTACTTTAACGTATGGTAGTTAAAGTTATGTGTGGCAGAAGAAGCACGAGAGTAGAATAAATGCAGTAGAAATGCGGTCGCTAAGGAGTATGTTAAGGCTGAATCTGAGTGACAGGGTGAGAAACTGTGTGATAATAGAAGAGTGTGGTTTGCAAGATGATGCGGTGACCAGGATTAAGAAAGGAATGCTTCGGTGGCTTGGTCATGTAGAAGGAATGTATGAGGAAAGACTGACAAAGCAAATATATGTTGCAGAAGTGTATGGAAGAGTCGGAAAGGGACATCTTAGGCGAAAGTTTGTCGACCATATTGGCGATATACTAAAAATGGGCCAAATTAAGAGTACCCTTAACCGACGAGCATGTATGCGTAGGTATATAGATGTGGAAGAGGCTAGAGAGGTATGTCAGGATCGTGCTAAATGGAAGTCTGTAGTCTCTGCCTACCCCTCTGGGTGACACGCGTGAGTGTTTTTGTTTATTTTTATGTTTCTCCCTCTGCTGTTTATAGCCGTTTATAGAAATATGATAAAAACTGTTACAACACGATACTTGGTAGACATTACCTATATAAAATTATACATATTTCTTGTTTGAAAAGTCATCGCTGAAATAAAAGAAGTACCTAACAGAATTACAGATTCATTATAATCTTGGCATAAAATAATTTAAAATGAAGTGAAACATTAATAATTATTAACGTTTTGACAAAAAACGCACAGTTCTTCGCTAAAACATATGTTGTAGCAAATTAAAAAAAATAGAATACGATTGCAAATGTACATTAAAAGCTTTGAGTATTAAACCAACTGGAGAGACAATTTTAATTCCTAAACAAAAAAGTCTGTCAATGTCAGTTGGGTGCAAGAAAAACACTACCATACTTCACTGCAATTGCAAAATTGAATCGCGTCACTATATACGCACTCTACAGCATTTGTGTTTGTGTTCATTGCATTTACGCATACCATCAAATTGTACACTGGTGCCGCTGTACATGCGTAAGCAACGTAAGGCGAGGACTATGTCGATATTATTTATCGATAATAAGTTCAGCGTTTGTAAAAGTAATTTTTAGTATTTTTTCATTCATTACGGTCATACATATAGGGGGTCATTGTAGAAGCGTGCTCGTCACGACCCCTGCCAGCCCTTTTCAGGGCTGCAATTCTACACAACTGCGCACCTATGCAAACGAGGGTTAGGGCGTCCCCCCAAGGCGACGCACACCAGCTCGTCCCCGTTGGTGTGGAATGCAGCGCGCAAAGCGGCGATGGGGACTGCCACCCGTCACGCACAGCCCGACACGGCGGAAGGTGGAGGACGGAGTGCAGAGTTGGCAAGTGGAATGTTAGAGGGGCATGAGAGATAAGACGAATGAGTTGATCGAAATAATGATAGAAAGAGAATTAGATGTCGTGTGTATGTCGGAGACCAAACGGAAAGGCAGTGGTACTGAAGAGCTCCCTGGCGGGACGTTAGCTATATGATCCGGAGTCCCGGAAAGCGAGAACGCCTGCGTGGGAGTGGGAGTGCTGTTGTCGTCCCGGTTGGTCGATCTTATGACTGAATACAAGGTTGTGAACTCAAGACTTCTCTGGGTTCGCTTCAAAATTGGACTGACGAAGTTATTCCTTTTGGCTGTTTATGCGCCGGTAGCTTCGTCGTCCAGGGCTGAGCTGGAGGAGTTTTGGGAGAATGTAAGAGAAGTTCTAGATTTGGTTAAGGGAAACGAAAGAACTGTTGTATGTGGTCATTTGAATGGATGGGTAAGTATCGCTCGACCAGGATACGAGTCGGTGCTTAGAAAGTTTGGCGATAAAAGGGTTAATGATGCTGGCAAGCTTATACTGGCTGTATGCAAGGAAAAGGGTCTTCTTGTGACAAACACTATGTTTAATCACAGGAAAATCCATATGTACACTAGAGAAAGAAAGAATGAGAGAAGTATGATTGATTTGTTCCTGGTGGATGACTGACTGCGAAAACAGGTGATGGATACACGAGTGTTCAGGGGTGCTGACCTGGGAACGGATCAATATCTAGTAATTACTAGATTTAGGGGTTTGTTCGCGGGTTGGCGCTACCGGACGGCAGTAACAGAACCACAGTCGGTCTGTCGCATCCGAAGCTGGAAGCTTCAGGAAGCGGATACTAGGGACAAATATCACACGAGGGTAGCCGAAAAGCTTGACACCATCGATGGCAGGAAAGAATGTGTGGAGAGAACATGGCAGAACCTTAGGGATGGAATGGTAAGTGCAGCGGAAGAAGTATGTGGAACGACAAAAAGAGGTAGTAGTAAAAGAAGAGATGCATGGTGGAATGATGAAGTGAGAGAAGCTGTAAAAAAAAAGAAAAAAGCATGGTTAGACTACTTGGCCTCTAGTAACGATGAGCATATGAGAGAGAAGATGAAAGAAAGATATAAGCTGCAGAAAGTTCATGCGAAAACATTAATTGAGGAAGTACGTGAAAGGTGTAGAATAGAAGCGGACGAGAGGTTGTCGCACAACTTTAGGGAAAACTCCAAACACTTTTGGAAAGAGGTTGGAAGGTTCCGGAGTGGTGCGACAGTCTTAAGAATGAACGAAGTGCTTTCGAGAACCAATGACGTCCTCTCAGAAAAATCGGACGTCATGCAGCGATGGAGTGAATTTTATAGAGTATAATTTAATGGAAATGTATGCGTGTCATGATCTTAGTGAAGGATCCGGGGGTGACGCCGTGACTGGCACGCCAGACACGGACCTCGATGACACTGAAGTCATCAGCATGAAAGAGATTGAACGTGCGATTCGAAGTTTGAAGTGTGGTAAGGCTGCGGGACTAGACAGAGTTACTGCTGAAATGGTCAAGTACGGTGGGCCTCGCGTCTGGGACAGCTTTCATCTGCTGTGCAATTTGTGCTGGCGGACGGGAGATGTCCCGGATGATTGGCGATCCACGGTCATTGTGCCTTTATATAAAGGTAAAGGTTCACATTTTGACTGCGGGTGCTATCGGGCGATCAGCTTGACCAGTTTAGCAAGTAAAGTTTACTCGAAGGTTTTGACACGTAGGATGCAAGAGAAATCGGAAAGATTCTTATGGGAGGCACAATGCGGATTTAGACCTGGAAGAGGATGCACGGATCAAATCTTTTCTCTCCGCATGATCACGGAGAAGCTTCTGAGTGTTAACCAGAGGATTTTCTGTGCTTTTGTGGATTTGGAGAAAGCATTTGATAAGGTTATAAGGAAGAAAATGTGGGAACTGTTGCCGGGATGTGGTGTGGATGGTCGATTGTTAAGGGCTGTGCAGTCACTTTACTATGACTGTAAAGCCTGTGTGCGGGTAGGACATGACCTGTCACCCATGTTTAGCGTCCAAGCGGGCGTAAAACAGGGTTGTGTCTTGTCTTCCTGGCTGTTCATACTGTATCTCGACAGCTGTTTACAGAAGCTGAAAAATAGTTGTTTGGGTGTGAAATTGGGTGACATAAAAGTTAATTGTCTGCTGTATGCTGATGATGCAGTGCTTATTACACCATCAGAAGCAGAACTGCAGGCATTAGTCACGTGTATGAAAGAGGAATGTGAATTTAAAGGTCTCCGTTTGAATGCTAATAAAACTAAGGTTCTGGTATTTGAAAAGGACGAAGAGAGAACGAAATGTGAAATATGGGTAAATCAGGAATGTCTAGAACAGGTAAATGAAATTGTATACTTGGGGAGTGCTTTCAGCCGGAATGGAAGATGTGATTTAGATGTGGATAGGCGTGTCGCTGCCGGAAACAAAGTCAATGGTGCCCTGAATGCATTAGTAAAAAGGCAAGGCGTGGTGAAGAGTGCACGCCTTGCAATACATAACGCAGTGTTGGTACCGACTTTGTTATATGGCAGCGAAACCTGGGTATGCCAGAAGAAGCATAAAAGCAAGTTGAATGCAGTGGAGATGCGATCTCTTCGTAAAATGTGTGGCGGTACCATAGTCGACCGAAAGCGAAACGAAGAGATTCGCAATGTGGCAGGATTGAAAGATGACCTTATCACAAAAATTGATAGGGGCGTACTCCAATGGTTTGGGCACGTTGAACGAATGAGTGAAGACCGAATGGTGAAGAAAATATATAGAGCGAAAGTATATATTAAAAGGTGTCGAGGTAGACCAAGACTAACTTTCGAAGACCATGTGAGCAAATTGCTCGAAGAGGGGAGGGTCAAGAGTACTCGGATACCTAGACGTGCATGTATGAAGAAGTTAGTGAACCTGAAAGAAGCAAAAGAGGTATGTAAGGATCGTGACACTTGGCGATCTTCTCTCTGGCTACCCCGTTAGGGATTGTGCGTGAAGATAAGTAAGTAAGTAAGTAAGTTCATTCATTAACTAAAGCCCTTCACAAGTCCACTGCCGAATATAGGCCTCCCCCAAGGGGTGCCACAAAGCACGGTTCTGATCCACCTGCATCCATCGACTTCCTGCATGTCTTCCGAGGTCGTCACTCTATCTATTGAGGAGTAGCACTGCACTTTACCCACCGGTACGAGGCTGCCACTCGAGAACCTTTTCCCCCTCATCGCTTGTCCATTCTTCGAACTATATGGCCGGGCCATTGTCAGTTCAGCTTACTAATCCGTTGAGAAATTTCGGGCTCTATGATTTTACTGTAAATATCCTTATTTCTATGTTTATCATGCAGAAAACCCCGAGCATAGCCGTCCCCGTAGCCCGCTGAGTGATTTTGAGCTTCCTCATACGGTGGGCAGTGAAGGGTTTTTTAATGTTATATAAAATTATGATTTTATTAGTAAATAAAATAAATACGGCCAGTTTTTGAAAGCCTGATCAAACTCAGATTTTAATTCAAATTTAATCAAAAAGTTGGCAATGGATACTTTCCACATTGTGTTTATACGGAGCAATAAAAACACTAATGTGTCAGTAGCTTCATCGAAATTATCGGATATAATAACGACTACGTATTTGTCATAGTCATAATGTCTTTGGCTACTAGATATTTCATCAACTGCTTAATTTTCATTTCATCCATGACCAAGGACAATAAAAACGTTCTTTTAGGTTATTTTACTTGGTGTATAGTCTGTTCGCTTAGATAAGGTTGTTTTGTGCCGGTCCGTTCAACACGTGCCGCATTTTGTCATAGGTGTGACATTAAAGTTCGTACTGTAAAGCACCCGAAACGTCGGGAATCAAAAGTCAAAATTTAACGTGATAAAATCCGTAAAATTAATTTCATTTAATATGTAGTGTTCGCGTAAATATAAGTCATAATTGTAAACTTGTCAAAATTCTAAAATATTGTCAGTGGTGTCAAGGGTAATAATAAAACTATTTAATCTATTGATATAATTATAGCTAGACATTACCTCCCATAAGTTCAAGGTTGGTACAGCAGTATCGGCTAACCTATGGAGTGTAGAAGTAAGGAGTACAGACTGTGTATTAAAAAGTGTCCATAGAAAACCGTTAAATAAGGGTGGCGCCACTATAACTACGGGGTAAATTTTAAAGAACGCACCGAAAAATATTAGTGGAATAGACGACTTTTCCGAGGTTATATTTACTAAATAAAATTATTTTAGATTTTAGAGCTAATGAGCAGTTTAGCAGCACACTTAAACCGTCGACATCTGCTAAGTTCATTTCATCCCAGGAGCTACTCCAGCGCTGTTGTGGAGAGTTTTTGAAATGTTATTTACTGCTTACAGATGGCCACTTTTTCAACTATTCTACTATGGGAGTTGGTATTCCTTACTTCTACACTCCATAGGCTAACCTTCTTTTATTGATAATTTGGGGTGTGAAATAAGATTTATCAAAATCTCCCCTGTGCAGATGATACTGCAGTAATATTTACTGATGACTCCTGGGGCACTGTTCGTAGATCTGCTGAAGAAGGCCTTGCTAGGATCGCTAAGTGGTTGAACACTAACCTACTTAGGTACTTTAAATACTTTTAAAGTACCTAATTAAAATAAAATTAGTTATATATGTTTTACAAATTATATTCCAACTCAGCTTAATATTAATTTCCAAATTAAACTTTACACATGCTATGATCTCTTAAGTACTAGTTGCAGCTGTTCATAAATTAGTGAGGTCTCTGAGACCAAGTATTTGGGAGTCATAGTTCACCAACATTTGTCATGGCATAGACACATTGAATTAATCGTGAATAGACTTAGGAAACTTACATGGACATTTACAACGTTAAGGCGAAAAAGTTACTATACCAAATATATTGCTTTGGCTCAACCTATCTTAGTGTATAGAGGTTGAAAGGGCATAGAAAAATTAAATAAAAAATTATGCATTTTAAAGCAAAACGATTCCCTACAGAATATCTTTTTGCCCTAAGTAATGTACTTACTGTTATCTTATATTCAGTTCTAAGACTGCATAAAGGTATAAAGTTTAACCGTTGTATTGTAGCCAAAAGAAGGAAAAACGTAGTGGCTACAGCTGTCGCTGTGAAAACTGTTTTAGCTAGGAGGCAATATGTAAAACAGTTAGTGACTCTATAAAACGCCATTTAGAAAAGTATAAAAATTCATCACCTAAACTACCATAAATATAAATATGTTCTAACCGAATGGCTATTTCATAAGAGTTATGATGATACTGAGACTTTTTAAGCAATATGAAATAATATCTAAATAATCTCTGTAAAAAGTCCTTGGTCAGAGTGACAGACTTAAGGGATTTGGGGATTCAGTAAGACTCTAAGCTACAACTACGCATCCATATTGATAAAATAGTCAAACAAGCTTTCAAAATGTACGGATTTGTTATGAGATCTTCCACTGACTTCAAACGAAGAACCACATACTTATACCTCTATAAAACTCTTGTTCGTTCCCAGCTTGAATATGCTGTACTTATATGGAATCCCTACTATAAAGTATACAAAGAAGCTATTGAGAAAGTCCAAAATTAGTTTTTGCGTGCCATGTACTACAGATGCCATAAATCTTACTTGTCTCGTATCCCATTGCTGAGAGAGTTTGGTGTTTTGTCGCGTAAATGTAGACGTAAATATCTTGAAGCTATAACATTGTATAAAATGGTCAACAACAAATTGAGCAGTATTGAGTTGGTTTCCAATTTAAATTTCGTAGTTCCTAGTAGTGCTCATATACGAGTTGTGCGCACTCGTAACTTGTTCGCCGTCAGTACATGTCGTACAAATACCGACTTGCGCGCGCCAGTTCGCCGTATAGTGCATTCCTTTAACGAGTTTTTCAATGATGGTAACATAGATTTGTTTACACCGAATGTTCTTGCTTTTAAAAGATCTATATTTGAAAAATTAAAAATGTGAAAATAATATTATTTTGGCTCTTTGTTTTTTAGTTTTTAGTTATTAACTTTTTATTCAGCGTCCGCGACAATTTAATTAACATTGTTAGTAATATGTGGATAGCGTTGTGGGCTACATCATTGTGAATACATAATGTTATTGTATTTTAGATATTACTGTATTTTGTGGCTGTTTGCTGTTCCTTAATAAATAAAATAAAAATAAAAAATAATTTATTTATAACACACACGCGCGTGCGCGCACTCTTTCACTCATTCACACACACACCCATTCACTCACACACACATACACGCGAGCGCATACGCTCGCGTATATACCTTTGCCACAATACATAAATAGTTTCGACATATTATGTACTGGTTGTAGGATATGTCTCCTTTATTTAAATTCCATTTCCCGCTGTTATTTCGGACACGTAATTACCATTGCATTTTTTTAAATAATTTGCATGCAGCGACGCTTGATACGATAATTGGAAACGATAGATTGTGTGGACATTTATAGTAGTGAATTGACAAGTTAGTGGCTATAGGGGCTTCGCCCACTCCCCGTTCTATTATGTATATCTCTTATAGTACCTATTCTATGATTATTACGTAAAGATCATGCAAACAGTAATGTAAGTGCTATGGAAGAGTGGAGTCTCCTAACACAAGTTTTTATACTTAAAAAGAGTTATAATTTATGTATGATTATTTACTGAATAAACTATTTTTATTTATTACTATCTGGGGGGTATTATATAGTTTTCTCATAGGGTTGGGTTCTATAAATATATAATTAATTATAAATGAAAATGAAAATATAAAAAATACATAAATGTCAATAAAATAAAATAAATACAAAAATACATAAATAAATAAAAGCCCAACCAGATGGAAGCCCTCGGCAGGGGACACCAAACGGCCAAGGGTTAGGGGGAAAGGGAAAGAAACCGGCGGACGTTGCGGGCAGTATCGAGTAGCACCACCTTCTGCATTTGAGCCCGGAGCGGTCCGTTACGGAGTCCCAGTCGTCTCAGATGACCCGAGAGGCTGACTGGGATTAGCCAATTCACAGAGACGACCACAGGAATAATTTCGGTCACCTCGTGAGCCAAGTCCAGATATTTTATTTGCTTATCTGTTTCGGCTTTCACGAGGTTCTCGTCATACGGAATGGTAATGTCGACCAAAAATATCCTTGTGTAACTGTGCCCGGTCCATCAGCACAATATCAGGGTTATTCGCAAGAATAGTCCTGTCTGTGATGATGGCCTGGTCCCGGTAGAGCCTGGCTTGATCATTTTCGAGCACAGCTTCCGGCAAGTACTTGTAATACGGCAATTTCCGGTCCACGAGACCGTATTTCAGAGTGAGCTCCTGGCGAAGAATTCTGGGTACTAGGTTGTGCCTGTGAAGTACTCAGAGTTAGAAAGCGCCAAACAACCGGAGATGACATGCCTAAGTGACTCACCGGGATGGTGACAAGCTCGACAGATGTCGACGGAGCCATACTTTAGGATGTATATCCGATAGTTGTCTTAATAACCTGATCCTGTATTCCACAGACAAAACCCTTGGTTTCCCCGAAGAGGTCACCAAAACTTAGTCAGTGGACCTCCACTGGCTATGTTTCACTGTCAGGCGACTATATCTACGAAGGGCTCATGTAGAGCCCTGTAATACCTCCCGTGGAGCTCCTTCTCCTTCCATTCGGTCTCCCCGTAGGAAGTGCTAAGTACTGCTGGGTCCTGCCCTTGCTCGTTGGCTAAGAATAGAGGGGTAAACCCTTTATCACTATAAATGACGTCATTATAGAATGGATCATCCGATCTCGCCAGGAAGTAATGACGGATGCTGCACACTTCGCGATTATACATCGTGAGCGCGCTTAGAGAGCCACGCTCACCATGTTTTTGCGGCAAGTACAGCCTCATTACCAACGATCTCGGATGATGCATCCTATGGGACGTCCAGTCGTGGTCCGTCGTGGGTAATGTAGGTCTGAGTCCACCTGAGTATGCCAAAAGTATACATGATGACGGACATGACCCAACCGTTATATGCGTGTGTCTTATTCACAGCGGACAAAAGGTAGTTATGGTTACACCAGCACCACCCATAGTACGTATTGTTACGCGCCTAAGTCGACGGCACTAGCGCCATCTAGTCTCTAACCGAAGAACTAAAGTTCTTGAAGTTGAAACTCGAACTCTCGGTACCTGCGCGTGTTTACCTGAATATTCTGGATATTTCGGTGCTAATTTATATTTATAGGCGCTGCAAGATGCGATCGGGGAAGGGAAAATCCAGAAGGACAAGTTGCGAGTTGGATTGAACTACTGCAAGAATACGACTTTGAGATCGAACATCGCAGTGGGAAATCTCATGGCAACGCAGATGCATTGTCACGAAGACCTTGTCCTGAAGATTGCAAACATTGTACTAGGCAGGAGAATAAGGAAGTGGTATCCATGAGGATGCTCAGGACAGACCACCTCAGCAACGAGTGGAAGGACAGCCAGTGCCGTCTTTAAGGCAGGGCCCGCAGGGCCCTGGCCCGAGGCCCCGAGGTAGGCAGGGGCCCCACAATTCTGAAAATTTTCGATATACAACAACAAATTTTAAATTTTATAACATAATAAGAAAAATATCAAATCACACACTTGGTAAAATAGAAACAAGATTTAGAAAATTTGTTTAAAAATTTATTTTTGCACTAAAATAACAGTAATTATATACAGCTTAAAAAACTTTTTTTCCTTACATAGGCCCCAGCCAGTACCTTGGCCCATAGCCTCGTTGATCCTAAAGACGGCACTGAGGACAGCTTACAACATGCACAGCAGGAAGATCCAGACATCAAGCCGATTCTGGAATGGATGAAGGCCAGTGCTCCCAAGCCCAAGTGGAGCGACGTCTCAGCGATGAGTTCGACCACTAAAAGCTATTGGGCCCAATGGGACAGCTTGCTGCTTCAGTATGGAGTTCTGTGCCGTAAGTGGGAAAATGTTCGGGGAGACAGCTGTCACTTGCAAATGCTTGTCCCTAAAGCTAAAGTACCGGATGTTCTACAGCTGTACCATAATGATTGTTCCGGAGGACATCTGGGAGTTAAACGAACTCTACTGAAGATCCGAGAACGGTTTTATTGGGTCCACTGTCGAAACGATGTCGAGGACTGGTGTCGCAAATGTACAAGTTGTGCGGCTGTAAAGGGACCTCAGACTCGTAGTAGAGGTGCATTGAAGTTGTACAATGTTGGTGCACCATGGGAGAGAATAGCCATTGACGTGGCGGGGCCGTTTCTGGAGAGTGAAAGCGGTAACAAGTATTTCATGGTTGTGATGGATTACTTCACTAAGTGGCCAGAAGTCTTCGCCATTCCAAATCAAGAAGCTTCAACAGTTGCAGATAAACTAGTTCATGAAGTCTTCTGTCGTTTTGGAGTACCTTTGGAGATTCACAGCGATCAAGGAAGGAATTTTGTGTCTCAAATATTCCAGGAAACTTGCCGAGTTATGGGTACTCATAAAACAAGAACGACTTCTTATCACCCGCAATCTGATGGCATGGTAGAACGATTTAATCAGACATTGGAGAGGTACCTAGGAAAAGTTGTAGACAATCGGCAACGAGATTGGGACAAGCACATACAACCGTTTTTGTTGTCATATCGAAGCGCTGTTCACGAAAGTACAGTAGTGATACCAGCTTTCGCAAACTTTGGAAGAGAATTACGGCTGCCTGCAGACCTGATCACCGGGATACCACCTGACGCTCCACGCAGTATAACCGATTATGTAAATGACTTGCGGAACAAAATGAATGACGTTTATGAGCACGACAGACAATCGGGCCAGCAAATGTCTGAAAAGATGAAAACCCGGTACGACCGCAAAATGAACAACAAAGGGTTCGACGAAGGTTCACTTGTGTGGTTGCACAATCCAGTCTGCAGCAAAGGGAAATCTCCTAAGCTTCAAGCTAAATGGGACGGCCCGTACCGGATTGTGACCAGGATCAACGATGTAACCTACCGGATACAGAAAGGTGCAAGAGGGACTCCTAAGATCGTCCATGTGGATCGCCTGACGCGATATTGTGGGGCCGATAATGCTCGGGACGAGCATGTCTTAGGAGGGGGCAGTGTCACGCGCCTAAGTCAACGGCACTAGCGCCATCTAGTCTCGAACCGAAGAACTAAACTTCTTGAAGTTGAAACTCGAACTCTCGGTACCTTGCGCGTGTTTACCTGAATATTCTGGATATTTCGATGCTAATTTATATTTATAGGCGCTGCAAGATGCGATCGGGGAAGTATTGAAGTTGGCGAGACAAGCGAAGCTTCGGAGCGGAATAAAGTGAATCAGTGTGATTAATTATTAGTGTTTTTTAACTTTAATTAGTGTAAAGTGAATTAAAGTGTTAATTTAGGTAAATCTATCGGCAATTTTTATTGTCACGAACCTCAAGCTCGTAACAGTATAAAGCGTCCATCAGCATAAATACATAAACGCTGAGTATGTAGTAATTTAAGTAGACTGCAAGCATAGGATTAAGAATTGTAAAAGACAATGGGCAGAATAAATTCACATCTCTCTCTGTGAACACGTAGTTTTAATTAGTTTTGATTGGTTTTTAAAAAGCTCTCGGCAGTTCCCGCAACTTGACTCGCGCAGCCGGTAGTATCACCGGAAAAGCTGTGTCACCGTTCGTGAATATCGCGTATACAATTTTAACCATTTTCACGAATCGGCGGGTGATTCATACAGCGTGGTTTCATTCAACCAGCGAATCAAAACAAATTCGTCGAGAATAAGGAGCCGTGAAGCTGATGATGGGCACTGCGGGCTGGTGAGTACGACTCTTCACCTCCTTCATATCCCTTAGTAAACTTGGAATTAGACATTTTCCATTTTTACTGTTATTTGGGTTTCAAATACCAATCTTACATACATTTTATAAAGTATTAAGTGCAATAAATAACTATAGATACTTAAATAAAAATTAAAATAATATTAATTTAATTGTAATACGTACATAATATTAAGTCCCATATTACTCAACAAAGTTATAGAGTAATATTATATTAAGTATTATACATTATATTAAGCTCTAATTGTGGCTACATGTGTTAGTTAAGACGATACCCATAGATTACTGTATATATACTAGACGATACCTCTAGCGAACGACCTTGAGCGTTCGGTCAAATCAAATCAAATCTGCAAGACGCCACCTACTGCTACGAACGTAGTATTATTTTTCATTGACAATGAACTATTTTATGTAAATAGACACGGCGTACAGTGATAAACGTATTTTAATTTTCTTTATTCGGTATATTAGTTGCATTATATCAGAATTATGTATTCTAATATATTATCTAATTAATAAAAATGACTATTTTGATTATTTTTAACCATATACTATACTGCTAATATTGAATTAGCTTTTTATAGTGTAAATTATAATATTTGTCGAAATGTTAATTATGGATTTGAACTTTACATGCTAATGGTGCTTAATTTTTGTTATTTTCTTTTACTTACATATTGAAAATATACTTGAATAGTAGGTATTATTATTTTATTTAGATACAGAATTTTAGAATATGTTTTACCTTGAGGTCAAATATAATTTTGAGGAGCAACAGTTATTGCTAATCTTTTGTCTGCTATTCCTTATTTAGGAACAATATTAGTAAATTGAGTTTGACGGAGATTTACTGTTTATAATGCTACATTTATTATTTTAATATTTACCTACTGGGTAGGTAATTATTAAAATAATAAATTTAGCATTAGTAACTAAATAGATATTTTTTACCCAATTACAATAACTAATGAGATATTTTGATTAATTGTGATTAGTAATACTGGGTGGGTATTAATAAATAGAACAAACTAAAATGTAAAGTCAATTTTATTATCTTGAATATAAGAAATTGATTACAAATTTTTTAACTTCCTTAAATTATAAACAAACAGCTGCAGCTATTAAATGAACACATATATGCATACATACGCCCATATATATAAGTGGTTATGTATATATATATAGTACCCGGATGACCGAGCTTTGCTCGTTTTTTTTTTTGAAATTACATTTATAAATTACATACTGATGGAACCTAAATAATATTTTTTGATCTTATTGACAGAATAGAAAAAACTGAACTGATTATTTAAATAAAAAATCATGAGTGCAATTAGTTTTATTAAAATTTCCGTATTTTTAAAAATTACTAAAAAAAAGGGTTTGAAATAATAAATTTTCTTACAAAAGAAGGGAACTTGAAAAAAAAGGAAAAAAAGCCGGACCAGAGCCAGGACGCGAACCGCGGAACCTGGATATCACGCCCGACCGATATACCACCTAAGCTATAACGATCATTAGTGATTTGTCAAAATTTACCTTCTTATATTGTAGCAGTTTTTTTATTGCCTGAAAACACGGACAAAGGGACATTTTCTAAAAATAAATCCAAGCGTTCGTCGCTAAAATCGTTGGAGCCGTTTCCGAGATTCCGATTATATCCTGGGGGGTATCCATATAATTTTCTCATCTGGTTCGGTTCTATAAATATTTAAATATATAAAAATTATAAATTAAAATGAAAAGATAAATATACTTACTTAAATATCAATAAAATAAAATAAATACAAAATAATATTATATTATTATTGTTATTATTATTATAAGTTGTGGTTTGGTGAAGCTGCAACCTAATGGACCATGATTTGAAATTTTTATGAAAAGAAGTGGCTGACGTCAATTATTATTCTTCTTATTATTTTTCATTACTGCCTTTTTCAACCTCACAAGATATTTGTAACTGCAAAAAAGAAAACTACGTATAAGTAAGTAAATCAGTAATATAGTGTTATGTATGATTCAGACTAAATAAAGGTTCCTAAAAATAGACGTAGATATAGAAATTGCATTAAAAAATTACTCAAATAAAAATGCAATAAACTTGTTATTTTATAGGTACTTAGTAACATATTAATATAATAAGTTTTTTTAGGATATTTATGTAAAACATAAAGGTTATATTATGTTCTAACTACGTTCACGCTTGCGCATATAAAACCGCGGAATTTCACTAGTTTTATTATCAAAATAATAATTGACAACCCTACCCTAAGTTTGCCTTGATTTTACCAACTCAAACTCGTTTTAGGAGATCAAAACATAGAGAGAAAGATAGGAGACTATTTTTTATTTAATATGGTTCATCAAATCCGTAAAAATAGTTTAAAATATTCACACAATAAAATTTGGAAGTGCAGGTAAAATATCTGCGACCAACATTTGCACAATTCTGACGTTCACACTTCACAGACGTTTCACAACTTTTTGCCAAAACCAAAAGTAAGCGCTGGCATGCGACAAAAATCGTACCATAAATAAAATAAAGTCTCTAGCTCGAGAGGAGAGGAGCCGTGGTAGCACAGATGGTTAGCGCTTGCTGAAATTTTCACAGTGCGCGAGCAAACCGGGTTCGATCCCCGCCGGCACCAATGAAATTGTAATTGCAATTTTAAGTGTGGATTTACCACGTGCTCAGTGGTGAAGGAAAACATTGTGAGGAAACCTGCATGTCTGAGAAATAAGAAAAAAAATATTTCGAAGACATGCGAAGTTCGCCAACACCCATTGGGGTAGCGCGGTGGACAATTTCTTTCCTAGGACCCTTTCAGAAAATATAATAGAAATAAAAAAATAATAAATTCAAACTTCATTTAAAACCAAACATATAAATTGTAAAGTAGCTGCAGGTATCTATAACCAAGTAAAAGATATTCCTTTACTCCAACTTGTCTATGTTTCCCAAAACAATTTTTAATTAGGCTTTATATTATAATGCGGATTTTTTATACTTAAAATTTTAATAATAAAGCATTTCGTACGTCTCAGCCGAGGCGCAAATATTTTTCGGCCGCATATATATTATAAGACCGATTTGTTATTCAAACATAAACATGGTTTTTTAATTAAATCTACCAATAAAAAAACGACACGCATTTTTATTGAACACTTCCTATTCAATTCACAAAGTACTATTATATATTTGTTTATATAAAAAAGTATGTTTAAGTACAATCATAAAACTAAATGGAAACACAAAGTAGGCAAATGCATTGAGTTATACAACATATAAATCAATGGGAAAATGTAAAAATGCTGGAGGCAGGCAGCCCTATCACATGTTTACGTACCGCACGGCTGTAGGATTTATTTCAGATACGGCCGAGTTACAATACTGTATAAATAATATTACCGTGACGTAAGCGCATCGGTTGGTAGATACTCAAATAATATTATGTTTGCGGCGAAATACGGAACGTCGACGATGGCGACGGCAACGAGGGACACGGCCATCTCCTACAAACGCATACAGCATAACGCGGCCGCACTCTGCGCACGCCCCTATATCATAGAAGCCACACAATTTTCGGAATTATTTCAATTAAAAGAGAAAAACGAACTTAAAAATTTAAATAAAACGTGGAGAAGATTATAGATTTTTTAATTATCTATCCATTAGTGTTATCCTCAAATGATTAGAGCGTTGCGTTTAGCAACAGATGCATGTAATCAAGAATTTTAGTCATTTTTTAAAAGTTGATTTTAAATGTATTTATAGCATATAAAAATAAATGAGAACGTGGAATGTGATGATAAGATATCGAACATTAATAATGTACTTTTAGATGTAGTTTATTTTTCATAACTAATGAGGTAATAGATTCTGAAAAACGCACTTTCGCAACATTTTGGTCAGGGATACACCTTAATTTAAAGATTACTCGACACGTTAATACATATTAGATTAGTACTTATACTCGAATTTTCCTTACAACATTTGTGGAATTAGTAGAGTTTTTTTTTTATTAAAGGAAACTGAGCATAATTATCCGTCAGGCATGCAGACTTTTGAAAAGAAACTGAGCTAAATAGGAAATTTTGAATTGAAAGGGAAGATCTGTGGGAATTCTGATTAATTGATTGTGGGAATTTTGGAACAAAAAACTAACTGAACACTATTTTAAGATGCTACTGTACACAATGTTATATGTTTTTCCATTCGGGGAAATAATGTGGAGATTCTGGGCATTTGACACACGCGAACATGCTACATACAGCTGACCATGAGAGAAGCACGGTTTTTCTAAGTTGACCCCCGCTACCTGTAACGTTTGCCCTTGTGCTTTATTAATTGTCATTGCAAAACTGAGCTTAATAGGGAACTGCAACCTTTTGAATTGAAAAGGAAGATCTGTGGGAATTACAGGGATCCGTGGTATAATAACATTTTCAACTTTTCCTACACCTGTCAAAATTGGAGCACCGATTATGTTCCGTCCAAGATGTGTTGCACGCAGCCTTGTCCCGTTACATAACTGAGGAGCATCTAAATTTCGCATTAGCATGACTAGGACGCCTAATTTTTATTGAAGCTTATGTGAGGGCACACCTGACAACTCTAGAGAATTTAGAAACTCTACGGGATATGAAGTGCTCCGTCCTGTGTCCATAACTGTGTCTACTGACAAATACTCTGTTATTTCTCCTGCTACTTCGCTTAATATATCTGAATTTATTTTGTTAACGCTCTCATTTTTTGGTGCAAGATTCGGCCTTTCACATAACCATTTCTCTTCATGCATGTTGTTCGTTAAATCTAAAGTACCTGGTTGACCGAGCTTTGCTCGGTATTTTTCGCTCGATTTTTTTTAATTCGTGTGTTTTGGAAATTACATTTAGATACAAATTACATACTGATGAAATATAAATAATATTTTTTGATCTTAGCGACATAACAGAAAAAACGGAACTGGTTATTTAAATAAAAAATCATGAGTGCAATTATTTTAATTTAAATTTTCGTGTTTTTAAAAATACTAAAAAAAGGGCTCGAAAAAATAGATTTTCTCAAAAAAGAAAGGAACTTGAAAAAAAAATTAAAAAATTCGGTCGGTCGGTCTGGGCTCGAACCGAGGTTTTACGATTCTGTGACCGCCCATTATACCAATGAAGCTATTTATAACCATTAACAATCTGTCAAAATTTACCTTCTTATTCTAACGATATTGTAGCAGTTTTTCATTGCCTAAAAATACGGACAAAAAGACATTTTCTAAAAATAAATCCTAGCTAGATCGATTTTTTATCCCCGAAACTCCCTGAACACTAAATTTTATGAAAATCGTTGGAGCCGTTTCCGAGATCCCGATTATATATATATATATATATATATATATATATATATATATATATATATATATATATATATATATATATATATATATATATATATATATATATATATATACAAGAATTGCTCGTTTAGTATAGGATAAACGCTCGCAATTAATTCGGAATGACTCTGTACTAAATTACAAAAATCTCTCGTCAATTTAACGCAGCGCTCAGCATCCGTTTCCAACCGCTCATCGCCAATTTTTAATAGTGTGTCATCATAGTTTCCAGCATTGATATCATTATACAAATGCACTCTCATATTCGTAGTTAAACTGAATTTTGTCACCTTGTTCCATAAAATAGACGACTTGAGGCATGCTTTAATTTCATCTGCAGGTGTGCCCTTTTGAATGACAGGTAAATTTTGGCGAAAGTCACCAGCCAGTAAAACCACCATTCCTCCCATTGCATCGGTATTGCTGCGCAAATCCTGGAGCGTTCGATTTAGTGCTTCTAAAGCTTTTTTATGCGACATTGTACTTTCGTCCCACACTAAAAGTTTGCATTGTCGTAGCATTATACCTCGTGCACTATTTTTGCTAAAGTTGCAGATCGGCGATTCTTCCTGGGCTAGATTTAGAGGGAGTTTTAAAACAGAATGTGCAGTGCGGCCCCCGCTTAGCAGCGTGGTGGCTATACCGGACGAAGATCCGGCCACAGCAATGTTTTTATCTTTCCGTACATGCGCTAAAAATAAATTTAACAAAAATGTCTTCCCTGTTCCTCCAGGTGCATCTAAAAAGAAAAGTGCACCATTTCCAGATTCAATTTGTCCTAATACTTTGTAAAAACTAGTTTTTGTTCGGGAAGCAAGCGGGGTACAAATTCGGCTACTTGCTGCTGCAAAGCTGGTATATCGTAGTTTGTTTCACGTATAATTTCATCACTTATTTCATTTTCGGTTGTTCGCTGAGGGCTTATCATTCCAAAGTCGCTTAATTTTTTGCCTATCATTACCATTACTTTATCTTCAAACTTTCCAAGTGCTTCATTATAAATGTGTTCATTGTATGTTAAGTTCGCGTGTGTCTGCTGTAACCTTCGCAAAATATCTTCCGCCATGTACATTTGTCCCACAATTCATGTGCATTAGATAACCCGCAAGATGATATGAGAGTTGCATAAAGATCCCTAATTTTGGCTGGTGACTGGCACTGCACAGCTTCCTCCATGGTTTCATCCCAGTAATTATCGTTTTCTAAAAGATGCAGAGCTTCACATGCTTCTCCGTAAGTTGCGCATTCCTGACCGTTGACAGTTTTAAGGTCTTTATATCCTGTAGGACCCCGAACATGGTGCAGCAACAATCGTAAACAGAAACATTTAAAATTAGTAACATGGACGGTATACACACGACCAAGGGCATCAGATGACTTTACACCGGGCCAATTTGCAACAGGCGCGCCTTGAATACGGCGTTTCCACTTCTTCCTAGATGTGTTCCAAGTATAATAGCGGGGAACTTCAGAATATAACAACGTTTTTGCAAAGGGGTCGGTTCGACAAAATTGAAAGAAGGCTGTTAGTGTAGTTTTTGGCGGTGATGCAATTCTTTCTTGGAAATTTCTTTCGGTGAAATATACACGCTCTCCATTTTCTAAGTGCACAGCAAAATGAGTAACTGTTGGGTGCCTTTCGTGTAAAGGGAAGCCAAGGAGACGCCACGCTGCCTCGTTACTGCTGACATAACGCCCTGCTTGAAAGGTCTGTACTTCATTAACGGGATTTGCCTTACCTTCACTCCTGAGATTAAATATTGCTTGGTCGCTTCCTTTATTTATGTACTTACAGATATACTTGATTGCGCGGACAGAGCTACATGCTTCTACATTGTGGGCATTAAACATTTTACATAGAATGGGCGAATACGGGACAATCCAGCTGTTTTCTAAGGTTTCGAACGCTCCAGAGCGAGATTTGATTGTAACTTTCCTGCCACCATCTTCGGTAGCTCTGCGTCTGTATAAAGGGTAGCCATTGTCATTGTGCACTGTTTCTTTTAATAGCTGTTTAGGGAATTTCTTTGTACATTTTCCTTCTTTCATACATGGCGATATTGACTTTCGTGCTCCACATGGACCGTGAATCATATTTCGGACGATGGTATCATACTTTATCTTGCTCAGGATCCGGAATCTCGGCGCTTATTATGTCGTCTATTTGGCTGGGCCGCAACTTCTCTTTAAGCCATATTAGAATATGAGCATGCGGTAATCCTCTTTTGTGCCATTGAATTGAATACATGAAGCACTGCACCTTTCCGAAAATTTTCCCTTTGTTAATTACATACATTAATTTTTGTACTTTTAATCTAAATACTCTAGCAACTAAATCGTGTCTGTCAGTACTTTTTTGGCCCGGCATTAGCTCCTTGGTTATTTATTTCCATGTGGGATTGCAAGTAAAGGTAACAAAAAGATCAGGTCTTCCGTAAGTTCGTACATAGGCGAATGGGTCTTCTGTGTACTCATGTAGGTAGCGGGGACTGTTAACGAATGATGAGGGCAGAATTACCATTTTACCTAAATCTCTGGGGTTTACATTGGCGTCGCTAGAAACTGCATCTTGTAAATGTATATAATTCTCAACGCGCAGATTTTTTGATTTAAAGATATATAACGGAGACGTTCACTTTCTGCCTTCACATACATGTCTACAAAAAATTGATGAAATAAAAGACGTGTGGCACTCGGGGACTGCCGCGGTAAAGCTATTGCATAGCATTTTGTGTCAACTTACGCAATTATAATTATTTATTTATTTTATTTATGCAGTATTTCTTTTTCTTTGATATTTATTCAAGTTACACTTTTTGAGCGTGGTGACCGATAAGAAAACAATTTTTTTTCTTTTATTAAATAAATAAATAATAAATGTACTTTGTTCATTCATATTCAAAACACTTTATACACAAATTTTACAAGTACAGCTATTCACTGTTGTACATAAATACCTATACACCTATATACTTTCTCATAAACAACTGCTTATGTATTCGTCCGATTTCGGAGCAGCTCGTCTCGATTCGTGCGAGCTTAGTAGAGTTGTACAATACGTCTAGTTGCACGCACACAAACACCGTGTCGAAGACGGCCGAAAAGAAACGACGTTAGACAATGCACGGCCTTCAAGCCACACCTCCGTGCCCGTCGGAGTGGGGAGCGTGAGGTTTTTTCGTTACGGAATAAATTTCTGGATTCGGTCCCCGCGCTCAAGGCCCGCGATAAAAGCTATGCAATAGCTTAATAATTGTCTACACCGAGCTAAGAGGTTAAAATCATTTTCTCTCTTATCTTCTGGTCTTCTGATCTTGCTGGGAGAGACTAAGTTGAACATTAAAACGCATCTGAAGCTGCCCAACTATATTATGTACTGAAGGGACGAGGTCAATCCTCAAGGGGCCGACTACGAGGGACCGAGGGACGGCGGTCCTAGTGAGGAGGGACATCGTCCATCAAGAACTTGACCTTCCGGAAGCCGGAATACCAAACGATGCGCTCTATCGGCATAAAAATGGAGGTGGCGGGCGAAGAACTAAGGATCTACGCAGCATACCGCCCGCCAGGGACTCCATTTTGCTCCTCAGACGTCCGGACGGTAATGGAAGGCAAAACACCTACCATCATCGCCGGGGACTTAAACGCCAAACACCCGGCGTGGGGATCCAAAGTGATCAACCCGCCGAGTCATGAACTATAGGAAGATGCGGAGAAACATAATTACGACGTTTTAGGTACCGAAGAACCTACACACGTTCCAACAGACCCACGGAGACGTCCGGATGTATTGGACATCGTGCTCTCTAGGAACGTCAACTACCCGATAGTGGTAGAGGTGTTGTACGACCTAAACA
The DNA here is from genome assembly GCA_036936625.1 of Parnassius smintheus behrii. Taxonomy (NCBI): domain Eukaryota; kingdom Metazoa; phylum Arthropoda; class Insecta; order Lepidoptera; family Papilionidae; genus Parnassius; species Parnassius smintheus. The sequence goes on along the minus strand of JAUPFT010000001.1, from coordinate 46,071,873 downwards.
CATAGCACCTCCCGATTCTGATTACCCTTGGCCTAGAGGCGATGACTACGCCGCCCAGAGCATTCAAGACACGAGTTGACTGGAGGCTCTACTATCAACACCTGCAGGAGAGACCTCCAGCCAACCATCCTATAAGCACACCGGACGACGTAGAGGCCGCTGCAACCAGAATAACCAAGAACATCCAGGAGGCCCTCCACGCGGCCTCTACGATCGTCCCGATCACAACAAGGAGAGACGATCTGCCGCGTGAGATATGCGTGCAGATCAGACGCAATAGAGCGTTGAGGAAGCTCTGGACGCGTACTCGCTGCCCTAGACAGAAGACTCCGCTGAACACCTTGTCGGAGGAACTGTCGGTTGCAGTCCAGGCCCACAGAGGAGAGGCCTGGGAGCGGCGCATATGGAAAGCGGAAGAGCATCTACAAACTGAACCGACAGTTGATTAAAACCAGACCTCCCGTTTGCCCGCTGACCAGCAGCGCGGGTGAACGTTGCTATGATGCCAAGGGCAGAGCGGATATCCTAGTAGAGCATTTCGAGGAGCAATTTATGCCGAACCCAGCAAGTGTGGAGTTCATGGAGCTTCATGCCCGGAAGGAGAGTCGCGTACAGGAGTTCCTGTCGTCGCCCGCACCACCGCTTGCAGGAGAGTGGTTCATCTCCCCCGCTGAACTGCGGAGGACAGTAACCCGCCTGCAAACGAGGAAGGCGCCGGGGCACGATGTGATTACCAACGCTGCACTCCGACAGCTGCCCAATAGAGTCCTAGTAGAGCTTGGTCGACTCTACAATGGCATACTGCGGACATTCCACTTCTCGGAGGACTGGAAGAAAGCAAAGTTATTGTCTTTCCGGAACCCGGGAAGGACAGGCGTAGAGCTGCCAGCTACAGGCCGATCACGCTATTACCGCACATAGTAAACTGCTAGAAAGATTGCTGCTGAGACGTCTCCGTCCGTGCATCCAACTTCGGGCGAACCAGCACGGATTCAGGAGGGGTCACTCTACAGTCACACAGCTGAATAAAGTGCTGCACCTGCTTGCGGCAGAATACAACCGTGGCCGCATATTGTTGGGCGTCTTTCTCGACATTGAGAAGGCGTTCGACAGGGTGTGGCACTCAAGACTACTGTTAGCGACGATAAGTGAATTTAAAAACATTTAATCTTAATTGTTTCTTATTTGTGATATAAAACTAAGTGTTAGAAAGGAAAAGTGAATTTAAACGTTTAATCTCAATTGTTTCTTATCTGTGATTTAAACTAAGAATGAAAACTAATAGCATTAATACCGAAAGAGTGAAATAATAACTTATATTAGCTTCAATTCTTATTTTAAAAATTACGTAACGAAAGTATAAATCTAGTTGCTTATTTAGGTTTAATTAGAATGTTTAAAACAAGATATAAGTTTAGTTACCTATTAGAACTTTCTTTTATTACAATTTTAAAGAGTTGTACTAAAGATATTAACATTTAAGTGTAAATTTAATGACTTGTTTAATTCTCTTTCTCTTATAGTAATATAACACGATAATATGTCAATTAATCTCTTACGTAATCTAATTACTCATTATAGAAATAGATTTTAATTTAATAAGAAGTTGAAATGTGTTCTGTATAGAGTCTTAAGCATAGTGTTATCGTGATAAGCGTTGTGCTTTCCTGCCGCCTGGCGGCGCTACTTGTATGTTGAGCAAAAAAAGCTTAGCTACTCCGGAACTAAACCGTGAGGAGACCGCGCAACTATTTTTACTTTTTGCAAGCATAAATTAAAGGTTTTATGAATGTTTTATATTCGAAATAATAAAGATAAGTCATATCTATTGTCAGGAATAAATAAAAATATTGTAAGGTATGTTTTACCACACTTATTAAAGAAAATTCTAAGTTTCTCTTAGAAAAGGTTGTTCTGTGCTCTGATTGGTCGACGGGTCATGTGCAAATTCATTAGTGCCGCGTGCAAATTTTCTCAATTCTGATTGGTCACAGCTGCCTATAAAAAGGGGCGTTTTTTGTGATAAAACATTCCAAATCCGGCAATATAATAATAAGGAATCAAGAAAATAAATAAGAAGAAACTCTCAAGAAGTGTTATTTATTGCTCATCTAACTGCTACTGTATGCTTTCCAGTTAACATCCCGCCAGCAAACCCGCTCCATTTATTAACATTCTCACACACGAGCATCTACATTGGTCCTTCGAGAATCCGGATCGGGTTTAAGGAAAACTAGGAAGATGCCTTCAAATACAAGATCAAAATCAGTGCAGTCGAAGACTACGAGTGAAAGTAACGCTACTACAGGTACCAGTACCAGTACGACGGATTGGAGCATGAATACGCCGAGTGATTCTACAAGCACGACGGCTACTAACGCGTCAACTTCAGATCAATCGACGCTTACAAGAGCATCGTCCAGCAGCGTACACAGACAACCCGTACTTCTTAATAAGAACAATGCCGGAAAAGAATCAACATCGGGGGACGTAACCCATACCACCCCCCCGACCCGCACCGCCGAAGCGTCAGTTCCTCACCAAGAAGAGAGTCATCCAACGCCGCAGATTCAAGAAAGAAGTGTCGCAATGAAGACTCTGCAGCAGCCTCACCCTAAGAAGACGACCCGCGATCCAGACACGCTTTCCATTCGCTCGTCGCATAGGAAGAGAGCAGAAGCGCAAGCAAAAATGACAATGGCATTAAGGGAACTAGAATTGGCAGAAGCTCGGTCAAAAGTTGCTCAAGCGGAATTAGAACTTCTCACCGCGGAGTCAGAAGAAGAAGATGATGCCGGAGAAGAGCTGTTCGAACGAACTCGAGAAGTCGAACGCTGGTTCATCCAGACCGGAGACATGCCTAATAAGAACCACAAACCAATAGAGGCAGAAGAAAAGAAAAGTGACATCCAGGAACTAGCTTCAGTCATACTAAAGCTATCCGAAAAATCACGTGACACCGTTTCACCGAAGCACCTCGAACTCCCTCACTTCAACGGGGCCTGTGAAGAATGGTAAGCCTTCAAAAGATCATACGAGGATATGGCCGCTTCTTTCAGTAACAATCAAAACCTAGCGCGCCTTAGAATAGCAATCCAAGGAAAAGCTAGAGAAGCCGTCCAAAGCCTGCTGTTCACCGCCGAAGACCCACGCGAAGTGATCAAGGGACTAGAAGCAAGATTCGGAAGACCTGGAGCACTAGCATTAGCAGAACTAGAAAAAATGAAGAACCTCCCAAGAGTCGGCGAGAACCCGAGCGACATATGCATATTTGCGAGCAAAGTAAAGAACGCAGTTGAGACAATCAAAGCCCTAAAGAAACCGCAGTATCTCAGTTCACCTGAAACGCTGAGTGTTATAGTAGACAAGATGCCGACGTCAATGAAGTTCCGTTGGTTCGCCTACCACAGAAGCAGAAGAGATGAGGAAATTCAGGAGCTATTACTTGTTGAAGCGTTCCTAGAAACAGAAGCAGACATGTGCGGAGACTTCGCTCCGCCTGAAGCGTCCTCAGAACAAAGAAGAGGAATAAGAAAACCCGTTCATTTGGTACAAGAAGCGTCAAAAGAAAAATATAAGAGGTCATGCCCGTTCTGTGAGGAAGAACACTTCGCACTAGAATGCAAAAAGTTCAAAGAAGCCAACCTGAATGGAAAATGGGATATGACCTAGAAGGCAAAGATATGCTTCAAGTGCCTTCGATTCAGGCACTCAAGGATCAACTGTAAAGCACCAGTCTGCAAGCTGAGTAAAAGATGGCATCATACCATCTTACATTCTGACAAACCACCGGCACCGATAGAAAAAGAAGCAAAATACATCAGTAGCACCTCAGAAAAAAAGGTCGCCCCAATTCATAACGCCAAAGGAGAAGAAAAGGTCTACCTAAAGATGATCCTCGTGAACCTCTATGGCCCAAAAGGACAAGTTCGCGTATTAGCACTACTAGACGAAGGGTCAACGGTCACGCTCTTAGACGCATCAATTGCTGAGAAAATCGGAGTCGAAGGAAAGAAAGAAAAACTCACGATCGAAACCTTCGGCGGGAAAGTGTTAAGAAAAGATAGTTCACAGAAGATCGAGTTCAAAATAAAAGGGGCTCATAGAAAAGAAAAGAGGACTATCGTAGCAAGAACCATCGACGACCTAAAACTGTCTGAACAATGCATAAACAAGGACACCATGAGAAACTGCGAGCACCTGAAAGCAATTGAAAACCAACTCCTCTACGTCACCGAGAGACCCAAGCTACTGATAGGCCAAGACAATTGGGGACTGATAGTGACAAGAAAGCTGAAGAAGGGCAAACTATCAGATCCTGTAGCCTCCCTCACGAACTTAGGGTGGGTGTTACACGGATGTGAAACAGGAGCAACTGTCACAGTAAAATTCACTCATTATGGCAGAGCGACCATCGGTGAAGAAGACATAGAAGATATCGTCCGAGAACACTTTCAACTGGAGTCTCTCGGGATCCAGAATCGATCGCCATCCAACGACAGCGATAGAAGAGCATTAGAAACCCTCGAGAAAACTACGAAGAAACTACTAAGCGGTCAATATGAAACGGGACTCCTGTGGAAAAAAAGAAGACGAAACCCTACCCAACAATTACAATCAGGCAGTCCGACGCCTGGTTAGCATCGAAAAGAAACTAGATCAAGACCAAGAAGCAAGAAAGCACTACGAGGAACAGATCCTAAGCCTGATCGGAAAAGGATACGCAGAGAGAGCTCCAGAAACCTCCAACAAAGGGAGAACGTTCTACTTACCCCACTTCGCTGATGTGCATCCAGTTAAGAAGAAGCTGAGAATAGTGTTCGACGCAGCTGCCAAGTATGAAGGAAAGAGCCTCAACGACGCCTTGCTCTCGGGCCCACACCTATTACAATCGCTATTTGGAGTACTGTTGCGCTTCAGAGAGGGACCGGTAGCCGTCATGGCCGACATACAAGACATGATCCTTCGATTCAAAGTTAGAGAGGACGACCGAGACAGTCTCAGGTTCCTGTGGCGCGGAAGCCGAAGAACTGGCAAGCCTGAAGAGTATAGAATGTCTTCAATCATCTTTGGAGCAGCGTCATCACCGGCAATAGCGATATACGTAATGAATAAGAACGCGGAGGAATTTAAGAACACTCATCCCGAAGCAGTGAAAGCAATTAAGAGAAACCATTACATGGACGACTATCTGCAGAGCTTCGCGTCTACAACTGAAGCAAAGAAGAAATCCAAAGAAGTGAAAGACATCCACGCAAGAGCAAACTTTCATCTGAACGGTTGGGCCAGTAACAATTCAGGGGTATCAGAAGTAGAAGGCGCCAATAAAGAAAACTCTTTACAACCGACCAAAGAAGAGAAGACTCTGGGACTAAGATGGCTGGTAAAAGAAGATGCATTAGCCTTCAACGTCGGGCTACGCAACACGCCGGAGGACCTGCAAGATGGCAGAAGAACTCCAACGAAGAGAGAAGTCACAAGCGCAGTGATGTCCACCTTCGATCCAATGGGTTTTGCAACACCGGTTCTAATACAAGGAAAGAAACTAATCCAAGACATCTGGCGAAAGAAAATAGATTGGGATGAACCAATTAACGAACAACAAAAGGAAGCCTGGATGAAATACTTAGAGGAAGTATCAACATTAACAAGGCTGAAGATCCCAAGATGCGTCTCGCCCAAGGGCAGAAAAGGACAGTTACATACATTCACCGACGCGAGCGAAGAGACCTATGCAGCAGTAATCTACTGGAGAATAGTCGAACCCGGAGGAAAAGTCCATGTCACCATGATCGCCGGCAAAGCAAGAGTAACGCTGAAAAAACCAGTATCGACTCCAAGGCTAGAGCTACAAGCAGCTTTACTCGGAAGCAGGCTAGCCGCTACAATTGAAGAGGAGTCAGAGCTCGAAATATCGAAAAAGATTTACTGGACCGACTCCAGCACAGTCCTGCAGTGGATAAAGTCAGAACCGAGAAAATTCAAAACTTTCGTGGCCAACCGACTCGCCGAGATCAAAGAGAAGTCCAAACCAGAAGACTGGAGATGGGTACCAACTAAGGAGAACCCAGCGGATGACGCCACGAGGGGAACCCCAATCGAATTTGACCATAATGCCAGATGGTTCAAAGGCCCGTCATTTCTCCGTCAACCAGAAGAAGAATGGCCATTTCACGATTTCAAACCAGAAAGTACTATGCCAGAAGAGAAGAACAAACAAAAGGTGCTGGCAACGATGGCAGCAGAAGACACCCTTTTAAACCCAGAAAGGTACTCGAGCTGGGAGCGACTGCTGCGCACTACAGCCACAGTGGTTGCCTTTGCACACTACCTATTAAAGAAGAGCCGTAAAGCGACCACCACCCCCACGCGCCAGAAAGATGAGCCTTGGAAACCACAACAAAAAACTCAGAAGAAAGAAGCACACGCCTCAAACCCGTCGACCAACAAAAACGAAAATAAGCGCCTATACCTACCCCTAGAAGAAGAGCACCTAAAGAAGGCCGAAGAATTACTAATGAAAATAAGCCAGAGCGACAGTTTTGCGTCAGACATAAGAAGATTGAAGACAGAAAAACCTCTAGAAAACTCAAGTCGACTTAAGAAAATCGACGTTTACATTGGAGACGATGGAATCATCAAATTAAGGAGTAGGACAATGAAATTCCACGATCAAAACGAAAGAAGGATGAATCCTATCGTATTAGACGGGAAACAAAAAATAACCCGTTTAATAATACAATATTATCATAAGAAATTCCTTCACGGAAACACTGCTACAGTGATGAACAAAATTCGTCAAAAATTCTGGATCTTGGGTTTAAAAGCAACTTTAAAAGCGGTCACACACAGCTGTCAATGGTGTAAGACAAAGAAGAGTTAACCAGAGATACCCCCGAGCGAGAGACTACAGCATCATCAGTTCCCGTTCTCCTGCACAGCCGTAGACTACTTCGGGCCGATGCAAGTCACCGTCGGAAGAAGAACTGAGAAGCGCTGGGGAGCTTTGTTCACTTGCCTCACTACCAGAGCAGTACATCTAAAGCTAGTACCTTCTCTCAGCACTAGCTCAATGATCATGGCACTCCGACGAATGGCAGCCAGAAGAGGGACCCCGAAAACTATATTCAGCGTCAACGGTACTAACTTCGTGCAAAAAGGGAATTAGAAGAAGCCGCGCAAGAAAAAGGCATCAAGTGGAAGTTCATCCCCCCGGGTGCACCGCATATGGGAGGCGCTTACTCATACGAACAGTCAAGACGGCGCTAGCAGTAGTTCTCAACGAAAGGAGCCCGCCCAAGAAGGTACTCCAAACGCTAATGACCGAGGTTGAACATATCGTTAATTCGAGACCTCTCACCCCGATCAGAATGGACCCAGAAGACGAGGAGAGCCTAACACCGAATCACTTTCTACTGGGAAGATCATGCGGAGCGATGGCGCCGGGAGAGTTCAGTGACACGGAGCTCATCGGAAAAGCAAACTGGAGAACCACTCAAAGACTCGCGGATCACTTCTGGAAAAGATGGATTAAAGAATATTTACCGCTCCTGATGCCAAGGAAACTCGAGAGGGGAGAAACCAGAAACCCAAGAGAAGGAGACATTGTATTAATAGTGGACTCTACGTTACCACGAAACTCATGGCCTCGTGGAGAAGTCATCAAAACCTATCCCGGACCAGACGGAAGAACCAGGGTGCTGGACGTGCGGACATCAGGTGGAATACTTCGCCGTCCAACTCGACGTGTCATCGTGCTGGTGCCAGCGGAGTCGTCGCCTCCAGAAGATGCAGTGCTACGCACCGTGGGGGAGAATGTTAGCGACGATAAGTGAATTTAAAAACATTTAATCTTAATTGTTTCTTATTTGTGATATAAAACTGAGTGTTAGAAAGGAAAAGTGAATTTAAACGTTTAATCTCAATTGTTTCTTATCTGTGATTTAAACTAAGAATGAAAACTAATAGCATTAATACCGAAAGAGTGAAATAATAACTTATATTAGCTTCAATTCTTATTTTAAAAACTACGTAACGAAAATATAAATCTAATTGCTTTTTTAGGCTTAATTAGAATGTTTAAAACAAGATATAACTTTAGTTACCTATTAGAACTTTCTTTTATTACAATTTTAAAGAGTTGTACTAAAGATATTAAAATTTAAGTGTAAATCTAATGATTTGTTTAATTCTCTTTCTCTTATATATATTCCCCTTTCCCCTCGGACCGCCGTATGTTGTGGACGTATCTATTAATCTGTGTTAAGTTATTTTTGCTAAAATATATAAATCATTGAATTAATTCGTCATATAAAAATAGGAGTGCATAAGTAACAAGAAGCAGTTCGTTCATACTCATAGTGAAGTGCAACGCTGCGATTTAAGCTCTGCCCCTTTGGCTCCGCCCCCTGTAATTCAAGCAACGTCTCGCTCGCCGCCTGCCATCGTTCGCTGCCGGTGACGCACTGCTCACGCATTCTGTTAACCTGGTACTACTAGCGCGCTGTGACGATACAGTCGCAACCGCCTGCGCATCGTTAGCTACCGGATACGCACTGCTTACGCATTCTGATATCTTGGTACTTGTAGAGCGCTGTGACGATACAGTCTTCACTTAACAGAGCTATGTCGGACCCAGATATGTCAATCTGCGCTTCGGACGAGAACGAATCTCCACTGAATACTGTTTTTGATCGACCGCGTAGACCTGCCCAGGGAATGCCGCAACAACAATTGGATGCCTTTAGAATGGAGATGAGTCAACTTATAACAACCTTTAACACTTCGCATAGTGAAGAGTTACGACAACTGTGTACGAAAGTGCAAGAAATCAGAGACACTAACAAAAGCATAGAGGCATCTTTGGCTTATCTAACGACACAGAACGAAGAACTGAAACACAAAATAAATAGCCTTGAAGATCGATCACGGAAAGATAGGGAATATATTGTATTCCTGGAGGATAAGCTGGAGGATTTGCAACACTCATCTCGCAAAACCAACTTCGAAATTAAGGCAGTGCCTAAAAAGGAATCTGAGACTAAACAGGACCTAATTGAAATGGTGGTAACCCTATCAGAAACTATTGACTGCAAAATAAACAAGACCCATATTAAAGATATTTATAGGGTCAGAGGGAAAAAGCCAGAACACAAAAACACCCCCATTGTAGTTGAAACTGGCTCAGTGCTACTGAAAACAGATTTTCTAAAAATGGCTAAATCTTTCAACATACGAAATAAAACCAAACTGTGCGCAAAGCACCTTGGTATGAAGTCGCACGCGGATACACCGATTTTTCTTTCAGAGAATCTGACACCAAAGGCTTCCCGACTTCATTACCTGGCCCGTGACCTTGCCAAATCTAAAGGCTATAAATTTGTGTGGACATCTTACGGCAAAATTTATGTGCGGAAAAGTGAACAATCGCCAATTATCCTGATTAAAACGGAACAACAGGTACATAAATTACTTTTAGAACAAGACTGACTATATTATTACCCATTTTCAACTCTAAGTGTTTCTAATCTGTTCCCTAACATAATCTTGACGCTTTGTAATTTTGCATTTTGTATATGGCTTAACATTAAGTACTGTTTTACCACATTGTGCCATTTGATGTCTATCTCTATACATGTAGAACTTATGAAAACTGTTATAAACTTTTACCAAACACTACACACTTTTTCCCACACATGCACACATACACTCATACACTTTAGACACTTACACTATCAAACATACAGAATTACGTCTGTTAAAAATACAAATGACAAAATCCTACAAAAACTCGCTCCCATAATTCACCCCACACTAGTATACATATGTTTTCACATCTTCACTCTTAACGTAAGATACTTACTTAAATTATTCATGAAACTAATTGAACAACACTTCTCCGTTATACCCCTTTTTACTATCAACTTACTTACAGTCAAGCAAATTTTAATTATTACTACTACTAGATTATTTGTACTTCTGTTTCAATATGGCTGAATCGTTGTATACGCTTGAAGAATTAGACAATATTAAAATAGCAAAGGCAATAGAGTGCGATGTCGTTGATCTTGAGAGACACATACAAATTAATAAAAATGACAACCATAATATCTCAGAATATTGTTAGTATCTACAAAAACTTTAACGATTTTACACTTACTCTGGCAAACTTATCTTTTGAAATTGATATTGTCACCTTCACGGAATGTAGATTAAACCACAATAAACCTCTCCCACAATTAAATAACTATAAAGTCTATTGTACCTCTTCCCAACTAAACCAAAGTGACGGAGTAGTTGTATATATAAAAAAAAGCTTAAAACACAAAGTCAAGGAAGTAATCTTGCATCACGCTTCATGTCTCCAGATTGATGTATTGAATAATACAGTATTATGTATTTACAGATCACCATCGAACCCAAACCCTACAAACTTTATCAATACGCTAAACTCTCATTTAGAGACTCTTCATTCCCATAGGAGCATTATAATAACAGGTGATATCAACATAAATATTCGAACTAAACCTAATGAACCTCTGCATGTGTACAAAAACAGAATGAACTATCTGGGCATGCTTGCTAACCATGGCATATTAGCTGGACACACATTACCTACTAGGCAGCAAGGTTGCCTTGACCATTTCATGTTAAAAATAAATAAAATTAAATACAGATCAACTATAGCGATTTTGCAAACAACAACTACGGATCATTTTACAACTTTTCTAGCAATCTCAAAAATAAAAAACTTAACTAAAGACAATAGAACTAAAACCACTATAAATTTTGAGGCTGCTCTAAAATATTGAGGTGACGCGTATACCATGCAGCAAAAGAATCATACAGCCTTGGATCTCTCCAGGAATCCTGCGGTGCATAAGAAATCGCAACCAGCTTCAGAAAAGGCTACGTAATGACCCGCATAATGAAATTCTTCGCATTAGTTACAGACGCTACCGAAATTTCTGTAATAATTTAATAAAAAGAATAAAAAGAAAATACGACAGGGATACCATTACAAAATCTTTAAATAATAATAAACTGCTTTGGAACAATATTAAAAACATTACATACTCGAAAAAAACACATAATACTAATTCTAAACTGCTCAATTTAAGGTCCTCGCCCTCTGAATCAGCAAACTTTATTAATGACTATTTCGCCAATATAGGATTACAACTTGCAAATAATATTCAACACGATACAAGGACAGCTAATACACTTATAGAAAATAAGCCGGCACAATCAAATTCTTTTGTACTACTGCATACTCATGTTGATGAAGTCCGTAGCACTATCCTACATCTGAAATCTCACAGCGCCCCAGGATGGGATAATATCCCCAATAAATTTCTTAAGATGGCGGTTGATGACTTGGCTCCCATTATCACCCACCTTGTAAATCTTTGCTTCTGCAAAGGAGTATTTCCTGCACCGTTAAAAGAATCTATAATAACACCTGTGTACAAGGGTGGGGATGATGAAGATATTAGTAATTATAGACCGATCTCGGTTCTGCCCGCAATATCTAAAATCTTAGAGAAACTACTTAACACTAGACTACTAAATTACTTAAATAAATTTAATAATTTATCATCTTCACAATTTGGATTCAGGCGGGGAAAATCGACAGAAGATGCAATCATGGAGTTAAGCTCTTTTGTAACTAGGCAACTTGACAAAACTAAAACATGTCTGTCGGTTTTCCTCGATCTGAAAAAAGCTTTTGATACTGTGTCCATCCCTATCCTTGTCCATAAACTTGAATCTATGGGAGTAAGAGGGACTCCGCTTGCCCTTTTTGAGAGTTACTTATCGGACAGGAGACAAAGAGTAAGACTACCTGGCTGCACTAGTGAAGCTGTTAATGTGACGTGTGGCGTACCGCAGGGCAGCGTTTTAGGACCTACGCTCTTTCTTATCTATATCAACGACCTATGTAATATAAAGATCCATAACGCCAGAGTCCTGTCATACGCTGATGATACGGCCGTAGTCTTTGCCGGTGATTCTTGGGAGGAAGTCAAAACTAGTGCTGAGGCAGGCCTGTTGCGAATCGCTCTGTGGCTGAAACACAACCTTTTGACGCTAAATACTTTTAAAACAAACTTTATCTGTTTTAGTATTAACAACAACTCGCAACCTCAGGCCGACTTCAGCCTAAAAATTCATGAATGTACAATGGACACTAATAAAAACACCTGTAACTGCCCTAGAATCGATAAGGTAGCTCAGACAAAATATCTAGGGGTAATTGTAGACCAAAGACTATCCTGGTACTCACACCTTGATCATGTCATCAACAGAACGAGGAAACTAACATGGATCTTCAAAACCCTTAGACATGTAATGCTGGGCAAATCAGATGGGGAGTCACCAAATTATCTCCTCAACCAAATTTACATTGCTCTTGCTCAATCCGTCATGGCCTATTGTATTCCTGTCTGGGGTGGTGCAGCAAAAACTCAATTTCTGGAGTTAGAGAGGGCGCAGCGTTCTCTTATTAAAGTTATGTACTTTAAGAAGGGGCGTTTTTCTACTGATCTTCTATATCGTACCAGTGGTTTACTCTCTGTCAGGAAGTTGTATATATTCTGGACAACCCTCAGAACACACAAATCATTATTTTATGATCCACGCCATTTAAATAAACGTCGTAGAAACATGATTGCCCAGACGTACAGAACTAAAACCACATTTGCAAGCAGACAATACATATCGCGTTCTGCCTTTCTTTATAATAAAATAAACAAAGAAGTATATATATACGACAAAACATATCATAAGTGTAAAAAGCTTTTGTTGAAATGGATTCAACTTAAGACATATGACGAAACTGAGAAGCTTCTGGATTGTGTTATATGATTTGTACAGATTCAGACACTCTAATCACACACACTCATTCTAACTCATGCAAGCACAGACACAATGCCATGTAACATGAATGTAGTAATGGAAGGGCGGACCCTCCAAACACAGGCATTTTTTTTGCTTAAATGGAGGTTCCAATCTACTAGTTCTTAAGGCATGTACTTCTTAAAACGAAATTAAAATTTATTTAAAATTTATTTATTTATTTATTTATTATTATTATAGTAATATAACACGATAATATGTAAATTAATCTCTTATGTAATCTAATTACTCATTATAGAAATAGATTTTAATTTAATAAGAAGTTGAAATATGTTCAGTATAGAGTCTTAAGCATAGTGTTATCGTGATAAGCGTTGTGCATTCCTGCCGCCTGGCAGCGCTACTTGTATGTTAAGCAAAAAAAGCTTAGCTACTCCGGAACTAAACCGTGAGGAGACCGCGCAACTATTTTTATTTTTTACAAGTATAAATTAAAGGTTTTATAAATGTTTTATATTCGAAATAATAAAGATAAGTCATATCTATTGTCAGGAGTAAATAAAAATATTGTAAGGTATGTTTTACCACACTTATTAAAGAAAATTGTAAGTTTCTCTTAGAAAAGTTTGTTCTGTGCTCTGATTGGTCGACGGGTCATGTGCAAATTCATTAGTGCCGCGTGCGAATTTTCTCAATTCTGATTGGTCACAGCTGCCTATAAAAAAGGAGCGTTTTTGTGGTAAAACATTCCAAATCCGGCAATGTAATAATAAGGAATCAAGAAAATAAATAAGAAGAAACTCTCAAGAAGTGTTATTTATTGCTCATCTAACTGCTACTGTATGCTCTCCAGTTAACATCCCGCCAGCAAACCCGCTCCATTTATTAATATTCTCACATACGAGCATCTACAACTACTATATAAACTGCAAGAACAGACCAGTGTCCCTCCTGCTATTTTGCGGCTAGTGGCGTCTTTCCTGACAGACAGGAAGTTCTACGTCTGCGTAGTGGACGCTAAATCCACAACACGTACCATCAGAGCCGGCGTTCCTCAGGGCAGATGTTTGTCTCCAGTCCTGTACGCGGCTTATAGCAATGATATCCCGACACTGGCAAGACAGCTGTGTGAGCGGGAGGACGACGTGGAGCTGGCGTTATATGCAGACGATAGCGCCTATTTCACCTCGTCCAGAAGAGCCCACATCGACACTGCCAGAATGCAGCGTCTGCTGGACCTGTTGCCACCATGACTGGGCGAGTGGAGGATGGTCATCAGCGTTGGTAAGAAGACCGCTCTGCTCACTCGCCGTCTCAGAAATCTACCACCTCCGCTGACTCTCAATGGCCAGAAGATCGCGTACGAGAAGGCCGTGACCTACCTTGGGTGCCGGATTGACAGGACGCTGCGCATGATCACGCACGTCGACTTCGTCGTCCGCAGAGCCAGATGTGCGCGGACGACGCTAGTAGTTAGTTAGTACCAGTTCTGGCTCACTGAGTCAGAAGTGGTACAAGTATTACGTTCGTCGACTCACGATCCTAAAAAAAAAGGTTTTGGCATGCTCTGATCACGATTTCGCATGGGATGCACGGTTCCGGAGATGTGCAGATCTATTAACTCTTATCTAATTGATATCCGGTGAGGGCCTCAACCGTCATTAGCATACCATTGTTCTTATCTATCTATCTATTGTTCATTGAATACCGTCATTATCTATTCTTCCACAGCGTTATCAGTGCTATTGTATTATACTCCTTTGTTCCTACATCTACAACACTAATCTGAATCATCAATGTTACATTACCTAATTTTGTTAAAATTTTTATTTACAAAATACAAAATCTTATTACTTATTATCTATAAAATGGGAGCGAAACATCTCATCCACTAAAATATCGTCGTACAATGTGTTCCCTGTAAATATACCCGTAAAACTGTGCATTGAACATCCCTGAAACTTATATAGCAAATACATTAAGCAATATTCGCCACAAACTGATGTCTACTCATTCTGAATCCTATCAACATTCCAGTTCCATCTTTTACGATTCCTTTTTAAAAACTCTAGATGATATCGTACAGGTGCTCGTCCGTATGAATCAAAATATTGACCGACGTCATTCGTATCGATATATAAAGCTACCCAATGTGACCCTGGTTTATCATCTGTATCCAAATTGCATACTATATACGTTGGTACGTGGGTGTACATGGGCAGTCTATTGGCAGCATTAACATTATTTTCTAGACTCGGGTGAATCTTTTTCAGATGTTGTTATACATCTAGTGTATCCATGATATTACTGCTATAATAGATTATTACAGTACAATCTACTCAATGACTAGCATAGGAATGATCAATTATAGTGATTTCTAAATATTAAATTGCATTCTTTTGTGTTATACAAAAAGTATTTGAGTCATCAATACACTGAACAAGACGCAACACGAAGTAATGCTGAGATAAGCAACAGAATGTGAGATAAGCTTGTTGACGCATAAAGTTACTATCAGTTCCACTGCAGAAATTCTTTAGATTAGAATTATTACTTACTGGTATATAAGACCAAGCAACTGCAGTCATGGAGTTAGTGTTTATTCTATTGACAAACTTACTTTTCCTTCTGTTATTTTCTTACGTGTGTATGATTTAGTGTTAACAAATTATATTTAAATATTGTGTGTGTATATGATTAAGCCGTGGTAGCTCAGATGGTTAGCGCAAGCTGTAAATTTCGCAGTAAGCAACCTGGGTTCGATCCCCGCCGGCACCAATTAAATTGTTAATTGCAATTTTAAGTGGTGATTTACCACGTGCTTGGCGGTAAAGGAAAACATCGTGAGGAAACCTGCATGTCTGAGAAAATTTCGAAGGCACGTGAAGTTCGCTAACACCACATTGAGGCAGCGCTACGGACATTTCCTAGTCATAAATACAAAGACAACAGCAGAAAGTGAAAAAGTTAAAAAATACTTTTTAACAAAGACAGTCATTAGTTAATCATCAGTGAATGTGATTCTGTTCACTTAAATTACAGAAAGACAAGAGCAGAAGAAAGAAATGGGATGATGGGAAGTAATGAAGCATTGTTATGTGAAGTTTGTTGGAACAAACATATTTTTAGTCACGTGTAAATACTTTTAGCATTTTGGTTCAAAATGACACAAAATCTAAAAATTTAAGATACATCATCGACATGGACGGATTTTACATTACATATCCTCATAAACATTTTCAATGTAGAGAAATGGCTATTCTAGGCGTACAACTATCTAATAAAAATGATGCGTTTATCGATCATTATTTGTTTCGGCCAAGTTATCCTTTCAATTATTTGTCACCAAAACACAAAAAAACTGTTCGTTATTGTGAAACACACGTGCACGGCAATGATTTGTTAAATGTCATAAATCTAAACAAACGTTATGTGTGTAATAATCATATATTTGCAAAAAATAATCACAAAATTTTACATTGTTCTTGTGACGAAGTGTGGTTTTTTTTACAAGTGGTTATTGCTTGAAAATAAAATTTTAAATTAATCATAAATTTTGTTTGATTTACCAAAAAACATTAGTTATAGTACTCGCATACAAGGGTAGTTCAACAGAAAAACAATTTTTTAAAATGTTGACGACGAGTGATAGAATTTTTAATATTGAAGAATATAAATGTCCAAAATACAATGATTTGGTAAATGTCATAAATTTAAACAAACAAATTAAAAGATGGTTGCAAAGCTTTTGAAGGTATTTGTTGAGTTTCACCATCAAACATATTAAGATTTGGAATTCCTTGATGATAGTTAACATTTGGTAAATTATATAAAGGTTGCATTTCATCAAAGCAGCATGTGATCTGATTAAAATTACATATTTCTGTAACTGATTTTATGAAATTTGTTACAAAATTTGACTTCCCACATCCACTTGGTCCTGCCACAATAGCAGTAAACGGATGTATAAAGTGAAACATTACACACGTCTAAAGTTCTAAGGGGTGAAATAAAAAATCAAAGTGTTGGTGTAAACAATTAATATAAATTGTGTACTATAACTAATGTTTTTGGGGAAATCAAACAAAATTTATGATTAATTTGAAATTTTATTTTCAAGCAATAACCACTTGTAAAAAAAACCCACACTTCGTCACAAGAACAATGTAAATTTTTGTGATTATTTTTTGCAAATATATGATTATTACACACATAACGTTTGTTTAAATTTATGACATTTACCAAATCATTGTATTTTGGACATTTGTATTCTTAAATATTAAAAATTCTACCATTCGTCGTCAACATTTTTAAAAATTGTTTTTCTGTTGAACCACCTTTGTATGCGATCACTTCGTCTTTGCACAAATTTCTAATATACCAATTTAATATGGGAATAATGTTCTCTTGGTCCTGCCACAATAGCAGTAAACGGATGTATAAAGTGAAACATTACACACGTCTAAAGTTCTAAGGGGTGAAATAAAAAATCAAAGTGTTGGTGTAAACAATTAATATAAATTGTGTACTATAACTAATGTTTTTGGGGAAATCAAACAAAATTTATGATTAATTTAAAATTTTATTTTCAAGCAATAACCACTTGTAAAAAAACCCACACTTCGTCACAAGAACAATGTAAAATTTTATGATTATTTTTTGCAAATATATGATTATTACACACATAACGTTTGTTTGAATTTACGACATTTACCAAATTATTGTATTTCGGACATTTGTATTCTTCAATATTAAAAATTCTATCATTCGTCGTCAATATTTTTAAAAATTGTTTTTCTGTTGAACCACCTTTGTATGCGAGTACTATAACTAATGTTTTTGGGAAATCAAACAAAATTTATGATTAATTTAAAATTTTATTTTCAAGCAATAACCGCAATATGGCAGGATTGAAAGATGACCTTATCACAAAAATTGATAGGGGCGTACTCCAATGGTTTTGGCACATTGAACGAATGAGTGAAGACCGAATGGTGAAGAAAATATATAGAGCGAAAGTTAATATTAAAAGGTGTCGAGGTAGACCGAGACTAACTTTCGAAGACCATGTGAGCAAATTGCTCGAAGAGGGGAGGGTCAAGAGTACTCGGATACCTAGACGTGCATGTATGAAGAAGTTAATGAACCTGAAAGAAGCGAAAGAAGTATGTAAGGATCGTGACACTTGGCGATCTGTTCTCTCTGGCTACCCCGTTAGGGATTGTGCGTGAAGATAAGTAAGTGAGTAAGTAAGTAAGCAATAACCACTTGTATTACCCATACTTCGTCACAAGAACAATGTAAAATTTTGTGATTATTTTTTTGCAAATATATGACTATTACACACATAACGTTTGTTTAGATTTATGACATTTTCCAAATCATTGTATTTTGGACATTTGTATTCTTCAATATTAAAAATTCTATCATTCGTCGTCAACATTTTTAAAAATTGTTTTTCTGTTGAACCACCTATGTATGCGATCACTTCGTCTTTGCACAAATTTCTAATATACCAATTTAATATGGGAATGATGTTCTCTTGTTTGTAGGCACATTTTAATTCTTCAGTCACATCAAAATATGGAATGCCGTGCACGTGTGTTTCACAATAACGAACAGTTTTTTTTTTTTTGTGTTTTGGTGACAAATAATTGAAAGGATAACTTGGCCGAAACAAATAATGATCGATAAACGCATCATTTTTATTAGATAGTTTTACGTATAGAATAACCATTTCTCTACATTGAAAATGTTTATGAGGATATGTAATGTAAAATCCGTCCATGTCGATGATGTATCTTAAATTTTTAGATTTTGTGTCAATTTGAACAAAAATGTTAAAAGTATTTACACGTGACCAAAAATATGTTTGTTCCAACAAACTTCACATAACAATGCTTCATTACTTCCCATCATCCCATTTCTTCCTTCTGCTCTTGTCTTCCTATAATTTAAGTAAACAGAATCACATTCACTAATGATTAACTAATGACTGTCATTGTTAAAAAAGTATTTTTTAACTTTTTCACTTTCTGCTATTGTCTTTGTATTTATCGCTAGGAAATGTCCGTAGCGCTGCCTCAATGAGGTGTTGGCGAACTTCACATGCCTTCGAAATTTTCTCAGACATGCAGGTTTCCTCACGATGTTTACCTTTATATATATGCTATAAGAGACGAGAATGGCTATATTCTGAATGGTGAAGTTTTGAGTTTAAAGAGATGGAAGGAATATTTTGAAGGCGTGTTTATGAGTGAGGAGACAACGTGTGTACTAAGTGGAGTAGAAACACCGAAAGAAGAGGAAAGAGGTAGCGAGATAAGTATAGATGAAAAAATGAAAGCAATGAAAAGCATGAAAGCAGGTAAGGCTGCCGGATATGATAGAGTTTCACTCGAAATGCTAAGGGCTGGAGAGGAAGTTGTGGCAGGCCTGCTGCACACCTTGTTTAATTTATGCTGGGAACTGAAGCGGGTACCGGTAGACTGGTGCAAAGCCGTAATAGTCCCAGTATATAAAGGAAGAGGGTCGCAGCAGGACTGTAAAAACTACCGTGGCATCAGTCTTCTTAGCATTGTGGGAAAACTGTATGCTAAGGTACTGATTGAAAGGGTCATGAAAGAAACTGATGGAAAAATTTGGGATGTGCAAGCGGGATTTAGAAAGGGAATGGGATATACAGATCAAGTCTTTTCCATGCGCATGATCGCGGAGAAGTTTCTGGCCAAAAACCAGAAGGTTTTTTGTGCGTTCATGGACTTGGAAAAGGCCTATGACAGAGTGGATAGGGATTTGCTATGGCTAACACTGAACTCATTTGGGTTGAGCGCTGGCTTGATACGGGCATTGGAGTCTCTTTATAGGGACTCTAGTGGTTGTGTTAGGATCAACGGGGTCTACTCGGGCTGGTTTGACATCCATAAAGGTGTCAGACAGGGCTGTGTGGCTTCCCCGTGGCTGTTCAACCTATTTATGGACAGTTGTTTGCAAAATTTGAAAGTTGAAGAATGCGGATTAAGAATGGGTGAGTTAACCGTCAAATGCCTTTTGTACGCCGATGATCAAGTTATTCTTGCGTCGTCGGCGGCCGAGTTGCTAATGATGGTTACATTAATGAACGGATCATTCAAAGAAAGGGGTATGAAAGTGAACGCAAGTAAGACGAAGGTTTATTTTTGAAAGAGAAGAAAGTAAAACGATTTGTGAAATAAGAACAGAAGGTGAGTTGATCGAGCAAGTAGATGAGTTTGTATATTTGGGCTGCGTATTTAGCAGGGATGGGAGATATGATAAGGATATAGAACGACGAGTGAATGCGGGAAATAGATTAAATGGGGCCTTGCACTCTATTGTGAAGAGTCAAAATGTGTCGAAAAAGGCACGTATGGTAATTCACAATGCTGTGTTTGTCCCTACTTTAACGTATGGTAGTGAAAGTTGGGTGTGGCAGAAGAAGCACGAGAGTAGAATAAACGCAGTAGAAATGCGGTCGTTAAGGAGTGTGTTAGGGCTGAATCTGAATGACAGGGTAAGGAATTGTGTAATAAGAGAAGAGTGTGGTTTGCAAGATGATGTGGTGACTAGGATTAAGAAAGAAATGCTTCGGTGGTTTGGTCATGTGGAAAGAATGAATGAGGAAAGAGTGACAAAGAAAATTTATGGTGCAGAAATGAATGGCAGAGTCGGAAAGGGACGTCCTAGGCGAAAATTTATCGACCAAATTGGCGATTTATTGAAAACGGGCCAAATTAGGAGTACCCTTAACCGACGAGCATGTATGCGTAGGTGTATGGATGTGAAGGAGGCAAGAGAGGTGTGTCAGGATCGTGCCAAATGGAAGCCTGTAGTCTCTGCCTACCCTTCTGGGTAACAGGCGTGAGTGTTTATGTATGTTTTCCTTTACCGCCGAGCACGTGGTAAATCAGTACTTAAAATTGCAATTAACACTTTAATTGGTGCCGGCGGGGATCGAACCCGGGTCACGTACTGTGAAATTTACAGCTTGCGCTAACCATCTGAGCTACCACGCCTTAATCATATACACACACAATATTTAAATATAATTTGTTAACACTAAATCATACACACGTAAGAAAGTAACAGAAGGAAAAGTAAGTTTGTCAATAGAATAAACACTTACATCCATGGCCTTTGATGCGTTGAAGTAACACAAATGTAGTATTGATAGATCCACTGCGGTCAAACGACCATACACTAACTCCATGACTGCAGTTGCTTGGTCTTATATACCAGTAAGTAAGTAATAATTCTAATCTAAAGAATTTCTGCAGTGGAATTGATAGTAACTTTATGCGTCAACAAGTTTATCTCACATTCTGTTGCTTATCTCAGCATTACTTCACAAAATAATGCAATTTAACATTTAGAAATCACTATAATTGATCATTCCTATGCTAGTCATTGAGTAGATTGAACTGTAATAATCTATTGATAGCAGTAATATCATGGATACACTAGATGTATAACAATATCCGAAAAAGATTCACCCGAGTCTAGAAAATAATGTTAATGCTGCCAATAGACTGCCCATGTACACCCACGTACCAACGTATATAATATGCAATTTGGATACAGATGATAAACCAGGGTCACATTGGGTGGGTTTATATATCGATACGAATGACGTCGGTCAATATTTTGATTCATACGGACGAGCACCTGTACGATATCATCTAGAGTTTTTAAAAAGAAATCGTAAAAGATGGAACTGGAATGTTGATAGGATTCAGAATGAGTGGACATCAGTTTGTGGCGAATATTGCTTAATGTATTTGCTATATAAGTTTCAGGGATGTTCAATGCAGTTTTACGAGTATATTTACAGGGAACACATTGTACAACGATATTTTAATGGATGAGATGTTTCGCTCCTATTTTATAGATAATAAGTAATAAGATTTTGTATTTTGTAAATAAAAATTTTAACAAAATTAGGTAATGTAACACTGATGATTCGGATTAGTGTTGTAGATAGGAACAAAGGAGTATAATACAATAGCACTGATAACGCTGAGGAAGAATAGATAATGACGGTATTCAATGAACAATAGATAAATAGATAAGAACCATGGTGTGCTAATGACGGTGGAGGTCCTCACCGGATATCAATTAGATAAGAGTTAATTGGTCTGCACATCTCCGGAACCGTGCATCCTACGCGAAATCGTGATCAGATCTTGCCCAAACCTTTTTATTTTTTTTAGGATCGTGAGTCGACGAACGTCGTACTTGTACCACTTCTGACTCAGTGAGCCAGAACTGGTAGTAACTAACTACTGACGCTCTTGCCAGTCCTAGCATCCAAGCTGCCAATCAAAACCAAAATGAAAATGTACAAAATGTATATTCGACCTATCATCACCTATGCTGTTCCGGCCTGGTACGCGCTTCTGAGCGATCCTCTGAGGCGGCGACTGCAGGCCTAGCAGAATCTGACATTAAGGACGATCGTCGGAGCAGGTCGCTACGTCCGGAATGACGTTATAGTGGCCGATCTGAAAGTCGAGACCATCAGAGACCTTGTGGCCCGGCTGGCGCGTGGTATGTTGCCCGGAGGGTGCCCGTTGTCGACAACGGGCCACACGAACACCTCAACGGCTTCGCACCGTTGCACACACGGCCCCCGGACGGGCGACCTTATACATGAGAACTCCTCTCTATATATTATATTAGAGAGTTGAGTAAAGCCCACAATGCCGCAGATAGGCCAACACCGACATTTACATTAGATAACCATTTTTATTTTTTCCACTCTACGAAGATTCAAGGGACCCACCAATGTCTAATTTGAGGCCTTTAGACCTGGCACATAGTCGTAGGCCATGACGAAAATTTCGGATAATGGCCAACATCGACTCTCACGTTAGACGACTTCTCTTCATCACCTGTTAACCGACCTCGGCCAAGCCAATTTTTCCTACTCTAATGAGGAACAAGGAACCCGACAATGCCGAATTTAAGGCTCCCAGGACTGGCCCGTGGGCCATAAGGAAAATCCGGGCAATGGGGGCATACCCCGAGGTCCGAGAAGCCTATGCAGACGACACCACTGAGCTGCAATTCTTTCGGAATAGCGACAGTTCTAGGAATTATAATCAAGAAAGAAAAAGTAAACGTAGGAAAAGTAGTAAAAGTTCAGTCTCAAATTTTCAAGGGGAATTTTATTGAAGAAATTGCTGTTTTATTTTAAGATCCTTCAGAGTTCCCCCTTATATTAGGGTAAAGAAGATACAGTCCACAAAGTGCATACGATAGGCGTCAAGACCGGTACCATTCCATGGGGCCCGTTATCTTAGTCGCACGCTCTTTCTTTTAAGAAAACGGGCTTGTGATCGGAATCGAATATCTTTCTCTGGGGTCACGCCCACCTCATTGCCCCGAAACCAGAGTGGTATGGTAATAGTATATAACAAAAGAGAAATAAAGAAGATAAAGAAGAAGATTGGTCTGTTATTAGGAGGTCAACAATTGGTTGATTCTTGATAGGGGGCGTAAAAAGGACCAGAAGTTTTAGCTTTTCTCTTTGCTTTTAGCTTCGGAGCTTTGGCTTTGGCTTCGGAGATTGTAGCAGCACCACTAACCAAGTCATCTAAGGATTGGAGGACAAGTCATATGAGGATTCTACTATATTATACCATAAGTATTTGTATCCAGCTCATATGTAAGAGGTTTCTAGTCACAATATTGGTTGGTTCCGGCGGTCATCTGGATGAATCCAGGTCATATTACGAGTGTGTAACAAAAATGCATCTCCAGAAGTTAAGAAGAATGTGGGTTTTTAATAAAACATTTATTTTCAATCAAAGGATTTATTTTTTTCTTCATCGGATTACAGTATAATACAGTTACTCTTTCGTCCGATTTGATAATACAGGTTGCTATAAAATACAACTGTTATATTTTTTTTCAAAATGGACTTTATTTTCCAAGATTTTCGTAGTTGGTACAGTTTTATTTTTCCAAAAATTGATAAAATTTCAACACGTCGCGTCGCGTTGCCTACTTTACCTACATATATTATCCCATTGTCCCAATGTTCATAGTGTATAGCGTACTTTAATAAGATAGTCTAAGTTCTTGAAAAATAACATCAAGGGTGTTCCATATTTTATTCTATCAATACTTTCACCAAAATCCTGAAATACATAATTGTCAACTATCATTGTGATGGAAATCGTGATTTTTTTACTCATTTAAGAGAAAATAATTAACTTATATATATACTTACATTTAATAAAGATAATACCTAACATAAAGTAATTACATACATTATGTGTGCATATAGGGATCTACAACTCTACTAAAAAGGAGGCAATATAGCGAGCTTTATATCCATATAAGGCAAAAATAGACAAACCTATTGAAAAGTATTCAATGTCATTTCAATAAAAGTGGTCATTTTAGTATCCTCATAATATGATAAATATGAGAGTAAGTACACTCGTATCTTCTAATTTACTATAAAAATGTCATTCTTATAAAGTTTCCACAGATTAATGAACCCTAAAACTTATACACAACAACTCTGTTACGGCTCTGTGGGGCACAGTTGTTTAGCAATGAGTTATGTCGCTAAGAGCTGTCGGTTTGAATTCTGCATGTAACAAGTATTTGTATGGGCCCACAAGTAATTATTCCAGGTCTGGATGTATGTCCACATGCAATTTATTTATGGAAACTCCAGGATACAAGAAAATTCCTAGTGTGGGTCATTAAAAAATGAATTAATTATTAGATAGATCTCAGCAAATCTTGTTACCTATATTTAAAGGGTCCACAACATCCTCTTAGTAGCCAGTGGCTGGAGAGTAGAGAGTAGTTAAAGTTAAGGGTACACAGGACAGACTTCATGCCATGTGAAATTCTCTGACAGGCAATTGTTGGCAGGTGTGAAATAAATATAATAAGTGTACATATATTAAAATATACACTATACATAGTGAATACATAATTAACATATTTAAATTTACGTACATATAGCATATATATAAATATATATACAATGTGTATACATTCTTATAAACTTAACCCTACATTACTACTCATGTTGCGAAGTACAAAGAAACTACTCATACGCCCGCGAGGTGCATCGTGTTAACTAATGATTTTATTCAAAATCTATAAGTATGATTGATGTGTTTTGACTGTTTATAAAATTATGTATATTTCTAAAAAGAGAAAAACACAATTTTAAATAATATTTATATATTTTTATTATAAAATCTTTAATGAAATAGATCTTAGGAACAAATTTTAGGAACTTAGGCAATTAAACAGTCTTCTCATTAAAAATTAAGAATAAAACAAATTAAAGTATACATTTCGCTTAAAAAATAGTAAATTATGAAGTAATTAACTAAAAAAAAAAACTAACAAAGTAACAAAAAATATATTTTAGATGTATTCGATACATACATGAACTTAGATAATTTCATGTATGTATCGAATTAAAAGATTAGCCGCAGATAGATTTTTGACACTTGGCGCACGTCATTTTGGACATCCTCTACTTTTTAGATGTACAATAAGAGTAATACCTTCTTTTTTTGGCGGTAGTGGACCCTCATATTCTACAGAAGAGTCATCGGAAGGTTTTTTTCAGGATCACTTCAATAATATCACGGATATTGCGTTTTCAATCCATTCAGTAGTCAACTGCGTGCTAAGTTTTTTCATAAATTGTCTTCGACTTAGGGGCTTTTCATTTTTTGTTGATATATTATGACAATATATAACATACGAATTCACGAAAGATATATTTAGCATGTCATACAAAATAACCATTGGCCATCGGTTAGTCTTTCTATAGAGCATGACATAGATGAAGTCATTTGGTCCAATGTATCTAAACCACCTTTGGTCTGGTTGTAGAACATGATCATCTCTGGCTTTCCAGTTTCATTATTTATGAGCCCTTTTTCGTCGCACGAAGATAACAGAAACACCATTTTAGTTGGTTTTGGTTTGTAGGAAACCAAAGTCAAAGGGCCATCATAAGCGAACATGGATGTACCAACAGGTCGACGCCGGGTGTTTTTCACTTCTTGAGGAATTTCCCGTTTGGTAGGTCCCGGTTGGGCCTCTAGAAGTGTGCACAATGTTTCTAGCAGTGGTTCTACCTCGACTTTCATCTTTAGAAGTAGACCAACAGTGCTGATTTTTGCCCTCCAATGTTCAACGCGCCGGGACAAGGATATGGTGATCAGAACTGGATGGCTCCAAAGTCTCACTATTTTCTGGGACAATAGATGGCACAAATTTTTCAGCTATAGTTTCGTCTTCTGTGTATCCTTCTTCTACGTCGTCCTGAGTATCTTCATCGCTTACTGTTATGGTCGCTTTCTTCTAGCCAATCAGCTATTATATCATCCGTAACTATTGCTAGTCATGATGTTGAAGTTTTAAAAACTACCTAAAAAAATATAAAACACAACAGTACCTAGTAACTAATAATGCAAAAAAAACTAACAAAATAATTTGATTAATAGCGCAAAACTTACATACAAGCTACTCATACGTCTTTGGAGCGCCAAGGGTAGTATTATCAAAAAAACTAGCACACTTACAGGAACGCAATCACCGTCCAGCGACACGTGCTGGCGATGACTGAGATGTCCTTTAACGTGAATGCCATACGCGCGAAGGATAAAAAGAGAGAGCAATATATCAAAACCGCGGGCGCCTCTGCAACGTAGAGTAGTAATCTAGGGTTAATAAATAAAATATATTTGAAGTAAACCAGGAGGACCAAAACAAATACTGCTCCACACAATGACAAACTTTATTCACAAAAACTGTAAATAATCAGAACAATCATTGGATTTATAGATTACGATTTACTGAAAGCCAATATTAATAGATTAAGGTAGAATTGAATTGTTCAAAAAAATAATGCAAAATGTATTGTGACAACTGTGAAAGTATATTTGTAATAGGAAAAAAGGATATTTGTGGTTAAAATTATTTGTCATACTGCTGCTGTGACAACTAAGCTAAACTTCCAGTATGCATCATCAAGAAAAAAAGTTAATCTAAATGATAATCTTTTAGTCTTTCACCATCTTATGCTATAAGCATCCATTCTATACTTACCATCTTATATACATGTTACAAAGAAACTGCTGGTTTTAAATTTTTTTCCCCATTTTCTTCCCAATCTTTTTTGAAAGTTTCTAAAGCTTTCTGTAAGGTGTTAAAGGTCACAGGCTCTATATCATCATCTTGGTGTGGCAGCTGCAGTTGACTTTGTACGCTTTCCTCTGTAAAAAACATTTAGTCTAATTGTTTTAGTGCATCACGTTTTAGTGCATTGAGATAGAAATTTGTGAATAAACATCCTTAAGGTGATTTAAGTAAAGCTCCAACATCAAAACCACTTATCATATGTGTTCTATAGTTACGTTAAGCTGTTGAAGAACTAGCAAGAAACCCAACGGAAATTTTTTTTAAATAACAACCTACAATTTTGTAATATGATACACAATTAACAACACAAAATAAATTAGAAATAGCTTGGTAGTTTAGCCACCTCATTCCCAGGGTTATTATCATCCATAAACTCCTTAATATTATAATAACCCTCTTTACACAAACTTTAATAAATATTTTGAACTTTGAGCAGGTCAATTTTTTTATATTTTCTAGGATTTTGTTGTGGAGGCGTAGAACGTCGAGCAGCTTGTGTCTGTTCCTAGTATAAATACTAGGAACAGACAGCTATACAGAATGAATATTAAGTTAAGTCTATGATTCAGAAGATTTCAGAAATAAATAACATAAGCTATAGCTTATGTTATTAATTTTCAGACCTTAATAATATTTTATTATTCACATAATTAGGTGCAATACATTTTTTACATATTAAAAAATACTTTTTAATATATCAGCAGTTATAATTGTATTAATTAATTTCATAATCATCTTTTAGTATAAATATTTTGTCAAAAATGAACTTAACCCAAACCTAAGTCAGACTCAGCTCTATAAACTCCCAGCTCCTAAAAATTGTAATTGTTCAATTGCGTAAGCCTTAGTACTTATTAGAGTTTTGTAGTAAATTTAAATAAATTTTAATTTATTCCTCTACTTAGAATGAGTAAATACAAATTTATAATGTTTTTATAACACACTTTAGTTTAGTGTTTTGGTAACAATATGTTGTCAGGCATAAATCTGTTGAGTTGTATCAATAGAAAATAAGTCATTGATATCACAAATTATCAAGCTTTGGATTATGAGGCAAAAGGAACTGACATAATAATATACTGACCTTCAGGTGTTGGACTTGTGTCAGATTTGAACAATGAAAAATTTTATATGACTAACTTGTCTTCCTTGGCATTAGTGTTGTAACTAAGATTCAGAATTTATAGTAAAAAACAAGTTTATAGGTTTACTATAAGTTTTTTTACAAATTGCAAAGAGATACTCAGCTGCTCAATAACAAAGAATAAATGTACCACAATTCAACACTGTATACCAACCTTTCATAGGTGAATTTGATCATTATCTGGTTGATAGTTTTAGTTGTGGTTATTAATACTGCCCTTTTGGCTTGGAAGTTCTCAAAGGGGAAAATTTGCTGAAGTTTCAAAAAAGCATAGCCCAAACTTTGCTTTAAGGTTGGCTATAGACATCCGGTACTCGATTTTAAATATGTTTTCAGTTTAGGAGGCTTGTCAGGGTTAAGCTTAAATAAACCTTTTATACTATTTTTGAATGTCGGAATCGCATTTTGAATTATGATAAAAATAAATTTCATGAAAAATTGCATATAAAGCAACATAAATACGTCAATTTGGTCTGGTATTATGAAGTAGATGTCCGGCAATTAATTTTAATTGTTTTCAGTTTAGGTTTGTCAGGGTTAGGCTTAAACCTTTTACAGTGTTTATGAATATCAGAAAAACAGATTTTGAATTTATTACGAAAAAAAATTTCACTAAAAATTACATATAATGAAATGCAAATATGTCAATTTGTTTTTTTAACACAGGTGCATTTGTTTGGTTGCAATTTATTTGCAGCTGAAGATGGGACTCATACACAGAGAGTCACAGTGGAGAGCAATCAAGACGTTTTTCAGAAAACAAAATTATAGTGTTCTAGTAAAGCTGTAAACGCAGAGGAGAGCAGTCCTCACGCCCTAGCATAGCAAATCGCAGGCACCCATGCTCACCTTTGCAGTTTTGGCTTATTGGTCGCCTTTGGCTACCAGCCTCACCAGCTACAGCTCACATAGGTGCCAGTGATTTGCTACGCAAGGGCGAAGGGGTTGCACTTACCGCAGCACCTAAGTCATGGGGGGTCATGGGAAGCCCCTCCATTCCTTCCCTGTTGCGGAAATATATAGTTCATGAGTAATAATTTTTTTGTAAAATCATAACCTCACTTTGTTATACGGGAATATTGACGCAAAGTTACTTCTGCAATGGCTTCAGCACTGCGGAAAGTGCAGCCCCTTCACCCTTGCATAGCAATTCACAGGCACCCATGCTCGCCTCCGCAGCAGGCGGGGGGGGGGGGGGGGCTGCTCCGCATCTGTGCCTACGGCTTTACAAAAACACTCTAGGGGTAGGGCAGACAAGACTATGTGGAGTGTGCTAATTCAGTTTTAGAACCAATTCAACCAATCTTATCTATAAAGTGTTGTTGCCCTAAGCTTTGCTATGATAGTAGGTAAATGAAGTAATGTAATGTGAATTGTTATAATTTTGTTTTCTGAAAAACCTCTTTACTGCTCTCCACTGCAACTCAATTTGTATGTATATAAGTCCCGTCTCCAGCCACAAATGGATTGTCTGGGTCCAAGTGATTAACTTTTTTATGAGTGTATCTGTGTTAAAAAAAGAAATTGACAAATTTGCATTTTGTTATATGCCATTTTTAGTGAAATTTATTTTTATCGACTTAATTCGAAAGGCATTTCCGAAATCCAAAAACAGTGTAAATGGTTCGAGCTTAACCCTGACAATCCTCCTAAATTGTAAACAAAATTAAAAAATTAAGTATCGGACATTTACTTCATAATACGAGAACAAATAGACATATTTGTGTTTCGTCATCACACAGTTTTTAGTGAAATTTGTTTTCATTGTAATTCATTTAAAACACATTTCCAACATCTAATAACAGTGTAATAGGTTCAAGCTTAACCCTAACAAGCCTCCTAGACTAAAAACATTATCAAAATCAAGTACCGGATGTCTGTAGACAACCAGATGTAACTTTGGGTCAATATTCCTGTTTATATAACAAGGTTATGATCTTACAAAAAAATCATTACCCATAAACTATACCTTTCTGCAAGGAGGGAAGGGTATAGGGGCTTCCTCTGAACCTACCCACTTCCCTCACCTCCCCCCGTAAGTTCTGGATGTCTATAGTTTTATCCTGCTTTAATATTATAGTAATAAAAAGCTGCACATCATTCAACCTAGCAAGCTTTTTATAAATGTACCGTACCTTTTTAATTACTTTCTCCATACTTGTTTAATTCTTAAAACTTTATTTAGGTACCTTTAAATGTGGGATATTTGTCTGTTGTTCCATTTTGGAACATGTCTAATACAATTTACAATTTTTTTACTATGTCTATCAAAATAATCATACTTATTAGATAATAACCAAAATTGGTATCCCAAAACAGTGCTGAGTGCATTGCGTTAAGAATCTTAAGTTATGAGCTATAAAAATGTACCAATTAACTTTACCTGTGCCTTCTTTTGGAATTACATATGCATGTTCCATACTCAAAAGCTTTGTTGTTTTGTGAAGGTACTTCAAATTCTTTTCTGGTAATTTATCAAATAAGTGATCTGCACAATGTGGGGAAGGGTCCTCTTCAAAAAATAAGTATGTTCCTAGTGGATTCTCATATTTACCTAGTTAAATAAATAATAACAATAAACTTAAAGGCTCATACACATTGTAACAAAAAGAATTGAGTAGAATTTTCCGCTCTAACAGAATTGTGATAAATTCGCATTAAATTAAATGCATTTTTTAAAATATTGTTGTGATTTTAGCTTCACACCTGTAAAAAACGTATCATCCAACTGTATTATAGGGGTTTTCCCGTCAATGCCTAAAATGTGAATACTTTTGTATTTTTCGATATTAACACTATCTTTAAACTCTGCATAAACCAAAATCTCTTCTTCCGAATCTGATGTGGGATCGTTCATGATGAAAAAAAAAAATTAAAATATCGTCCTATGGACCTATGGTATGGTATCGTCCATAGATTACTGTATCGTAGACAGAGTAGACGTGGGCGTTATTTCACGTCACTAGATACAGTAACTGGCTACGCGGCACGTAACCGAATCACTAGTTTCGAGTCATATTAGAACTAGTGATTTTTGTAAATGCGTGATTATGATTACTGTTAACCATTATTATTGCGGGAGGCGGGAGGCGACTGTCGGTCGCTCGAGCGCCAAGCGCACATGTGGCATACAACAATAAACAAACCATCGTAAGTAACAGTATTATTGTA
Organism: Parnassius smintheus behrii; assembly: GCA_036936625.1. NCBI lineage: Eukaryota > Metazoa > Arthropoda > Insecta > Lepidoptera > Papilionidae > Parnassius > Parnassius smintheus. Next base: position 46,040,492 of record JAUPFT010000001.1, on the reverse strand, counting down.
CGTTTAATTTTCATACGTAAGACTATAGACATAGACAATAAAATAGAGTAATCTCTGTTTGTAAATATTTTCAATGGTTTGCGATTCCGGGAAGCGAGTCACATTGAATTTAACTAAAATAATTTTTAAAACATTTTTGATGGAGTCATGAACTCGTTTATTTATAAAATTAAAATAAAACTAAAAAATGTGTAGGTATAAATTTTTTTTAATTTAAATGTTTATAATATTATAAAACTTAAAAACTGTGTGTAAATAGCCAAACAAACAAACAAATTAATTGTACAGTGTAAATAAAAGTGCAAAAACAAATGACCGTGAAAACGTTGAAAAAGTGTAAATAAAATGTAAATATCAATCATTATTGCATATACAATCAAATTGACTTGTAAATATGCCTGCATTAATAATTTTATGAAAATATTAGTGTCATAGTAAACGCAAATCAATCATAAATAAGTACATAATTAATGCAGTCTGTCCTAAACCTGAATAAAGTATGAAGGGAAGTTAATTTATTGATTTAACTGTATAGATACAAGCACTTAGATAGTCATTAAATTTATTTTCGTTTCGTGTGTAACTGTATAGTTGGTGGTGGTATATATACAAACAATCACAGTAGCCGAATAAAATAGCCAGTTACAAAAATCACTATGTAACTGTATAGTTTCGTTTCGTGTGTAACTGTATAGTTGGTGGTGGTATATATACAAACAATCACAGTAGCCGAATAAAATAGCCAGTTACAAAAATCACTAGTTTTGAAACATGTGACGCCGACAAAGTCACTAGTTTCGTTACGTTTCTTGAAAATGACGTAACGACCCACATCTAAGACAGAGACTGTCTACGTACTGTATATATACTAGAGAGTATCATCTCTCTATGAGTCACAGACTACTAAGAGGATACTACGCATATTGTGCTGTGATAGACGCATATTGTGCATTTGCACACGAAAGAGATAGATTTATTAATACGTCTTGCATAGAAATGAGACAGAGCGGTGTGATTGTTTGTCCCTTTCTCCGTGCCGATTTTTTTGTTTAAAAAAACTACACTTTAGTAAACAATATTGACAGTTTGTAGCGATCTAGAGTTTACAAGTTGGTTTAAGTGAGAAAAGTGTTTTGTGAGCTTAAGATTGGTGAATCTTGTTCAGTTCTGTTCTTAGAACAATTAAAATTTTTATCTAAATATGTTTAAGTCATAAAGATTATTGTATAACCTAAAATTACGTTATCGTCCTTTCTCACTCGAGGCCACGCTAATAGTTAGTTTATAGGTTTCTCTGTCTACGCCGGAATTTAGTTACTGATAATTATATACTCTTTGGTCTGCACTGCACTTACTACGCAATTCAGGCTCAGGACTAGAACCCAGAGCCGTAAAGATAGTTAATAAAAAAATACTACGCAATAGGTAATCTATGGTACGTATTACGTATCTTTACGTATATTTAACATAACCTCGTGTTATTGTGGTTAAATTATCTTTGTAACAATGAAAAATCCAATAAATCAAACCACATTTACTTTTAAATAACTATCTTTATTGCATATCCTATCCATATTCAACGGATCAGTATCTACATAAATCTTTTTTCAAGGTGATAACATCACAGGCAGAACATTCCAGAACTAATGAAAATAAATGCTTACATCGTTAATAATGACGTTTTAGAATTTAATAGGAAACACAATCAACAGCAAAATTAGATAATCATTATGCAATAAACAAATCGGAGAAATATCTTCGCCTCCTAGGGAATCCGTTATTTCTTTCCTCCAGGAGGCTGTAGTGGTTGGCCACGCTCCTTTCCCCTTAGTTTTATTCCAATTGCTCGTTCTATTTTGCCAAGTACAATGTTATTTGGAATACCACGACCGGCTTCGTAATCATTTACAATTTGTGGTTTTTCGCATATTTTCGTCGCCAAATCTTTTTGACTCATACCTTTAGCCTGCCTTCCTTGCATTATAAGTTTTCCTAAATCCAGAGGAATCTTTTCGTGGCGTAATTCTTCAGTTTCTCTGTCGAGCTTTGCAGTATTTTTCGTTATAACATGCTGTTTGTTAGTTCCTGCACCATATTTTTGTGTTGTATCAACTGGTAAACCTTGACGACGTGCGGCATTTACAGCTTGTTCAGTTTTAAGTGCTGACGCCTTTGGTGGTCGTTTTCGGAGAATCGTTACAGTATCCCAATCAGACATTTCTATATTCTTAAATAACTGAGAATTTCTTAAAGTAATAACTGGGTTTAAAAAGAAACTTGCAGGTTTGCTTTTCCTAATGCGTTGTTGCGTAGGTTTGGTACCACAGACAAGTTATTTCCGTGTGTGTTGTACTTGTATAGTGAGTGAGCTTTTTTTTTATTAAGATTTTTGGTTTGGATACTTGTCTTTTAAGACATGACTTATGGGTTCATTTCATTCGGGATCATCGTTTTTATAGATTTTTTTTTACAATATTGTGCTATTGCGAAGTTTTCGGAAGATTTTAACGACAGCATAATCCAGCGGACAGTTGATAACGACTGTCACTCAATTTCGTAAGGCGCCTAAGCGATCAAAATAACTTGAGGTTTCTATCAACATCGAAAGTACTTGTTTTGTCGTTTTCTTCTAATAGTTCACATGTGCAGACAATACACAATATCGCATCACTTTTACGTATCAAAACCCATTTCACCAACCATTATTTAAACGATAAAACAGGAACAAAAATCTGTCGTCGGTCAAGTGCCCGACAAAATAACCATTGTTGGCTCCCTACGATGTAAGAGCAATAACATACATATACGTATTACTCAGGCTAGTGAAACGTCCATAGTAAAAACTATATGTACAAAACGAGAGGAAATTTTAATGGCGGTCATCTCTTCTTTATACGTTTCGTAATATGCCTATCAATAACAATGTCAAATCAAATAGGTTCAAATCTCAAATCAAACGGTTACATTTGTATTTATTTATATTACTTTCAATTCTACTAAAGGAGTCGTTGTCCGTTTATAGAACTGTAGAAAAATCAAATATGTATTATAAAATTATTATTACATATATTTTATTTTACAATATTTGCAATTAATATTCATAACACACAGTATAAAAACTATAATATTATAGAAAAACTAAAACTAAAATTTTTAATTGTCATAAAGACCTACTCCTCATGGTATTGTGCCAAGAACGCTGGCTGCGTTTCCTCGCTGAATAACTTTACTTAGCCTTTGAACGAGAAATGAACCAACCATTTTATCACCAGCAGCGACGACCAGTCGTGGATACAGTTTCTTTAGGAACTTCACTTCACGTGGACCCCACGGTCCGATACTCTCTACAGCGAATAGCACAAATATGTAGTCATTTTTCAAAGACTCCTATTTGCGCCATTTACATAATGCTTGCATTTTATACGTGGTAGAGCTTTGCTGCAGTTATATTAGTAGTATAGTTGTAGCACGAATGGGTCGGCTCGACCGGGGAAGGATCACGCTCTCACAGAATACCAGCGTGAAATAGTAGCTTAATGCTGCTGTATTTCGTATGGTGAGTGTAGAGAACCAGAGACCGTTTTTACTGGAAACGAGGCATTCCATCTCAGTCCTCACGGGTGACAACGCATCTGCATTTTGATTTTTAATGGAGGATAGATGTAGATGTCTATGGGCCGCAGCAACCACTTACCATCGGGTGGACTGTATGCTCGTTTGTCACCCTATTCTATATAAAAAATATGCTGCCCCAGATGCCGCCCCGGCTCTAAAAGAGGTAGCCTCGAGATGAGAGGCCGCCAAAGTGTCTACGCAGGTAGCATTCCACACTAGGGTTTTACCTCTCTCCCAAGGGATCAAAGTCATACCGTCGGGTCTCTTGCCATCGTCTCTAAATATCCCGCAAAGCTCTAAAACCGAGGGAATATTTATGCAGACAAGAGCCCTTCGGGTGACTTCGTTCAAAGAACCAGCACGAGAAAACCTACCTGCACATTTCTTACATGAAAGTCCGTGGAGTCCAAAGTCATCGACGCTGCTACCACAGGGGCACTGGTGAGGTTGACAAATTGACGCTCCTAGACGGATTCCTACAGCGATGCACAGGCTTTCCCCACCAAGCAACGTGCCGAGATTACTTGATGGTACACCATGTAACCAGTGACTAGATTCCTTAGTCGAAGCAGCTAGAAGGCGAACCTGATCTTGGTCACTGTGGAAATTGTGAAATAAATCTTTCTGGACACTCCGTACCAATGGAATATCCCACTGGTTTTGTTAGTTAACTTCAGACAGAGCGTTAGCCATGTTTGTCTTGCCTCCGCAGCAAGGCACAGGTCTACTTTATTATTTAAAACTATGATACGTAAGTCATTGACACTATGCATGGAAGCAAGGAAAGCAGGCAATGCGACTCTAGAAAGGTTTCTTACACCAATACCACCGAATTTCATAGGTAATGTAGCTTGATTCCAGGCTGTTGTATTTAATCTCAAATTTAGAATTTTTTAAAGCAATTTTAAGATTATTCTTTTAAAATATCCGAACATTTCCAGACTGAACTTGAGCGGAAAGATTTCTTACACCAATACCACCGAATTTCATAGGTAATGTAGTTTGATTCCAGGCTGTTGTATTTAATCTCAAATTTAGAATTTTTTAAAGCAATTTTAAGATTATTCTTTTACAATATCCGAACATTTCCAGACTGAACTTGAGCGTATTGAGTATGTAAATTTAGGTACAAGGAGACAATATTTTAAAATGGTAAGGGCAATATGGGGGTTAAGGGTAAGTTATTGGGTAAGGTACACCATTTATCAACGTGATTTAAAAATTGATCAAATTTTGTTCTTAAAACAGGTTTAATACTATCGAAAAACAAAGGAGCACCGAGCAGGTATAGCGATTCCGCATTGACAATTTTTATTGCTTGAGAACTATGATTGAAGTTTTGAATTAAAGTATTCCTGTTAGAATTAGATAAATTATAGGGAAAAAACTTAAAACTTGCCTATTAGATGGTGTAAGAAGCGAAAAAGATAAAAAAGAAAAGGCTATTCATAGCAATATTTTCCTTAGATGAGGAAAGGTAATAGGTATTTTAATTTTAATTGTAACATGATATTTAAGGCAAATACATTTTTGCACCATTATTTGTAGTAATGTCCTCAAACCCGAACATCGATTACGGCCGCTATTACCACCGGAAACTAGTCATCTATGTAAGACAGGTTTTTATAGAGTCCTTCTGTGTGCACACTCTATTTCCTCACTCGGATAGTTTGATGAGACAGCAATCCGAAACGAACTACACTTAGAAACTATATTCTTAATTGTGACTGCTTACACTGCTTACTACTTGTTCAATAAAAACGAGATTTTATTGATATTAGTTTTTCAGATGTAAACAATAGGTAGATTTAGTTGGGATTAAAGACCTGACAGATGTACCTATTGGAAAACTTCACATGTTAAAACATATTTATGGCAAATAATGCAAATTCGAGGATTAAAACCTAAACGAATTCGATTATATAACTAAAATCGAAATTATTTGTAATTACCTGATTAGAAATATTTACTGTTTTTTTTTTACAGATTATATCTAAAAAACTAGCTATAATGAGCACTAATTTTGATAGCAACTATTAGTAAACGATCACTGCGAGTAGTATGTACCCCTATAAAAAGTTTAAGCGATTTTTACGTAGTACTTGTTGCACTTAAAAGCAAATTTATCCAATCAGTTAAAAAAAAACAATATTTTATTAACCTTTTTCAAAATAACATTAATTTTAAAAACAAGTATCCAGACCCAGACTATTTATTTTACCGCATAGAAACACATGCTCAGCGCGGGAACTAAGCCTCGGTCCTGCAGTGCTACAGCCAAAGGCTTAGCCACGGCGCTACGGAGTCGCTATTTATTTTTTAATTAACCAACTACTTAGTATCCATTACAATCCTTCTTTATAATTGGGTGTTGTTTATTTTGTTTTTATACATATTTTTGTACCTAATAATTGTACAGGTATAATTATAAATTGCTGTGTGTAAAATAATACGTTTATTTCTTATAAAAAAATCATAGAAAAAAAAGTAGTTTTACTCAATCCTCTCGTAAAAACTTTTATTTCTCATAAATAATTCAGTATTGCGATCTAAGTTATATTGGGTGACTATTTTTACCGTCTCAGAAATAATATGGTGTTATGTGTAAGGGGAATAGAATAGTGGAATGTGGTTTAATAATAATGTGATGTGTGGAGAGTGAACGGGTGTGTGAATGAATAAGTGAGTGAGTGAGTGCGCGCACGTGCGTGTGTGTATATGTGTCTGGGCGCTTATAAGAGCCTTAGTATCATCATAGCTTTTATGAAATAGCCATTCGGTTAGAACATATTTGCAATTATGATAGTTAAGTTGATGAAATTTTATGCTTTTATTAATGACGTTTTATAGAGTCGCTGAGTGTTTTACATATTGCCTCCTAGCTAAAACAGTTTTAACAGCGCCAGCTATAGCCATTACGTTTTTCCTTCTTTTGGCTACAATACAACGGTTAAACTTTATATCTTTATGCAGTCTTAGAACTGAATATAAAATGTAAGGTTTCCTAACAGTAGGTACATTACATATGCCACAAAGATCTTTTGTACGGAATCTTTATGGTTCAAAATGCATAATTTTTAGTAAATTTCACTTTTCCCTTTCACTTCTAGAAATTTGGTTTTTGTAGCTCCACCCATACAGGAGTATTATATACTAAAGTGCGGCCAACTAGCAGCGATACGAAGGATTATTTACCTTAAAAACGACTGTGTAGTTGATAATCTAGTATTAATAGTGATTCATTCCGTTTACTCCGAGACGATAACAAAATTTATAAAAAGTCTATTTTTTGGTTTGCTAGACATTTTTTAAAACTTAATTGTCTACTTAAACATATAATCTAATATATAGGGGGATAAGTCGCACGCGTCCGTAGGCTTTGACCACCTGTTCCTAGGCCCACCCTACACGTGTCCCCCGGGTGGTGCTAAATGAGCGACAAGCCGATACCACAGACTCGGCTCCACGCCGTGGTAGCGGCGTTAAATATACCACACCATTTCGCACCATAAGGAATCGAAATAAAGAAATGGCCCCGAGTTCCCGGCGCCCCTTTAATGGGGCAGGGGTGCGAAGAATCTCCGGGAGGAAAACCGGCGACGAGGTTCGCCACCCGTCACGTTCTGTCTCCCGGAGAGGCGAAAAGTGGATTGCAGAGGCCCGTCTGGCTACGTTGAATGTATGTAGGGCAATGAATGATAAAATGGATGAAGTATGCGATATGATGTATAATAGAGGAATAGATGTGTTATGCGTAAATGAGACGAAAAGGAAGGGGAAGGATGTCACTACACATGGCATGTATACCGCATACTGGTCTGGTGTAGACGATATCGAGCGGGCATGCCAGGGAGTAGGTATCATCCTTTCAGAAAGAATGGGCCAATGTTTGAAAGAATATGAATGTGTAAGCCCAAGACTGCTATGGATACGAATGAAAGTGGGCTTGAAGAAGTTGTTTGTGTTAGGGTTCTACGCCCCAGACATGTCTAAGCCCACTTATATCCGAGAGCAGTTTTGGGAAATGGTAAGGATGGTGTTAATGAAGTGTAAGGGAAATGAAAATATTATTATGCTAGGAGATTTTAATGGAAGGGTTGGGGTGAGGAGGCTTGGTTATGAAAGGATATTGGGAACGTTTGGTGATGAAAGTATAAATGAGAATGGTGAAAGTCTCCTCACCGTATGTATGGAAAAGAATCTTTTCGTGACGAACACTTGCTTTCGCCACTAGAGGATTCACATGTATACTTGGGAAAGAGGTGACGATAGAAGCATGATAGATTTCATAATTGTGGATGAAAAATTGAGGGGCGTAGTGGTAGATACGAGGGTTTACCGGGGTTCTAACGTAGGAACGGATCATTATTTAGTTTTATGCCGAATTAATGGTCTATTCAGGCATTGGCGCCATCGATCGTCTGTGTCTACCACCACGTTACAGCGTATTAGAACAGAAAGGTTACAAGATGAAAGTGATAAAAACATGTTCAAATGTAGGCTGAAAGAAAATATAAGTGGTTTGGATGAAGTATGTATGAAGGAGTTAGACTTGGAGAATATATGGCAAAATGTAAAGAAAGGTTTAGTGGATGCAGCTACCGAAGTATGTGGTGTTGGTAAGAGAAAGAATGAAAGGAAAAATAATACGTTATGGTGGGATGATGAGATACGTATGGAAGTTGAAGCAAAGAAGAGAGCATGGCTAGATTTACTAACAACAAAGGCTGGTAATTCTGGCGGTACGAATGGTGATATTGAAAGAAAAAAGGCAGTCTTTAGACATCTTAATAAGAGAGTAAAAGGAGTAGTTGAAAGAAAAAAGCAAGAAAGAACGGATAAGAATGATAGAAGAATATCGGATAACTTCCAGGCAAATATTAAAATGTTCTGGAAACTTGTAAGAATTGGCAGGGGACATTCAAAACAGCCTATGATGAATGCTATAAGAACGAGAATGGCTATATTCTGAATGATGAAGTTTTGAGTTTGAAGAGATGGAAGGAATATTTTGAAAGTGTGTTTATGAGTGAGGAGACAACGTGTGTACTAAGTGGAGTAGAAACACCGAAAGAAGAGGAAAGAGGTAGCGAGATAAGTATAGATGAAATAATGAAAGCAATGAAAAGCATGAAAGCAGGTAAGGCTGCCGGATATGATAGAGTTTCACTCGAAATGCTAAGGACTGGAGAGGAAATGGTGGCAGGCCTGCTGCACACCTTGTTTAATTTATGCTGGGAACTGAAGCGGGTACCGGTAGATCGGTGCAAAGCCGTAGTAGTCCCAGAATATAAAGGAAGAGGGTCGCAGCAGGACTGTAAAAACTACCGTGGCATCAGCCTTCTTAGCATTGTGGGAAAACTGTATGCTAAAGTACTGATTGAAAGGGTCATGAAAGAAACTGATGGAAAAATTTGGGATGTGCAAGCGGGATTTAGAAAGGGAATGGGATGTACAGATCAAGTCTTTTCCATGCGCATGATCGCGGAGAAGTTTCTGGCCAAAAACCAGAAGGTTTTTTGTGCGTTCATGGACTTGGAAAAGGCCTATGACAGAGTGGATAGGGATTTGCTATGGCAAACACTGAACTCTTTTGGGTTGAGCGCTGGCTTGATACAGGCATTGGAGTCTCTTTATAGGGACTCTAGTGCTAGTGTTAGGATCAACGGGGTCTACTCGGACTGGTTTGACATCCATAAAGGTATCAGACAGGGCTGTGTGGCTTCCCCGTGGCTGTTCAACCTATTTATGGACAGTTGTTTGCAAAATTTGAAAGTTGAAGAATGCGGATTAAGAATGGGTGAGTTAACCGTCAAATGCCTTTTGTACGCCGATGATCAAGTTATTCTTGCGTCGTCGGCGGCCGAGTTGCAAATGATGGTTACATTAATGAACGGATCATTAAAAGAAAGGGGTATGAAAGTGAACGCAAGTAAGAAGAAGGTTATGGTTTTTGAAAGAGAAGAAAGTAAAACGATTTGTTGAAAGATGATGTGGTGACCAGGATTAAGAAAGGAATGCTTCGGTGGTTTGGTCATGTGGAAAGAATGAATGAGGAAAGAGTGACAAAGAAAATTTATGGTGCAGGAGTGAATGGCAGAGTCGGAAAGGGATGTCCTAGGCGAAAATTTATCGACCAAATTGGCGATTTATTGAAAACGGGCCAAATAGGAGTACCCTTAACCGACGAGCATGTATGCGTAGGTGTATGGATGTGAAGGAGGCAAAAGAGGTATGTCAGGATCGTGCCTAATGGAAGTCTGTAGTCTCTGCCTACCCCTCTGGGTGACAGGCGTGAGTGTTTATGTATTTATGTTTATGTATAATCTAATATCAAAAAATTACGTACCCCCGCTATTCCTAATAACCTTGCATTAGTTTTATTTACATTTGGTATCGCTTCTCGTTGGCAGTACTTTAGGATACATTGAGCCAAAGCTATATATATATATATATATATATATATATATATATATATATATATATATATATATATATATATGGTAAGTTTCCTAAGTCTATTCATTATTAATTCAACGTGTCTATGCCATGAAAAGTGTTGGTCAACTACAATTCCGTCTTACCTTACTAATTAATGAACAGCTGCAACTAGTACTTAAGGGATCATACCATGTGTGAAGTTTAATTTGGATGTTAATGTTAGGCTGCGTTCGAATATAATTTGTAAAACATATATAACTAGCTTTCAAAGTATTTAAGGTTCTTACTTTAAATACTTTGAAAACTAGTTATATAACTAACTTTCTTAGGTTAGTGTTTAGCCACTTAGCGATTCTAGCAAGGCCTTCTTCAGTAGATCTACGAAAATAATCCCAGGATTCATCGGTAAATATTACTGTAGTACATCTGCATAGGAGATTTTGATAAATCATATTTCATGCCCCAAGTAATCAATAAAACAAGGTTAGCCGATACTGCTGAATATCTGATAATTTTGGTGAAACTACGGACGCGTTAGTGTTTTTATTGCTCAGTAAAAACACAACGTGGAAAGTACCCATTGCCAACTTTTTGATTAAATTTGAATTAAAATCTTAGTTTGATCAGACTTTCAAAAACTGGCCATAATTATATTTACTAATAGGCCGTGTGCGGAAGCTCGAAGTCACTCAGTGGATTACGGAGACGGCTATGCTCGGGGTTTTCTGCACGATAAACATAAAAATAAGGATATTCACAGTAGAATCAGAGCCCGACATAGCCCAACGGATTAGTAAGCTGAAGTGGCATTGGGCCGGCCATATAGTTCGAAGAATCGACAACCGATGGGGGGAGAAGGGTTCTCGAGTTGCAGCCTCGTACCGGTGGGTAAAGTGCAGTGCTGCCCCTCAATAGATGGAGTGACGACCCGGTATGACATGCAGGACGTCGATGGATGCAAGTGGATCAGAACCGTGCTTTGTGGCACACCTTAGGGGAGGCCTATATTCGGCAGCGGATTTGTGAAGGTAATGAATGAAAAAATACTAAAAATTACTTTTACCAACGCTGAACTTATGCGGACTATGATGATCTTTTTATCGATAAATTATATCTACATAGTCCTCGTCTTACGTTGCTTACGCCTGTAGACAACTGCACCAGTGTATCGACACGTGTACAAATTGATGGCATGCGTAAATGCAATGAATACAAATAAATGTGTGCGTGTATAGTGACGCAATTCAATTTTGCATTTGTAGTGAAGTATTATACAGTTGTGTGTTTTACTTGCGCCTCTCTGACATTGACAGACTTTTTGTTTAGGAATTAACGCGGACGTCCTCTTCGGTTGGTTGAATACTCAAAGTATCCACTATCCAACCTACTTTACGAACGGCAATAAAACAATAAATTTATTGTCAATGTCCATATTTGTCAATGTCCCTTCGTATGGTCACAGGCTCAAGTGCAAAGCCGTCCACGCCTTCAACTCTTATTTCATTTACTTGCGGAAAGAGTAACGTCACATCGGTGTCGTATTGTTTATGTTTCCGCGTGTGTATCGTAAACATGTACCAATACTCTAATGTTGAGTATCTAATATCAACGAGCCAATTCGGTGATAGTTGGATAGGTCGCGATTGACGTGTAAATTGACCGGCAACTGAAAGCAGCGTATAATAGACGTATTTAATGTGATAAAAAGTGATAGAGACACGCTTCGAAGCTTCAAACAATTTACAAAGACATGCTACTTTGTGTTTAGAAGGAAACTGGAGACATTTTGAACAATTACTGCGATATCGCTTAAAGGGTAATTTTATTTGTAAAAAATAATGTAGTATATTTTTGTAAATATTGTTGCGTGAATAAGTCAACGCCACACACTAGCGCCATCTAGTGTCAGGAACGAAAGCGATGGGAGCTTTGCAGAAAATGACATCACAAATCTTTCAACCGACAGCGCCATCCGAAGAACTAAGTTTCTAGAAAATCTACACTCGAACACTCGTCGCTTTGCGCGCACTTACTTGAATATTCCGGATGCTTCATTGCTAATTTGTATATATAGGCGCTGCAAGATGCGATCGGAGCAGTATTGGATTTGGGCGAGACAAGCGAAGCTTCGGAGCGGAATAAAGTGAATTAGTGTGTTTAATTATTAGTGTTTTAAGTTTTAATTTGTGTAAAGTAAATTAAAGTGTTAATTTAGGTAATTTTATCGGCAATTTTTATTGTCACGACCCTCAAGCTCGTAACAATTGATGTCAGAAGTGGGATAAAATCATGCCGATTTTACCTAAGGAGGAAACGGAGGGTGTCCGTACCCGAAGTCAACGTCAGCAGGAGACGGACCAAAGGAGATTTGGTAGTGCAACGCCGCAGACGTTGGAGGGCCAGCCACCAGCTGCAGGCCTGTCAGTAGCCCCTACATCTGCAGCACCTGACTTAGGTGCCCTGATGGTGATGCTGCATGAGCAGGCTCACCGACAGGAGGAACAGGCCCGTTGGTTGAAAGAGCAGCAGGAGGAATAGGCTCGCCGACAGGAGGAACAGGCTCGCCAGCAGGCGGAACAGGCACGCCGATTGGAAGAGCAGCTGCGGGGCGGACAGGAGGAACAGGCCCGTCGGTTGGAGGAGCAGATGCTCCTCATGAAGGACCTTCACGCTACCTTCGGGAAGGAGATAAAGGAGGTGAAGGATAGGGTTGCTCTGCATGACAACCGCCCATCGGAAGCTGAAACCCAAATCGCGAAAGCTGAAAACCGAATCGAGAAAGCTGAAACCCGAATCGACCAAGTAAACCATCGGGTTGACAACGTAATGGCTGACATGAAGAAATCACTCGACGAACTCAAACTTGGAGATGGAGCTACAGCTCCCGTAGTAGCTACAACACCTTCGCTACGTGGGTTCAAAGTGCCGCCGTTTGACGGTACCTCTTCCTGGTCAGCCTACAAGATCCAGTTCGAGGCTGTTATGAAGGCGAACGGCTGGAATAAAAGTCAGGCCATGACTGCTCTCACACTAGGGCTGCGCGACCAGGCCTTAACAGTTCTGGAAGCTCTCGGTGAGGAAGTGACTTATGAGCAACTCCTTGAGGCATTGGAGGCGAGATATGGTGACGCTCACCTGGAACACGTCTTTCGTGCGCAGCTTAAAGATCGTGTGCAGCGCATCAACGAAAACCTGCAGCAGTGGGCTCTAGAAGTGGAGAAGCTGGTGCGAAAAGCATACCGGTCTGTACCTGCGCTCATTGAAGGAAACCTGGTGCAGACATTCATCGATGGCATCCGTGACCTAGAAGTCAGAGCTGCTGTGAGGCTCGGGCACCACGAGACGCTTAAGGACGCCTTGGCCCATGCACTGGAAGTGGAAGCCGTGCGGCAGGATCATCGTTCCCATCGCATCAGGGAGGTTGCAGCAGCTACAGTTCGCGACCGCAACAAAGGATACAGCCCAAGGTGCTATGGCTGTGGGGAAAAGGGCCATCTTCGATCCAGCTGCCCTAAGCGAACCCTAGAAAGGGAAGGTGAACGATCTCAGGAGGGTAGTGCGGCCAACAGCACCGCCCAGCAGCAGCAGGGAAACGAGTAAAAGCCAGAACTGCGGGGCGGGTGCTGGCTGATGTTAAAAGAGCCCCAAGGATCTCGATCTCACAAACCCATGATGGGAACAGCCTAATCATCAAGGGCGAGGTCAACGTAATGCCGTGTAAACTGACCAGAGACACTGGAGCCTCTCGTACGGTTGTTAGTTCCCAACTAATAAGTCAGTTCCTTAGGGACTCCGCATACAACCGAGAACGCATTAATTTGGTAACAGCCACCGGTCAGCGTATACCCGTGGAGTCCGTGGAGAGAAAGAGATGGAGTTGAAGCTAGGCAACATGATCTACCTGCATAATGTCATCGTGGCTGATATAATGGACGACTGCATCCTGGGCCTAGACTTTATGAGGAATAATTGTTGTGAGATCGACGTTAAGCAAGGTGTTTTGAAATGTGGACAGGAGGAACTTTTTATGGAAGTTGCGTTACCAGGGAACGTGTACAGCATTAAGAAGATTGTTCTTCCGCCGAAATCGGAAACGATTGTTCCGGTTAGTCTTCCTCGAAACGCTGGGCAAGCTCACCGTTGTGTACTTGTGGAAAGGGTAAACAATGACCTTCCATAGAAAGTAGCTCGAACCTTGGTCAGGACCACTGACATCTCAGGAGTACGTGTGCTGAACCTTTGCGACCGTGAACAGATTATAGAAAAAGGCACACTGATTGGTACTTGTGAGGAAGTGGATTGGTTACGTCGGTGCCAATATATATCGAGTGGGACCCCCAGCAAGGATGCAGAAACGAGAGTGACCACACTTTTGGAAGACTGTCGCAGTGTTCTCTCCCCTAACGAATTGGTCAAGGCGAAGAAGTTGTTACTCAAGTACACCGATGTATTCTCATCAAACGATGCTGACATAGGAAAGACTGGCTTAGTTCAACACAAAATAAACACAGGAGAAGAATTGCCTATCCGTCAGCGGCCAAGAAGATTGCCGGTAGCACGTGAAAAGGAAGTGGAAACCATGATTGAAGGAATGGTGAAGGATGGTGTTATTGAACCTTCCTCTAGTCCATGGTGTTCACCAGTGGTGCTGGTGAAGAAGAAGGATGGCAGCATGCGGTTTTGTGTCGACTACCGCCGTCTGAACGACGTTACGAAGAAGGACAGCTATCCCTTGCCAAGAATTGATGACACGCTGGACATGCTTACAGGAGTAAAGTGGTTTAGCACGCTGGATCTAAAAAGTGGCTACTGGCAAGTTGAAATTGACCCTAAGGACAAGGAGAAAACTGCGTTCTCGACGGGAAAGGGTCTGTGGCAATTTAAAGTAATGCCGTTTGGGTTGTGCAATGCTCCAGCAACGTTTGAAAGGCTGATGGAACTTGTACTTACCAGGCTAATTGGCGATGCCTGTCTGGTCTACTTGGATAACATCATCATCGTACGCCGTACGTTTGAGGAACACCTTCAAAACCTGGAACTCGTGCTCATGAAGATTCAGAGTGCCAACCTCAAGTTGAGCCCGAAGAAATGTTCACTATTCCAACGGCAAGTTAACTTTTTGGGGTTTGTAGTATCGGAAGAAGGTATCCGCACAGATCCAGAGAAAATCGTCGCTGTCAAGGATTGGCCGGTTCCAAAAGACAAGACGCAGGTTAGAGCATTTTTGGGTTTGTGCTCCTATTACCGGCGATTTGTGAAGAACTTTGCAGATATAGCCAAACCTCTGCACAAACTAACCGAGGAGAAGCGACATTTCTGCTGGGATGAAAGTTGCAATATCGCATTCCAGGAGCTCAAGGACCGTCTGTGCAAAACACCTATTTTGGGATACCCTGATGCAAGCAAAGAATTTATAGTTGACACAGACGCAAGTGATATAGGGCTTGGCGGTGTGTTGTCTCAACGGAAGGGTGACCAAGAGGTCGTGATAGCGTACTTCAGCAAGTCGTTGTCAAAACCGGAAAGGAACTATTGTGTCACAAGACGCGAATTGCTCGCTGTGGTAAAGTCGTTGCAGCATTTTAGCAAATATCTTCTGGGTCGAAAATTTCACTTACGAACTGACCATGCTGCACTAAAATGGCTATTGCAGTTTAAAAATCCAGAAGGACAAGTTGCGAGGTGGATTGAACTACTGCGGGAATACGACTTTGAGATCGAACATCGCTGCGGAAAATCTCACGGCAACGCAGATGCATTGTCAAGAAGACCTTGTCCTGAAGATTGCAACCATTGTACTAGGCAAGAGAGTAAGGAAGAGGTATCCGTGAGGATGCTCAGGAGGAACCACCTCAGCAACGAATGGAAGGACAGCTTACAACATGCACAGCAGGAAGATCCGGACATCAAGCCGATTCTGGAATGGATAAAGGCCAGTGCTCCCAAGCCTAAGTGGAGCGACGTCTCAGCAATGAGTTCGACCACTAAAAGCAATTGGGCCCAGTGGGACAGCTTGTTGCTTCAGGATGGAGTTCTGTGCCGTAAATGGGAAAATGTTAGGGGAGACAGCTGTCATTTGCAAATGGTTGTCCCTAAAGCTAAAGTACCGGATGTTCTACAGCTGTACCATAATCATTGTTCCGGAGGCCATCTGGGAGTTAAACGAACTCTACTGAAGATCCGAGAACGGTTTTATTGGGTCCACTGTCGAAACGATGTCGAGGACTGGTGTCGCAAATGTACAAGTTGTGCGGCTGTAAAGGGACCTCAGACTCGTAGTAGAGGTGCATTGAAGTTGTACAATGTTGGTGCACCATGGGAGAGAATAGCCATTGACGTGGCGGGGCCGTTTCCGGAGAGTGAAAGCGGTAACAAGTATTTCATGGTTGTGATGGATTACTTCACAAAGTGGCCAGAAGTTTTCGCCATTCCAAATCAAGAAGCTTCAACAGTTGCAGATAAACTAGTTCATGAAGTCTTCTGTCGTTTTGGAGTACCTTTAGAGATTCACAGCGATCAAGGAAGGAATTTTGAGTCTCAAATATTCCGGGAAACTTGCCGAGTTATGGGTACTCATAAAACAAGAACGACTTCTTATCACCCGCAATCTGATGGAATGATGGAACGATTTAATCAGACATTGGAGAGGTACCTAGCAAAAGTTGTAGACAATCGGCAACGAGATTGGGACAAGTACATACAACCGTTTTTGTTGTCATATCGAAGTTCTGTTCACGAAAGTACAGCAGTGACACCAGCTTTCGCAAACTTTGGTAGAGAATTACGGCTGCCTGCAGACCTGATCACCGGGATACCACCTGATGCCCCACGCAGTATAACCGATTATGCAAATGACTTGCGGAACAAAATGAATGACATTTATGAGAACTTCAGACAATCGGGCCAGCAAATGTCTGAGAAAATGAAAACCCGGTACGACCGCAAAATGAACAATAAAGGGTTCAACGAAGGTTCATTAGTGTGGTTGCACAATCCAGTCCGCAGCAAAGGGAAATTTCCTAAGCTTCAAGCTAAATGGGATGGCCCGTACCGGATTGTAACCAGGATCAACGATGTGACCTACCGGATACAGAAAGGCGCAAGAGGGACTCCTAAGATCGTCCATGTGGATCGCTTGGCGCGTTATTATGGGACCGATAATGCTCGGGACGAGCATGTCTTAGGAGGGGGCAGTGTTGCGTGAATAAGTCAACGCCATACACTAGCGCCATCTAGTGTCAGGAACGAGAGCGAGGGGAGCTTTGCAGAAAATGACATCACAAATCTTTCAACCGACAGCGCCATCCGAAGAACTAAGTTTCTAGAAAATCTACACTCGAACACTCGTCGCTTTGCGCGCATTTACTTGAATATTCCGGATGCTTCATTGCTAATTTGTATATATAGGCGCTGCAAGATGCGATCGGAGCAGTATTGGATTTGGGCGAGACAAGCGAAGCTTCGGAGCGGAATAAAGTGAATTAGTGTGTTTAATTATTAGTGTTTTAAGTTTTAATTTGTGTAAAGTAAATTAAAGTGTTAATTTAGGTAATTTTATCGGCAATTTTTATTGCCACGAACCTCAAGCTCGTAACAATATCAATCGGTGTAGTTTGTAAATAAGTTGATCTTTTAAATACGCCAAGATGTTGCAGTATAAGGTAGACATAAAAATTATTATTAGAAACTGTTTATCAATACATTAAAATGCAAGATAAAATTTTATATGTAATTCTACTCAACTACAGCATATTAGACGGTCCAAACCCCGTAAAAGTATGAAGGAAAGATCGAAATCATAAAAATAATATGAAACGAAATATAATTTACCTACTTATCATTTTCTGCGTCACATTTTTTTTGCTATTTACAAATATGCGACACGCGACAGCATTATTATAGAAAGAGTGGAAATGAAAAGTACTGCTATTTTAAATGTTTCTTTTATCGACCAATTATTTTACTCACCATTCATCATGATGATGATGATGAATGGCGAGTAAAATAATAATACAACCCTTCACAAGTCCACTGCTGAACATACAATTCCCTTTATTGAACACTAAAAAATACAACATAACAAGAAACAAACAAAGAGAAAAACAAAAGGCTCTCGAGAACCTTTTTTCCGTTATCGGTTTTTCGAACTATGTGGCTAGCCCAGTTTCAGTGCCACTTCAGTTTAATAATCCGTTGGGTTATGTCGATTACTCTGGTTCTACTGCGGATATCCTCATTCCTAAGTTTATCATGCAGAGAAACTCAGAGGACAGCCCTCCCTATGGCTTCCTGTGCGACTTGGAGCTAACTCATACGGATGGCAGTGAAGGACCACGTCTCAGGTCCATAAGTCACCACTGGCAACACGCACCGGTTGTACAATCTAGTTTTGAGATTTTGAGTTGTGCCTGACGAGAAGATGTGTCGCAATCTCCCGAACGCTGCCCAGTCGAGTTAGATAAATGTCAACAACTTCGAGCTTAGTGTTCCCAACAATCACCGGTATAAAGGATTTGTGCATGTTCATCTTAAGACCTATCCGTTGGGAGGCACTGTTGACATCGAGCATAGTGCTTAGGTCCTCCAGATTATGTCGTAAGGGCTACATCGTCGGCAAATCGCAGGTGAGTGATGTATTCGCCATTGAGGTTAATACCGCCTAATCCTTTCCAGTCCAGTAGCTTGAAACGTCTTCCAATGCAGTGGTGCAGAGTTTCGGGGATATTACGTCAACCTGAATCACACCTCTCTGCAGTCCTATCCAGGTTTCGTACTCAGGTTCTGTACTCAGATAACCATCATAGCCCTACTGTACGCACATTTCAGTACTTCGAGATACCGACAGTCCGCATACGCAAGACAAAGTGGCAGATTGTACTCTTCGGATTTCTGTACCATGTGCCGAAGGGATGGCCTATGGTACTAAAGCCTTTTCGGAAACTAGCTTGTTCGGGAGGTTGGAAGTCGTCGAGTCTGTGTGCGTGCGTCTGCGTACTGTTATACAGAGACGGGCTGATAGGTTTTTAAAAAAAGATTTATTTAACACACTGAAATTAAATTAAGTGTAAATGGAGTAAATATTATAAACTGGTTAGAAATTAACTTAAGTCCGTAGACAACCGAGCAGGTTCGAAGATGGAAGCAGACTGAAGTGGCCGAACTGCTCCACTGCAATACTCACTGAACCTTAACGCCAAGTCAGCATTAAGAGGCAGTGCAGCAATAAGGCTAACAAATACAGGGTATAAGATCCTTCTCCTTAAGAAGAGATTTTGGGGATGATAACATAAAATCTCTAAATACTAACTTAATAACAATGCCATTTAATTTGGGTTCTGAGCGGTGCAACATTATCGGATTCAGAATTACTATTTTGTTCTATTTCAGATTGTATAAATTTTAAATGAGGTCGAGGTGAAGTTTTTATGCATTTTACCTTAGGAGTGCTTTTACTATTTTTATTTGTAAAACGAGTATTACGGAATCGACGGAAAAGCTTCAAACCCAAATATCCTACATACAACAGGATTAAGATAGAAATGATAATAATAATGGTAGAGTAATGTGTCCCATATTAAATAATGTGAGGTTTAATTTCCATTGTTTTTAGATTACTTAATAAAGAATCAGTAATTATTTTATTTTTTGAATTAAATTCGTCTAAGTCTATATTTTGTAACTTAATAAGAGACACATTTTCTACAACATGATTGAACTTATTAATATTACAACAAGTGTCATTGATAAGGCTATAATCAGGCATATAACTTATGGGTGAGGTAATATTTAGAACATTATATTTAGGTAACAATGTAGTGCTTTTACAAAATCCGATACAACCATCGGGAATCGTAATTATGCCTGTGCCCAGAATATTTGCTTCAAATAGTTGAGACTTCATACAATCTATAGAAATTTTATTTGAGTCGGAATGAACATAAATCCACTTATTATTTATTAATGGTTTCCAGATATCTAATTTTCCGAAAATAAATTTAGTTTCGCACTGTAACGGGATTTCACTGATCACTTTAGATATAAGTTCACTTTCACAGGATGGTTTAGCGTCCACCGAATACGTTGTTTACGTCACAGATGAATGTTCCTGGTTGCACAATTTTACACTTCCCTAAGTCGTCAATATTGCCGTAATGTGATTTGTATTTGGTCATTGCAATGTATTTATTATTAGGTACAATTAAACTAAATGAATTGGGTTCCTTTGGATTATATGGTGTAGGCAGAGCTATATTATGAAACAACATATAATTTTCTACGTTAAACAATGGTACATGCAACAAAAATATGATTTTATTATTTATATAATAACAGGTAATCTTACAAAATCTTTAAATTAAATGTATGTTCTTAATATCTTAGGAAACAGGCAATACAAAATTACTAGGTAGATTAGTTATCGGCAAGCTCTTGGTATAATTATTGTGGCGTCATAACCGCTGGATGTAAAGTATCCTTACTGCTAAACAAAATAGCGTTTATAATATCTTCTAATTGAAAAGATATTGTAAGAATCGAGGTTACCAAACTGTCAAAAATTTCATTAATACTAATAGATATTTGTAGACCATTGGTTATTTCGGAAATATTTTTAATCTTAATAGAGAGATTGTCGATAGCTGTTGTTAATTTTGCTTCATTGTTTTTTTATTTTATTTAATGTATCATTATAATATTTTATTACAGAGGTAGTAACTAAAATGTTTTCTTTCATAAGAGAGGCCAACTGTTTTCCGTCATTTTTTACAGAGGTTATTGCTTCATCATACTTTAAAGCATCATCTTCATCTAAAGTACCAAATATATGTTTTAACATTGTACCAGTACCTCCAAACCAGGCGCTACGCTTGGCTCTGTTATCTGACAAGTGTGAGATGGATTCAAAGTGTTTGCTAGCGGAAAGCGGAATTAACGCTTTTAGTTGGGCGTTGTTGATTTTTAATGTAGGTACCTAAATAATCAAAGTAGATTCCTGCACTCGAAGTTATCGGTTGAATATAATCTTGATGCGACTGACATCGAGTTGGAGTTCTGTAAATAATCACTATAATTAATACTAAACAAACGTAAGTATTGATTAATCTAACATTTTTTAATAACTGGTGGAGCCACGTGTTTAAGGCTGCCGAAGTCTAGTTCCCGGTCGAACCTTAAACCTATTACGCGAGATATTAACTAAAGTGGACTGTATATGCGGTTGCTTCTACGCTTACGTAAAGGCGACTACTATAGCATGCGGTATAATGCACTCGCTCTTCCCTAAAACTAAACTATTATTGTGCCAAATCGCTGAAAAGGAATCCTGCCTTATTAGGAGAACAACAAAATTGGAGCGGGTTAAACTATGTAAGGCAGGAGCTAAATTAAGGAATGTTGACTCACCGGGGTTTCTTCTATCCTGTTGAGCACTATAGCTGCAACTTCTGGAACTTCTGGAACACTCCGGGGCGAGGCGGTGCGCGACTATATCTCACACGATGTGAGGCGGGTCTCCTGGAGCTCGACTGCTTCCAGGCTAAAGCGGTTTCTACTAGCGGTGTGGTTTCAGCGACGACTGCGGTGGAAAGAGCTGTTGTTCCAATGACGACTGCGGTGGAAAGAGGACGCGCAACGGTCGCGCGTGTCTTATATGTCCTCGGCTCCGATGATTACGTGACATTCTAGAATCATCTTCTTGCCCCTCCCACCCCACCACCCCGATGTGTCGATGGAGGATCGAGGAGGATACGAATGATATCGTTTTTCGGAAAGGAACAAGCGGCTTGGCACCTCTACCGTCAAATATAATAATCCAATGGTTTTTTCCGCGCAACCATCTCCCCCGCCCTTGAAGGATTTCCTTCAAAATTAACTAATACAACTAGAGCTAAGATCAACTAACAAAATAACTAACTAACGCTAAGATTACTTAAATTCAACTACAATTTAATCTAGAAAGCTAATTTAAATTATGGAAGAGGCAGGGGGCACAAACGGACAACCGGACGCAAGTAAGACCCAACCGTGGTCTTAACGCGAGCTATCCTAACTACTCCGTCGGAACCGGGAAAGACCTCTTCGACAATTCCTAACGGCCAGTGGAGAGGCGGCGTATTCTCTTTGGTGAGCACAACTACAGTTCCTACAGCTAAAGGCTCAGTTGCTGTGTTCCATTTTTGTCGAGACTGCAAAGTATGCAAGTATTCCATCCTCCATCGTTTCCAAAACGATTGCACTAACCGATCTAATAATTTGTGGCGTGCGGAAATGCTAAGTCTGTTCTCATCCATATCTGCGGCTGGCAAATACTTTAAAGGCGTTAAATTCAAAAAATGTGCTGGAGTTAGAGCCAGCGGTTCCGAGGGGTCACTAGACAACGTACGACAAAGTGGGCGACTATTCATTACGCATTCAATTTGAGCGAGCACCGTACTTAGCTCTTCGAAGGACAAGATTTGATCTCCTATTACTGGGTATAAATGACTCTTTAGACTCTTGATATTAGTCTCCCAATTGCCCCCAAAATGACTCGCGGCTGGGACGTTCAAAGACCACTCAATGCGGTTCTCGGCTAGAATGTGAGCGAACTCCGAATTATAATACTTGCTAGCTAAGAGCTCATGTAGTTCCGATAGAATACGTTTTGCACCGACGTAGTTCGTACCGTTATCCGAATACAATTTACTTACATACTTTATTATTACTTAATAAAGCCTGCTGTGCTTAGATCACCAACGAGTTCTATATGCACCGCTCGAGTAGTTAGACATACGAAAATGCAGACGTAAGCCTTTGTGGATCTTATACCACGCCCGCGAGTGAGCGTGACCTTAAACGGACCAGCGAAATCGGACCCGGTGTGCGTGAAGGGCTTTACTGATTGTATTACTCTACAAGATCTAAGTTCCGCCATTTCCGGAAATGACGGCTTGGGGCGTGCCCGAAAGCAAGCTATACATCTGTGCACCCGATTGCGTTTAAACTACGTGCAGAAAGAATCCAATAATTCTGACGCAAAATCGACATCAACAAGTCGGGGCCAGCGTGCGAGTTCAATTTATGATGGTAATCGACTAATAAGTTCATGATATGGTCTTTACGCGGTAAAACAATAGGGTGCCGTTGGTCGAAACTCAATTGCGAGTTGGACAAGCGTCCACCTACCCTTACAATCCCATCCTGTAAAAATGGCTTAAGGCGTTGAAAGGCGCGACTACAAGCTCTATTCGATTGTAATCTTCTAATTTCTTCAGAGAAGTGCGCACGTTGAAGTTCACGTAATACTAGCGACTCGGCATAGTTGTAATCGGATGCTAAGACATACGAACGTCGCGGTAACAGCTTCGCGAATCGACAAACGTAAATTACGCTACGCAATAATTTCGACCAAGAGGACAAGCGGTTCGCCAAAGCAATGATTGGAGAAACCTCGCTCGAAACGTTCGCCACTAGAGCGTGTCTCTTCTCTTCCGGCGGTTGTGACACTGACGAAGGTTCGAAGTCGGTTATTGGCCATTGCGAGGGATCCAAGTGAACCCAAGCAGGTCCGTGGAACCAAAGCGGGTGGTCCATTATTTGCATCGGGGTGAGTCCACGGGATAGACAATCGGCGGGGTTTTCCGTACCGGACACGTGATAAAAGTTCCGCGTTTCTAACTCGTCTTGTATCTTGGCCACTCGGTTCGCAACAAACGTATCCCAACGGTGGGGTGAAGAATGAACCCAGCATAAGGCGACGGTGGAGTCGGAAAAGGCAAATATCCTTTCTATGTGAACTCTATCCCTACATGCGCTGATAACTGCGGTAATAAGCTTGGTGAGTACTAATATTGCGCAAAGCTCTAAGCGCGCCAGAGAGACAACCTTACGGGGGGAGACTCTCGACTTAGAACTAATGAGGCTAATCGAATTTCTACCATTATTCTGGACGTGGAAATATACAACGCCCCCGTAAGCCTTCTCGCTGGCGTCTGCAAACCCAACGACTGTTATGGCGCTACTTCTATCTACGTTTATATGACGCGGTATTTTAATTTCTCTTAATAAAGGAAGTTCCTCTCTAAAGCGCTGCCACAACCGAACAATGCTGTCAGGCGGCGAGTCATCCCAGTCGCATTCCAATAACCAAAGTTGTTTAATTAAAAGCTTAGCGTATAATACCACCGGAGCTACGAAACCCATGACGTCCCATAATCTAGCAACGCATGACAGTATTGTGCGCTTTGTGCATTTTTCTACGGGCGGATTTACCTTAAGGCTAAACACGTCGGACTCTGGTGACCAACACAGACCGAGCACCTTGTGTGTATCAGAATCGTCGAATTCCTTTATCGCCGAAAGACGGTGTGATAGTGGGATTGTATCCAAAACCGGACGCGAATTACTAGTCCACTTCACAAGATCGAATTGACCCGATTTCATGAGCCTTATAACCTCGGCGGTGGTTAGGGTTGCCTCCTCCACGCTATCGACCGAGTACACAAAATCATCCATATATAATCCGCTCTCAATTGCCCTCTTAGCTTTAGGATAAGAGGGACCTTCATCGTGAGCGAGCTGTCTCACCGTGCGTAACGCATGAAATGGGCTCGACTTTAAACCAAAACAAACGCGGTTAAATTCAAACACCATTAGAGGTTCCTTTGGGTTGAAACGATATAAAATGCGTTGGAATCTACGGTCGCATTCACGGACCCCTATGCAAAGAAACATTTGGCGAATATCGGCGGATAGTGCTATACTAAACAAACGAAAATTGACTATTATATTAAATAAACTGCCCTGTAAATTTTGCCCACTATAGAGGATATCGTTAAGCGACAGGTGAGTGCTAGTTTTAGCACTAGCGTCGAGCACTACACGTAACTTAGATGTAAGTTTGTCCTCTCTAATGACTCCGTGGTGTGGTATGAAATACGACGGTGTGTCTTCGTAGTTATCTAATTTCGAAGCCACAAGTGATATGTAACCTTCTCTTATATATTCGTTAATGACGCCGTCGTAAGCTTCTTTTAACTGGGTTGAAGCGAGCATCCTACGCTCCAAGCTGTAGAAACGTTTTTCTGCCATTTGACGCGAATCGCCGAGAGATAAAACATCTCCTTTAAAGGGTAGCGCTACACTATATCTACCGTTGCGATCACGAATGGTCGTGCGGACGTAAATTTCCTCGCATAACCTGTCATCTGAGCTAGCTACGGGTGGGACGTTCACCCCCTCCATCTCCCGAAATTTGCGGACTAATGACTCGAGCGGTTCGACAGCCATACCACAATAAGAGGTTGCCGAAATACTATCTATGATGGGGGCGGAGCCAAGGATCACATAGCCCAATACGGTTTCCAGCGCGTAAGGCGCGGTATGCGAAGAGTTGCCCCTGACCTTATTGTTTAACAAAAGATAAGGGAAAAGCGATGCTCCAATGAGCATGTCTATGTTTCCAGGAACGGCGTAAGTGTCGTCCGCCAGAGTCAAATTCTTAAATTCAATCATTGCCGAGGTGTCAACCGAAACGGTTGGCAACCGTTCAGTGACCCTATCTACTACTAGTGCATTTATATCAAAGTTAACATTACGATCTATCCGAGAATAAAATTTTAAATTTATATATCCCTGTGTCGATTTACTAGTGCCTCCGATGCCTTTAATTACAGGACATGAAAGTGACCTATTTATTACTAAGCCTAAGCGCTGACAACATTGTCGCGTTATAAAGCTATTTTGGGCTCCGCTGTCCAGCAGTGCACGGACGCTTTGTTCGTTTCCACGCGAATCCCTAACCAAAATACGTGCCGTACCCAGTAACACGGTTGAAGGAGGTTGTGCTCCCATATTTGCCAATGAGCACAGAGCGACATCACCAGGTCGACCGCTAGAATCGTTGACCTTAGTAGGGGCGAATTCCTTATCCGCTTTACTTGACGCCGCTATGTTGCTATTTTCAAAATGTAATAGCGTGTGATGTTTCCTGGCGCACTTGCTACATACGGAACTCGAATTGCATTTTGCAACTAAATGCTTATCGCTTAACCCTTAAATGCATTTTGTATCGAAAATGATACACTGACTTTAAATTGTTTTTACTCTGTACTTTTACATAACACGAAGCTGGCTGTATATACATAAGTACCTTTGCCTTTATTGTTGCCAACAAAATAAAATTAAATAGTGTCAGCTGTCAACTATTATAGCATTTCTTGTGTCAAAATTGTCCGGTGGGAATAGAAAAGTTTAGTGAGAAACGTAGTTTCAAATTGTTATTATTTATTAAGAAAATCTGAGTTTTCTGTGTGGAATTTTTCACAAAATGCGTGGTAAGTTTTTAATGTTTATGTTTATTATATATTTCAATGCTTTTTTATATGTTTTCCTATGTAAAACTTTTATTTTATCTTTGTATCGAAAACGATACAGTATGCAATTAGCTCCATTTTTATTCTAAGAGTTTCTTTACAACTTGTATGGTTTTAGTAGTAGTGTTGGGCTACTTTGTTTTTATTCATTATCTTGTTATGCCTTTCAGACCATCACATTGAGGAACTACTTCAAAAGTTAGATGACGGGGAGCTTTCAGAAGATGATTTAGAATCAGATGGGGAGGATATCCCTTACTACTCAACTCGTGAATCGTGGACTGCTGAGCTTGAACACAGCGAAGATCAAGAAGATGCTGTTGATGAAGAAATCGTTTCTGAAGACCCACCTTTGGTTCAAGACAATATTAATACGTCACAATCCCATGGCTCTCAACCTAGTTTTTGTATGATAAATTCTAGAAATTTAGTTTGGAAAAAACAGTCTCTGATTTTTGATGAAGAAAAGATAAAGTTTGGTGGTTCTCGTTACCTACCTACTGATATACTACACTTACAGACTCCATATCAATTTTTCAACTACTTTATGCCAAATTCATTTTTAGAAAAAATTGTCTGGCAAACAACCTTATATTCTGTTCAAAAACAGCCTGATAGACCAGATAGTATTACAACAAATGAGCTACGAAAATATTTGGGTATATTAATTTTTATGTCAGTCTATCATTACCCAAGTACGCGTTCATATTGGTCGAATAAGTTTGGCTTCAATGCAATAAAAGAAACGATACCAGTAAATAGATTTGAGAAAATACGCAGTATCTTACACTTCAATAACAATGAAAATCATTTACCAAGAGAGCATCCAGATCATGACAAACTCCATAAGATTCGACCTGTTATAGACCATTTGAATGAGCGCTTTTCAAGTATTACAATAGACCAAAGACTTTCACTGGATGAACAAATGTGTTCATCCAAAATAAGACATTTTTTAAAGCAATACTTACCCAACAAGCCCCATAAATGGGGGTTTAAATTGTTTGTACTTTGTAGTCTTATGGGATATGCCTATAGTTTTCATATTTACACAGGCAAAGAATCGCATGAGAGATTGCCAAATGAGCCGGATATAGGTGTAGTAGGATCCACTGTTATGAAACTATTGAGAGTTGTACCGCGACAGCAAAATCATATTGTCTATTTCGACAATTACTACACATCACTTCCTCTCATGTATACACTTGCGAGAGAAGGAATTCATACTTTAGGTACTATCCAGCGGAACAGATTAGGAAAATCCTGTAAGCTACCTACAAAACAAGAAACGATGAAAAATTCTGTACCAAGAGGTGCTTACGAGGAGTATACTACTAATTACGAGGGAGTTGACATAACTACAGTGAGCTGGAAGGATAATAAGCAGGTTGTTTTAGCATCGACATATGTGGGCGCTGAACCAGCTGGAAAAGTAGAAAGATATGACAAAAAAGAAAAGAAAAGAATTGACATACCATGTCCAAAGATAATAAAGGACTACAATACCCATATGGGTGGGGTTGATTTGATGGACTCATTTCTTGGCAGACATCGGATCCGAATGAAAAGTCGCAAATGGTACATGAGAATTTTTTATCACCTTGTGGACTTAACAGTAATCAACTCTTGGATTCTGTATAGAAAAGTCCACGAAGAAAAAGGCGTGCCATCTGCCAATGTTTTGAGTCTTGCAGATTTCAGATCTGAACTAGCTGATAGTCTTTGTAAATATGTACCTCCAAGTCAAAGGGGTCGTCCTAGTTCTAGCAACCACATTGCAGCTCCACCATCCAAAGTAAGAAAGGGTAAGCCCTGTCAAGTCCTACCACCTCAAGAGATGAGACTTGATAAAGTGGAACATAATTTAGTAAAATCAGACTCTAGAAACCGATGCATGCTGCCATCATGCAATTTATTGAGCATTAACAAATGCAGTAAGTGCAAAGTGCACTTATGTTCAAAAAAATCAAAAGATTGTTTCACTACATTCCATAACTCTGTAAATATTTAAATAATAGATTTATTCATGACTAAAAAATCTGCTGTCTAATTTTTTTTTCATAATTCTAATATGTTGTTCCATTAAAATATAAATAAAACATAACCAGCATCTTTGTTTTTAAATGAAACCCTAATGCATAGTGTATCGAAAACGATACAAGGAGTTTTTATGTAAAAAATAATTATTAAAGGCAATAAATATTTTTTTTACTATTTTTTCCTTTGTCTAGGCATATTTTTCTACAATACAATATTTTTTTTAATACAAATTAAGTGATTATGCATTTAAGGGTTAAGCAGTTCAAACATAGGTTGTTTGTCTTTACTAATTTATAACGCTCGCTTGGTGAATATTTACGAAAAGTCGCACAATTATATAAATTACCGTGTCTATCTTTACATACTAAACAAGTATGCTGGAGTGATGTTGGCGTAGCGGTTACGTAAGTTAACGACCCTGCTATTTTAGATGGTTGAGTCTGTCTACGGTCGACGCACCTTTTATTCTCCTGTTTAACGTTCGGAGAGCGCTGCATCACCTTTATTTGATCTCGCACGAACGATGCTAATGAATGAAAGGAAGGCATCTCCGAGCTACGATGCTCCATTTCAAACGCACGCACGGTGTCGGGGTCCAACTTCTTCAGTGCAATATGGAGAAACACCACGTCCATAAGATCATTAAATTTCAAATTTTTAAGTGCAGCCACCGATGCCACAAATTTATCTAGAAACTGCTCTAAGCCGTTGATGTTCGCGGATGATATAGGTTTAAGATCGAATATCTGGTTCAAATATTCGGAAGCTAACATTCTCCTATCTTCATATTTAGTTTTAAGCGTTTCGAATATTAATAAGTAATTGTTTGCTGTAGGTGTAAAACCAGAGCAGATCGACTGTGCCCTGCCACTAAGTTTACTGATTAAGTAATATGATTTTTCGGCGTCCGATAATGATGGGTTATTGTGTATATTGTTTTGAAAACTACTGAAGAAGAAGGGCCACGTCTTAATATCACCATTAAATACCGGAATATCTATTGGCGGCAACCTAATCGAGTCGCTTGGACGTACCTGTTTTTCCGGCTTTGCTTCGTTTTGAGATAGTAGGGATCTCGCAATTCTTTTCACGCGACACAACATATCTTCGAATGCCAGCAGCGGTTGGTAGTTCACTATGTATTTCGGGTCGATTTGTTATAATTCCAAATGATTAATTTGGTCTAATATTTTTTCGTAATCTATTCGTAAAGAATCTATCGTTTCGATTTCAGTCAAAAAGGTTTCCCGCACTGCTTCTATATGAATGTTCTTTATATAATCACTTATATTATGCATACGCGAAAAGAGTATGTCCCTCTTGGCATAAAGCGTTTTAATTTTGATTTCACTTCCACTAACTGCCATTTTAAACTATTATAATAAAGTTATATCAATCACAATTAATCTCACAACGCACAAACAATAAAGGATGGACACTCGGTATGCCGTATTACGTAATTAAATCGAACACCTGCGCAGCGAGTCGAGGTGACGCGTCATTTGCACTCAATAATTTTATCAAGATTGTGGGTAAGCGTATCAAACGGTTCCTATTACACTGTTTCAATTATTTAATAGGCTTTAAATTTAATCAAATACGAGCGCTATAAAACGTATAATTCTGTTTGCGAGTACCTAATCAAAATTTAAATTTAAACGAACACTATTTAAGTCTATTCTATAAATTAGAGTGCATTATCTAATTAATTAATTCAACAATTCGACCAAAATCCTGCTCGAAGTGACCATAAAATGGTGGAGCCACGTGTTTAAGGCTGCCGAAGTCTAGTTCCCCGGTCGAACCTTAAACCTATTACGCGAGATATTAACTAAAGTGGACTGTATATGCGGTCGCTTCTACGCTTACGTAAAGGCGACTACTATAGCATGCGGTATAATGCACTCGCTCTTCCCTAAAACTAAACTATTATTGTGCCAAATCGCTGAAAAGGAATCCTGCCTTATTAGGAGAACAACAAAATTGGAGCGGGTTAAACTATGTAAGGCAGGAGCTAAATTAAGGAATGTTGACTCACCGGGGTTTCTTCTATCCTGTTGAGCACTATAGCTGCAACTTCTGGAACACTCCGGGGCGAGGCGGTGCGCGACTATATCTCACACGATGTGAGGCGGATCTCCTGGAGCTCGACTGCTTCCAGGCTAAAGCGGTTTCTACTAGCGGTGTGGTTTCAGCGACGACTGCGGTGGAAAGAGCTGTTGTTCCAATGACGACTGCGGTGGAAAGAGGACGCGCAACGGTCGCGCGTGTCTTATATGTCCTCGGCTCCGATGATTACGTGACATTCTAGAATCATCTTCTTGCCCCTCCCACCCCACCACCCCGATGTGTCGATGGAGGATCGAGGAGGGTATGAATGATATCGTTTTTCGGAAAGGAACAAGCGGCTTGGCACCTCTACCGTCAAATATAATAATCCAACGGTTTTTTCCGCGCAACCAATAACTATATTTTGTATATTTAATAACTTTACTGACTATATATTGTATATTAATAATTTTCAGATGGCGAGACTACGCTTATAGGTAAGTAATATTTTAAAAGTAATATTTTAAAGTATATATATTTTTTCTAACTTTTAAGACACTAGTAATTTTATAACTTTTATTTTAATTTACAGGTTACTTCCGACTTCCGATGCAGGTTTCACCTGATTGAAGTGATGCGTGCATGACATGGCGTCGATTGATTAACAAGGTAAGTGTATTTACCTTAAATATTTTATAGGGACTCTTTCAGAGAGGGGAAAGTTTTTTCCGCAATCTCAAGTGGTTCTTTATGTAGACATACTCACCGACTTTATATTTAACTGGTCGAGTATGGGTGTCATAGTATGATTTTGAGGATTCTTTTGACTTCCTTATAAAACCTAAAGCCTTTTCTCTGGAATATTTGAGACGGTTTTGCAACATGCGACATAATCAGGGTATGTAGCCCCTAGAGACTCATTATAAATGGAATTAGGAATAAATGGTTTACTCCCGAACATAAGCTCGTGAGGTGTGTAATGTGTAGTGGAATGAACGGAAGTGTTATAAGCGAGCATCGCGGTATATACATAACGAGGCCAATTTGCCTGCTCTTCATTAATGTAAGATTTCAAATATACTTTTAGAGTTGAATGACTCCGCTCTAAGGCGCCTTGGGTTTGAGGATGGTATGGTGAAGACCATAAGTTTTTTATTTTAAGAAATTCGCAGGTTTTCCTAAATAGGTCTGAAGTAAAATTAGTACCTTGGTAAAATTAGTACCTTTGGTATGGGTCATCTTAGGAATACCGAAGATTGATATATAACGCAGTAAGCATTCATTGTTTCTTCAGCAGTGGTACTCTGGATGGGATAGGCACAGAAGAACTTAGTAAGATCGTCTTGTATTGTGAGAATAAAACGTAATTTTGCTGGTCCAGCTTCGGGAAGTGGACCGACGATGTCCAAAGATATTCTTTGGCATGGTTCTGTGGATGTACTGGTGATCTGCATTGGAGCACGGTTGATTTTCCTAAGTGCTTTATTTTCCTGACATGATTGACATTGTTTTACTTATGACTATATCGCTTCGCATACCTTTCCAGTAATACGATTGTTTTATTCTATTATACATTCTTACCGAACCTAAATGACCGGCCATTGGGATATTATGGTTATCGAAAAGAATTTTCTTAATTTCTGTCGGAGCTGAATATATGATATTGTTATGGTATATATAAATTTTAATTCGAGTATCGTGAAAGAGATAGCATAGAATATTATATATTTTAATGAAGGAGTGTTTTTCTAATGGGTTTTTCAGATCCGATATACCGAGTTCTTTAATTCCCTCGGAATTTACTAATTTATTTCTAATTGTCTTTAACGTTTGAAAGATTTCTGACTTTGATGAACAATATTTAATAGCATTTATTATTTGTTTCTATCTTTTTAAAAGAGAAGAGTTCCTTCTCGGACTCATGTATTTTGGCAATGATTTCGGGGTCGGTTAATATTTCTTGGTTGTATGGGTTGGATTCGTCCAAATCGATGGATGTTGGGACTAGGATTAGTCTTATTTTATTATATTAGGATTAGCCTTAGCGTTGTCCCTTAGCGGGACACTTCATAAGAGTTAAATTGTGCTCTTCCACTTCTGTATTAAAGGTCCTATCTTTGCACGACAAAGATTTAAGGAAAGTAGAGTAATCATCAACAGGTACGTCTGGAGATGAGCTCGTGGATGGAAATGGGACATTATCGGTTTGGATTTCAGGTGGTGTTATCTGTTCAGGTTCTGGTTGAGGTAAGTTGATAGATTCATTTTCGATTTCTTCCCTTAGGGTGTCTGGAATGTTGAAAGGCAAATCAACGTAGGGTAATGTTGAAGCATTTTTAGCTAAATCGAGTGGAGGAGAGATCGCTTCGTCTGGCTTACAGGAAGGCGGAGAAATTAGCAAGTCCAAAAGAATAAAAAATAAAAATATCAATTTCTTTGCAACTTTCCGCTAAACATATAAAATGATGTGTCTTACCTGGATTGAAGCGCACCTCCCGCCCTCCTTCAATTGCATACACTAACTCCGTCACCACTAGACCAAGCACCACTACTCTCAACACCACTATTCCAGGCAAGACACACCATCGACGATAATACGACACGTGTTTCGCCTCTACACGAGGCATCCTCAGGTAATATAGACTCTACGGCGGCTGACCGCTAAGTGAATCTTAGGAATCTGTTGGTGCCCCGCCGTCTTACAATACGACACGTGTTTCGCCTCTACACGAGGCATCCTCAGGTAATATAGACTCTACGGCGGCTGACCGCTAAGTGAATCTTAGCGGTCAGCCGCCGTAGAGTCTATATTACCTGAGGATGCCTCGTGTAGAGGCGAAAAACGTGTCGTATTATCGTCGATGGTGTGTCTTGCCTGGAATAGTGGTGTTGAGAGTAGTGGTGCTTGGTCTAGTGGTGACGGAGTTAGTGTATGCAATTGAAGGAGGGCGGGAGGTGCGCTTCAATCCAGGTAAGACACATCATTTTATATGTTTAGCGGAAAGTTGCAAAGAAATTGATATTTTTATTTTTTATTATAATGGATTTCCGCAAAGTAACGCCTGATTCTATCAAAGTCCAAAAGATCTTCGTCTAGATTTCGACTTGGATTCACTATAGGAGGATTGGACGTTGGTGGGTCTGTAGATTGGACAGGGTTCACAGGAAACCGGGAACCAGGGTCTTTACAATTAAAAAGCCACTGGAGTGGTTTATGGTCCGTCATGATTGTGAACCGATTGCCATATAGTTAAGGACGAAATGTTTTGGTGCCAAACACTATCGCAAGGCACTCTTTTTCAGTTACACTGTAATTAGTCTCTGCTTTATTAAGCGAGCGCGAGGCGAAAGCAATAGGTTGATCTTATCCAACCAGACCTTGGGAAAGAATAGCAGAGATGTCATAGTTTATTGCATCGCATGTCAAAAGGAATGGTTTTGTGAAGTCGGGATATGCAAGGACTGGGGCTGTGACGAGTTTACTTTTTAAGGTTTCAAAAGAAATCTGCTGTTCGTTTTGCCATTCAAAAGGGACATCTTTTTTAAAAAGGGAAGTAAGGGATTTGGCATACTTAGAAAAATCGGGACTAAAACGTCTGTAGTAGGATACTAGGCCGAGGAAGGATTTAATGTTTTTGGGCGATTTTGGAACTGGAAATTCTGTGACGGCTCTCACCTTTTCGGGATTGTGTTTGACACCGTGTTCGCTGATTATATGGCCTAGATAAATTACTTCCTTACGAAGGAATTTGCATTTTTTGGGTTGTAACTTGAGATTGTCATTTCTTAGCCTCAAATACAGCGTTGAGGTTATCTATATGAGAGCTTAGATCGAAGGAATAAATGACTATGTCGTCTAAATAAACGAAGCATCGTGTACCTTGGAGTCCTGATAGGCAAGCATTCATGAGCTTTTGGAAGGTGGATGGAGCATTTTTTAATCCAAAGGGCATCCTATTGAATTGGAAATGCCCCTCAGGTACAGAAAGTGCCGTTTTGGATGCAGCTTCAGGTTTGATTTACAACTGATGAAACCCGGAATCTAAGTCCAAGGTTGATCAATATTTGCTGTTGCCCAGCTGGTCTAGGATTTCAAAAATTTGTGGGATAGGATAAGTTTCACCAATGGTAATATCATTAAGTTTGCTATAATCAATTACTATTCGCCATATACGTTGTCCCTGGGAATCTAGTTTCTTAGGTACGATCCAAATTGGTGAGCTACAAGGTGAGGATGAGGGTTCTATAATTCCCTGGTCGAGCATCCTATTGATTTGGGTCTCGACTTCCTTTTTGTGGCATTCTGGGAACCTATACGTTTTAGTATGTATGGGCGTCTCGCTGTTCGTTTTGATTTGATGGGTTAGGGCGGATGTATACGTTAATTTATCATCGGGCAGATGAAAAATGTCGGAATACTGGGAACAAAGCTTAATGAGGGGGTTGGACTCTTCTTGGTTCAAATGCTCTATTCTTAATGAGTTTATT
Organism: Parnassius smintheus behrii; assembly: GCA_036936625.1. Lineage (NCBI taxonomy): Eukaryota > Metazoa > Arthropoda > Insecta > Lepidoptera > Papilionidae > Parnassius > Parnassius smintheus. The sequence goes on along the minus strand of JAUPFT010000001.1, from coordinate 46,005,510 downwards.
ACGTTAACGTTACATTTGTTCTATTGATTGTGCTAGAGTAATTTGTGTTCACTTGGACTGCGTCAGAGTGTAAAGGTGTAGTTTTAAGGTTTAGATTTGGATTAAGGTTAACAGGAAACTCTGAAGTTTTGGCTATAGTTAAATAAACGCGTTTGTTTTCTTTGATTTTTACGATACAATTGGATATAAGCAAGTTTTCTGATATGTGTTGGTCCATGATAAGGCCTTCTTTAAGATTGGTATCGCTAACCGAACATTCAATGACAGTTTCGGTGCGTGGTGGAATAATATAAAATGGAACAACAAAATGCAATTTTATTTCCAATTTACCGATTTTGAGGGTGTCGTTTGTGTAGTCAATTTTACAGGCAAACGTGGTTAGAAAATCAGAGCCTATGATACCGTCACATGGTAAGTTGATATTTTTTATGACGTGGAATTTATGTGACGCGGATATAGTTTTATTTAGTTTTAATTTCAACGAAAAATGGCCCTCGGTGGTTGTTGGTTCATCGCCCGGGTCTATGCTTTTAAGTTTGATAGGTTCATTTATGAGTTTAAGATTCCACTGGATACATGACTGTTTTAGTAAGCATATGGCAGATCCTGAATCAACAAGCAAAGACAGTGGTATATCCGTGACGGATGAATCGAGTAGGACATGTGGTAACAACCTTTTGGTTGTATCTAAAATTTCATAGATTTCGATTTTGCTTGTTGGCGAAGGAGCTTTTGAGTTATGGGTCTTAGATAGCTGGACACTGGCTTGGGGCTGGTTATCCTTGTGGTCCTTGGGATATTGAACACTTGCTTGGAGCTGGTTAACCATGTGCTCCTTGGATTGATGGACGCTTGCTTGGGGCTGGTTACCCGTGTGGTCCTTGGATTGATGGACACTTGCTTGGGGCTGGTTACCCGTGGGTTGATGGACTCTAGTTTGGGGCTGGTTACCCGCGTGGTCCTTGGGTTGATGGACTCTTGCTTGGGGCTGGTTACCCGTGTGGTCCTTGGATATGAGGAATGAATGGTTGGTGCCGGCTTTTGGGTTTAGTCTCGGGCGACACCGTGACGAGACTCTTGATCGTTTAAAGGTTTGTCATCATTATGTAAAGCATGGAGTTCCTCTTGGTCGACCTCACAATTGGGCTGCTCAATGAAATTAACCCTTGTTTGTGGCCTATGCTGGAATTGGGAGGTTGACTGATTATTTTGGTACCTAAATCGGTTATTAGAATATTCCCGTTTTTTACAGGCCATAATGTCATGCCCCGCCGTCTTACAATATCGGCAGGAAGCGTTAGGCGAGCTCTGTTGATTCATACTAGGTCACTAGGATACTGTCAGTATTTTTGAGGAATGGTTGGTTTGGAATTGAAAGATTTAACGAAATTTTGCTGAGGTTTTTGTTCATACTTTGTTTCTGGCTGTAGTCGTTCATAAAGGCTTTGTTGGATGCGTTCTTCCGAGATGGCTAAATTTATGGCTTCGTTAAGGGGTTTTGGAGACCTATAACTAACGATATTTGAAATGCGGGGGTGTAACCTCATAAGGAAATGATGCAGGGCAAGGTCCGCCATGGCCGCAACCCTACCTGGTAATTCTTTTGCTTTGGTGTTGCATACGGATATTTCCGTTAATAATTGTGAAAGACAGGTCTCTATACGGAGTGCGAATTGGTTAACGCTGTCATGTGGACCTTGTTTGCTCTCTTGTAATTCGGTGAGAATGTGAGCATAGTGTTTACGTTCACTGAATTGTGTATTTAAGAAGTCCTTGAGCTGTTCCCAATCTTTAAACTCTTTTATAGAGCAAGCAATTTCCGCTTTACCTTGAAGCTGGCTAATAATAATTTAAATAAAATTTGTTTCTGAGACTCTGAGGCTAATTTGTAAGCATCATTACAATTAATTATAAAAGAATTTACGGTCTCCCTACTACCGTCATATATAACAAACTTGAATAAGGTGTTTAAATCCATTTCGGTCATTGCAGTAGTTGCGATGCTGGCCTTAGTCACTCTTGGAGTAGCTGGGGTGGATTTCGGGGCGTCGCTAACACCCGGTTCTGAGAATTCGAAGGTTAAACTGGCTTCTTCCCCTTTGACTACTTTTGGCATAATAAAATATGTATAAATCTAAAGAAAACGCAACAACAATGCAAAATAAATACAAAAGAACACAAAAAACAATATAAAATAATCAGAATAAAAACACAATAATATGGAACAATCACAAAAATAAAATATTAATAAATTATAAAACATTTATGTTCAACTAAATAAAGGAACATAAAAGGTTGAGAAGCTTTGGATTATACAGTCAAGACAAAGCAATGACCAACGACTCACAGTAATAAGAATGCGTGGGCGATGGCCTCGACCACGATAAGCGGAAACATTCCGATGATAGGCGCGTCTTCTGTAGCGCACTGGAACGGAACTCGATGAATTCTAATTAATGAATTCTCTAACGATAATTATTTTATGAGAATGGATGTTTTTCAGGCCAATTTTCTCTAGATGATTTCCTCTTTTAAAAACCGATGATTGCGGTTCAGGATGCAATCGGGGGTCCTCCTTAGTAAGTATGTGGATTCCTTTCCAGGGATCAATTGGGTCTCCGTAAAGGAATGGACGTCCAGACCGTAGCGTCGGGTATAGCACTTGCACTATATTTAGGTTCACTAAGACGCGCCAGGACGACACAGGATATTATTTAAGTTTAAAAGATTTTAGGATACGGAGCGAGTGTGCTGAGCGGTTCTACTTCACTTGACACTGGGGATTTCCGTATCCCACCGCTGCCACCAAAATGTTATACGGAGACGGGCTGATAGGTTTAAAAAAAAGATTTATTTAACACACTGAAATTTAATAAAGTATAAATGGATTAAATATTATAAATTGGTTAGAAATTAACTTAGGTCCGTAGACAACCGAGCAGGTTGTCTACGGACCTAAGTTTTGGAAGCAGACTGAAGTGGCCGAACTGCTTACTGAACCTTAAAGCCAAGTCAACATTATTAAGAGGCAGTGCAGCAATAAGGCTAACAAATACAGGGAATAACAGTACGATTCGTAATGACTTTCGAAAACAGCACGTTGACGAGGCTCAGAAGGCAAATCCGTCTGTAGTTCTTCAAGAGAGCGTTGTCGCCTTTCTAAAGAATAGACCACTGCACTTCTTTCCGGAGTAGTGCGGTGGCACTACTCCGGAAGCGTGCCAGCTGCCATGGTGATGGAGGACGGAATTGAAGAGCTTCTGAAGGAATTTAAGTATCGGTTTTCTATCCGCTTTTTGAAGCTCCACTGTAATTTCATCCTCGCCCAGGGACTTGCCGTTTTTAAGGTGCTGGAGAGCCATTCTAATCTCGCTCAGATTGATGTTCGAGATTTTATCCGGATAGTGCCGGATAAGACTTGCTCTTGCATCGTTACTCACAGTTGCGTGTGGCTCCATCGATGACGTATACAGCTGCCCGTAGAACCTCTCAATCTCACTCAGAATCTCAGGTGTTGAAAGAATTTGGATGCCTGGTTCCGCTCAATAGCTTCTTCAGTACGAGCTGTGTTAAAGTTGCGTAAGTCCCACCGCATACATTTGGATGTTCAGTTGCCTGTATGCTGTCAAATCTACCAACGACCGCAGCTTCTTGCCCCATCTAACACCCATGAGATAAAGAGTGTGATTGGAAAGATTTTGTGTTCCTCTGCGACGGGTCTTACAGAATTCAGCTCCAATCACATGGGTAGTTTCTCCAAGCTTGTCATAATATATCGTCCACTTGATTGCGATTTCCTTGGTACTAAAAACGATTTTGTAACTTGAGCTGAAAGATTTCAGGGCTTTGGATTAGAGTAAGAGGGGGACCGAGCGTTGACTTCATTAGATGTGACCTTTCCAACTTCACGTTCACTACCAGTTTCACCCTTGCGACCCAGGATCTTCTCATCAGTCACATCCACATTATCTATCTTGACGTACGTCCGCTCAAGGTCATGCACGACGCACGACGCAAAACGACAGTGAGTAAGGTTGACGTATGTCAATAATTATTGTTAACTGCTTGCTGGACGCGCTAGATGCATTTTGTATCCAGTAAGCCTTCCCACTACTTTTCATGTCGTGCTAATGGATAATGAATAGGCCGGACGCACGTCAAAGCTGTCGTGCATCAACTAGTCACTTGACATCAGGTGAGCCGCATGCTCGTTTGCGCCCTGTTCTATAAAAAATGCATCTGCGTTGCCATGAGATTTCCCGCTGCAATGTTCGATCTCAAAGTCGTATTCCTGCAGTAGTTCAATCCACCTCGCAACTTGTCCTTCTGGATTTTTAAACTGCAATAGCCATGGTCAGTTCGTAAGTGAAATTTCCGCCCCAGAAGATATTTGCTAAAAGGCTGCAACGACTTTACCACAGCGAGCAATTCGCGTCTTGTAACACAATAGTTCCTTTCCGGTTTTGACAACGACTTCCTGCAGTACGCTATCACGACCTCTTGGTCACCATTCCGTTGAGACAACACACCGCGAAGTCCTATATCACTTGCGTCTGTGTCAACTATGAATTCTTTGCTTGCATCAGGGTATCCCAAAATAGGTGTTTTGCACAGACGGGTCTTGAGCTCCTGGAATGCGATATTGCAACTTTCATCCCAGCAGAAATGTCGCTTCTCGTCGGTTAGCTTGTGCAGAGGTTTGGCTATATCTGCAAAGTTCTTCACAAATCGCCGATAATAGGAGCACAAACCCAAAAATGCTCTAACCTGCGTCTTGTCTTTTGGAACCGGCCAATCCTTGACAGCGGCGATTTTCTCCGGATCCGTGCGGATACCTTCTTCCGACACTACATACCCCAAAAAGTCGACTTGCCGTTTGAATAGTGAACATTTCTTCGGACTCAACTTGAGGTTGGCACTCTGAATCTTCGTGAGCACGCGTTCTAGGTTTTGAAGGTGTTCCAACGTACGGCCCACGATGATGATGTCATCCAAGTAGACCAGACAGGCATCGCCAATTAGTCCGGTAAGTACAAGCTCCATCAGCCTGTCAAACGTTGCTGGAGCATTGCACAATCCAAACGGCATTACTTTAAATTGTCACAGACCCTTTCCCGTCGAGAACGCGGTTTTCTCCTTGTCCTTAGGGTCAACTTCAACTTGCCAGTAGCCACTTTTTAGATGCAGCGTGCTAAACCGCTTTACTCCTGTAAGCATGTCCAGCGTGTCATCAATTCTTAGCAAGGGATAGCTGTCCTTCTTTGTAACGTCGTTCAGACGGCAGCTGTATTCAACACAGAAACGCATGTTGCCATCCTTTTTCTTTACCAGCACCACGGGTGAACACCATGGACTAGATGAAGATTCAATAACACCATCCTTAACCATTCCCTCTATTATGGTTTCCACTTCCTTTTCACGTGCTACCGTCAATCTTCTTGGCTGCTGACGGATAGGCAATTCTTCTCCTGTGTTTATTTTGTGTTGAACTAAGCCAGTCTTTCCTATGTCAGCATCGTTTGATGAGAGTACATCGGCGTACTGGAGTAACAACTTCTTCGCCTTGACCATTTCGTTCCGGGAGAGAACGCTGCGACAGTCTTCCAAAAGTGTGGTCACTCTCGTTTGTGCATCCTTGCTGGGGGTCCCACTCGATAGATATTGGCACCGACGTAACCAATCCACTTCCTCACGAGTACCAACCAGTGTGCCTTTATCAATAATCTGTTCCTGATCTGGTTTAGCACACGTACTCTTGAGCTGTCAGTTGTTCTGACCAAGGTTCGAGCTACTTTCCATGCAAGGTCATTTTCAACTTGCCAGTATCTGTTTTTATCATTGTTTACCCTTTCCACAAGTACACAACGGTGAGCTTGCCCAGGGTTTCGAGGAAGACTAACCGACTCCATCATTTCCTCTCTCGGCAGAAGAGCAATCTTCTTAGAGCTGTACACGTTCCCTGGTAACGCACCTTCCATAAAAAATTCCTCATGTCCACATTTCAAAACACCTTGCTTAACGTCGATCTCACAACAATTATTCCTCATAAAGTCTAGGCCCAGTATGCCGTCGTCCATATCAGCCACGATGACATTATGCAGGTAGATCATGTTGCCTAGCTTCAGCTCCATCTCCTTCTCTCCACGGACGGGTATACGCTGACCGGTGGCTGTTACCAAATTAATGCATTCTCGGTTGTATGCGAAGTCCCCAAGGAACTGACTTATAAGTTGTGAACTAACAACCGTACGAGAGGCTCCAGTATCTATGATGCTCGGGGCTCTTTTAACATCAGCCAGCACCCGCCCCGCAGTTCTGGCTTTTACTCGTTTCCCTGCTGCTGCTGGGCGGTGCTGTTGGCCGCACTATCCTCCTGAGATCGTTCACCTTCCCTTTCTAGGGTTCGCTTAGGGCAGCTGGATACGAAGAAGGCCCCTTTCCCCACAGCCATAGCACCTAGGGCTGTATCTTTTATTGCGGTCGCGAACTGTAGCTGCTGCAATCTCCCTGACGCGATAGGAACGATGATCCCGCCGCACGGCTTCCACCTGCAGTGCATGTGCGTCCTTAAGCGTCTCGTGGTGCCCGAGCCTCACAGCAGCTCTGACTTCAAGGTCGCGGATGCCGTCGATGAATATTTGCACCAGGTTCCCTTCAATGAGCGCAGGTACAGACCGGTATGCCAGCTTCTCCACCTCTAGAGCCCACTGCTGCAGGTTTTCGTTGATGCGCTGCACGCGTTCTTTCAGCTGCGCACGAAAGACGTGTTCCAGGTGAGCGTCGCCATATCTCGCCTCCAATGACTCAAAGAGCTGCTCATAAGTCACTTCCTCACCGAGAGCTTCCAGAACTATTAAGGCTTGTGTGAGAGCCGTCATCGCCTGACTTTTATTCCAGCCGTTCGCCTTCATAACGGCTTCGAACTGGATTTTGTAAGCTGACCAGGAAGAAGTCCCGTCGAGCGGTGGCACTTTGAAACCACGTAGCGAAGGTGTAGTACCTACTACGGGAGCTGTAGTTCCATCCCCCAGTTTGAGGTCGTCCTGCGTTTTCTTCACGTCAGCCATCACGTAATCAACCCGATTGTTCACTTGATCGTGTTGGGTTTTAGCTTCCTTGATTTGGGTTTCGGCTTCCGACAGGCGGTTGTCATGTTGAGCAACCCTATCCTTCACCTCCCTTATCTCTTTCCCGAAGTTAGCGTGAATGTCCTTCACAAGGAGCATCTGCTCTTCCTGTCGGCGGGCCTGTTCCACCTGCTGCTCTTTCAACCAACGAGCCTGTTCCTCTTGTCCGCCCCGCAGCTGCTCTTCCAAACGACGGACCTGTTCCTCCTGTCGCCGGGCCTGTTTCTGCAACATCACCATCAGATCACCTAAGTCAGGTGCTGCAGGTGTAGCTGACGGGCCAGCCTCCGTGGCTGGCACTTGGCCCTCTGACGGTGTTGCACCACCAAATCGTCTCTGGTCCGTCTCCTGCCGGCGTTGACTTTGGATACGGACACCCTCCATCTCCTCCTTAGGTAAAATCGGCATGATTTTGTCCCACTTCTGACACCAATTGAACTTGAGGTTCGTGAAAATGAAAACTGCCGATGGAATTACCAAAATTTACACTTTTATTACCGAACACCAATTAAAACTCAAAAGACACCAATAATTAATCACACTGATTCACTTTATTTCGCTCCGAAGCTTCGCTTGTCTCGCCAAATTCAATACTGCCCCGATAGCGGTTGCAGCGGCTTTAAATACACCTTTTACACCGAAATATCCAGAATATTCCAGTAAATACGGGCGCCGAACGACCAGATACAGGAAGTTTGAGTGTGGGGCTTCTAGAAAGCTTAATTCTTCTGTTCGATACTAGATGGCGCTGTTGGACTAAAGATCAAAATTGACATTTTCTAGTATCATTTTCATCATTTTCTAGCCCTCCTTGATCTGGTCCCCGACATTAGATGGCGCTAGTGCCAGGTACCTGATGTCAACTTAGGCGCGCAACAGTACCAAAACAAAAATTGGTGGAAGTTGGTTGCCTTAAAAAACAATCCCTGATGAATAACACTGACAGCATCTTATTGGGTTAGCCTCAGAAGCGTTCCAGAAAATAAAATCCAGTAATATCTCCACAGCACTTTAATTACAAAATTCACCTGTTTCTTGTACAACGGCCACGCGATGATTGCCTATCGCAACGACTGTCCGATATGACATTTACTTCGATTATCAATACACTATCTTAAATTAATATAATAGTTATCAACAAACGATTATTCATCCACAATTAGTTGATAATTAATAATACATTTAATTATTATCATTTAGATTAACAATGTAATATATTTCATTATAAATCAAAACTGTTTGCACTTTAACATCTGCCTACCTGTTGCTACTTATTACAATCAATACAGCATTTTTATATCAGATTTAGAGGTATAATAATTCTAGGATATATAGAATAATATTAATCAGTCGTACATTAAACTAATTAGGCTTACACAATGTAATATATTTCATTATAAATAAAAACTGTTTACACTTTAACATCTGCCTACCTGTTGCTACTTATTACAATCAATACAGCATCTTTATATTAGATTTAGAGGTATAATAATTCTAGGATATATAGAATAATATTAATCAGTCGTACATTAAACTAATTAGGCTTACAGCTCGGCCTTCCTGTGAAAGCGAGTCCCTTCGCGAAAAAAAATGACGTTACTAATCGGGATAAACCTTCGATCAACAATTAGCAATGAAATAATTATTGTCATGGTAATAGAACACAAATCAAACAGAACCTGTAGCTTGTAAGCGCTACAGACTGATGCCAAAACATTATTAATGTATAATGTTCTGACATAAACATCTATACGGATCTAGACACGAAACAAGTACAAGTGATGATTGAGGCCTATAATTACACGAGACACTAATATCAATATAATCTAAATAATGTTATTTAATCATAGTACATTAGATTTAATAGTAATTTATTTATATTAGATTAATATAAATAAACACTTTAACGAGCAAGAACTAACTTTTATTTAGTTTTTATTTATAAATTTATTTTTACTCATTATCTGAACCACTTTCTTCACAACTACTTTCCAAGTTTCTATTAAAATTTAACCAGGGCTGCATTTTGTCGATTGCTACGACGGCTTCGTAACGACAATTATTTTTGCGCGATAAGGGAGTATCTTCGATGACATATCTATCGTTGGGAAGCACTTTTATTATCCGGTACGGACCCTGATATTTGACAACCAGTTTTTGTGATTGTCCATCGTTAGGAACCTGTCGCTCTACACGTACCAAGTCTCCTACTGAATAGGACTTCGCTAGTTTCCTACGACGGTTAAACCTTTCCCTATCTTTAATCTGAGTCTCACTTATTTTCTTCCTAGCTACGTCCCTTACTTCTACTAATTTCTCCGCCGATGTTACGGTCACGGTGTCGTCTAAAACCTCACTCAATATGCTTTCACTCCTACACTTAATGTTAAATCCGAAAAGTAACTCTGATGGAGTCTTTTGCGTCGTTTTATGAGTCGTATTATTTAAACCTAATTGTATATCGAGAATTTGTTCATCCCAAGACTTTTCGTCTTTACCGTGGGCTGAAGTAGAAAGGGCGTCTAATATGGTCCTGTTGAATCTTTCAACTTGACCCTGGGAGTTGCCACGGCATTCATAATGTGCTTAATGCCGTATAGCAAGCAATCGACAGCCCGACGCCCATAGACCTTACATCTATTTAGCAAATTAATTTTGGCGTAATAGTAATGTTCAAGCGACTCTCCATATTTAACCCTTTTGCCCAGCATTTCAGTCAAGAGTTCAGCATAGTCTTCGCGAACAGGAAAAGATTCAATCAACTTCTTTTTCCACTCACTCCACGTATACATCATTGTCGGCAAACTCTGGTACCAATTCTTCGATACCCCTGTCAACTTTGGCAGGGCGGAGTGAATTATTTCTCTATCTTCCCAGCCATAAATTTCTGAACATTCTTCCACCTTTGTCAACCAAGACAAAATAGTTTGCTCCTTGGTCATAGGATCAAACTCGGGAACAATATTAGTATTAAAAGGCAACTTCGACTTATCTGAACTCTTAACTGATTGCAAAACTGACAAAAATTTATCTAAAATAATCTCAGTGGAGTCTACACTCCTAGGTTTCTTATAAGTACGTGACATTTGTTGCTTACCCTCATCTCCTCGTTCAAGGTGATGGGTCCTCCTCTGGTCACGACTAAAACCCGATCTTGAATCCTTATCGTCCCCCGATCTCCTACCTCGTCGACTCGTACTTCTCTCTCTGGTACCCTCACGGCTATAGGATCCATCGTTCGACGAACGGCTACATCTTGACCTCGAAGTTGTGCGAAGAACTCTCTCCTTAACCCGTTGTGGACGAAGCACCCTTCGTCCTTGACGCTCTCCGTCAATATTGTCATAATTATTATCAACCTCAGTATCACGCACCCGTGATACCCCTGGTTGTTCCGAACATGTCCTCCTAGCTAGACCCTCATACATGGGTACTCTTGGCCAAGTTACGTGGCTAGACTCACGCCTCGAATCTACCGCTTCCCGACCCTGACCCTCAAACCTGGGTACTCCTGGGCCCGGACTAATGGTCCTATAATCTCGGGTTTGACTCTTTTCTCTCTCCATGTCGAACACTGAAACTGACAGACGATAGCTTAGTAAACCACGATTTTTAACATCATTAACATAGATTAAGTTTATGCAGCTGTGTGTACTTATATTTCTTTAATATTTTTCGGTAATAGTAACTGAATCACTCCTGATCAGGCTTGGTCTTTCTCACATAGTACTGCTACTACCACCGTAGCACGCCACATAATGTTCATCTCGAAATACGCAATCATTTCAGACACAGGGAGAAAAAGAGAAGAAAAAAAGAGAACACATTTACTCTCTTCGATTGCAACAATCGACCCCAGTACCCTTACCAATCGCGAGCAACGATAAATAATGCTTTCCAAAATATTTGTATTACTTGCTTAGTACAGCAAGCAAAAAAAAAAACAATACTCGTTACTTTCGACAAGCGTGGTTACTTACACAAGCGCCAAATAGTTAAATGATAATTACATTTATTTATCTTATTGTGAATCAGTATGTCTGGTTGTTAAATACTCTTATTTACGGTAAACTTTCTAGCCAACTAGCAATTCGTTATAATTACAACTTCAAACAGGAGATAAATAACCTCAATTCGAATTCGTCGTAATTACGTAGTGGTAATATTTGATTTACATACTTTTTTTTTCACGCTACAAAAATTCAAATCAAACAATTACGATGTTGGTAAAATACAAATAAATGTAGGTACTTACGTTTTTCTCGTAAGCGTAAGTCGAAAAGAGTAATACTTTTCGTTGATCCCACTTCTGAGATATTGGGTTAGCCTCAGAAGCGTTCCAGAAAATAAAATCCAGTAATATCTCCACAGCACTTTAATTACAAAATTCACCTGTTTCTTGTACAACGGCCACGCGATGATTGCCTATCGCAACGACTGTCCGATATGACATTTACTTCGATTATCAATACACTATCTTAAATTAATATAATAGTTATCAACAAACGATTATTCATCCACAATTAGTTGATAATTAATAATACATTTAATTATTATCATTTAGATTAACAATGTAATATATTTCATTATAAATCAAAACTGTTTGCACTTTAACATCTGCCTACCTGTTGCTACTTATTACAATCAATACAGCATTTTTATATTAGATTTAGAGGTATAATAATTCTAGGATATATAGAATAATATTAATCAGTCGTACATTAAACTAATTAGGCTTACACAATGTAATATATTTCATTATAAATAAAAACTGTTTACACTTTAACATCTGCCTACCTGTTGCTACTTATTACAATCAATACAGCATCTTTATATTAGATTTAGAGGTATAATAATTCTAGGATATATAGAATAATATTAATCAGTCGTACATTAAACTAATTAGGCTTACAATCTGTTAACAGTTATTTTGGTAAAAATTACGCACTAATTTGCGTGTTTACTGCGCAAACATTGAAAGTGAGATGAACCAAAGTGCATCGAACAGATAGTTCCCAACCCCTTTTTCGATTGCACAATTGTGCCTACCTCGTTATTAAGTAAGGGTCTTTTGGAAATCTCTAAAACTAAAACAATTATGAATGAAACCTTCTAGATCTAAAGGGCTTTGGTAAAGCGTAGTCCTTCCTAGCAGCCTTAGATATAAATAGAACTCTGACTACTGTCCATCTTTCTGTAATATATCCCTATGCAAAACTTGCTTTGAAGATTTTCACCAGATAACTTAGAAGGATATCGATACCTTTCTATAGTTGGATGGGATTTATTGCACCCTCCCCGCGTGTATTATATGGTTTAAAGGAGTCAACAGCTCACTGCACCAGGTTTGGCCTTATTATCATGTAGCCCTACACCAGTCCTCATTACAAGGCCTTCGTAGGGCTCTGAAAGAATTCAAGGCAAAGGTCTTATGTGACCCTGGGAAATGGGTTGACGCTATTAACTGCAATGTTTCTGTTTCACTAGTAGTGAAGTTACCATCAGGCTTTTTAAGAAATACAATCTGATTAGGTTTAGCTTTCGATAGCATTTTGTGTAATTTTGCACTGCGAAGCAAAGACTCAACTTCCTCGCATAGCTTCCTCCACGACGCTCTCTTGGCTCTCCAAATTTCTTTATTATATTTGGTAAGGGCTGGGATATAAATGTCCCACTCTTTGGTTTTTTTAGCCCCACTGAATAGTCTCCTAGTCTTTTCCTTAACTTTATTTAGCTTAGTATTCCACAAAGGAACTTTTCGTGTTGAGGTCTTGTTTTGACGGGACAGCTATCCTCGAAGGCTTCACGGATACCTACGGTTACTGTCTCCGTCGCTAACCCCAAACCTTCAATCTTTTTGATGCTTTTAGGAAACGTTTCCAATTCCTAAGGAGGAAGGAGGACCTCCCAGGAGGTCGCTTTTGGATCCCCAAAAGCAACAGTTTCGTAAGTTGGTGATGCTCTAATCACAAACATAATGTGTTTGTGATCTGACAACGAGTTTTCACTACTAACATGCTAGTCAGCTATCCGCCATGTAACATTTATGTTAGTGGTATCAAAGATTATGTCTAACACTTCTTGCCTAGCACGCATCACAAAGGTTTATGTACATCCTAAGATTAGGCTTACCAGGTGGTTGGAGATGAGAAAGTCATAAAGTAACTCACCTCTTTCGTTTCGTTGATGGCTAGGGGGATTGGAGTTGGAGCGGTTCATGCTCTCTTGCCTCCAACTCCTTAGCCTCTATAAGTTATAATTTTAAAGTCAAGTATGACTCTGCTGAATTCTGCCCAGAGAGCCTCCGCACATGGGTCATCCGGAGAAAACGCTACAAGAAACCCATTCTCCTCATCCTTACTGTGGAGGGTTTTCCAGAGCTCGGTTAGGAGCCCCTGATTTTGGGCCCACAATAGCAAAGCCACCTTCTCTGAAGAGTAAGCTTCGCTACGGGGCAAATAGGTGATGCCCAGCCGAGGCTTCGTCGTGGGTATTATTGAGAGCTCTGCCTCCGGCCAGAACTTCAATTTTCCGACTTCACCCACAATCTAGTCATGGCTTGCCTTATTTAAGCACGTTACCAGAATCCAACCTGGCTTGTTAGCAAAACCCGAAAATTTTTGTTTATTTTTTTCCGTTCCCGGCTGCGCCCCAAAGGCTGTCTTAGCGATAGCCTGTGTTAGTGCCCAGCGGGCCCGCCGCATCCGCTCCACGATCATAGGGCTCAAATTGCGAATTCCTACACGTATTGAAGATGAGTCTTCTTCCCAGTTGCCAGCTTCACAGATTTCCTGGGCTAGTTTTTGGGGGACTCCTCCGCAGACTGACTGCGTTTTTTCGCCTTTGGAACCGGGGGAGGTTTGGGCAAAGGAATCTCGTCCCACGGCTTCTGGCAGATAGAGAGGGCCTCTTTGACTACTATCTCAGCTGCTATCATTCCTATACCTGTACTTCTTCCGTGCTGCCCCACTAAGCTTGTAATAGCGAACTTTTTCTTGTCCTTTCCCTGGTTCGTTTTCGAATGTGCTTCGACTCCAAACATATCTTTCACTTTACGGCTTGTCTCAGGTTGGGGCATTGTGTTGCAGGGTGTTGATGACGCTAAAAGAGCCTCTTCCAGACCTATAGACAGTTCAATTAAAGGAGAATGGAGGTTATCAAATTGTGGATTTTCGTCCATTTTGGTCCCACGATTAGCTAGGGAAATATTCGGTCACCCCTGGCGGAGCCCCGCATACTGAGGGAAGGGCTAAAATACTACCCGAAACGCCCTGGTCACGGGTAGGCACTGTTTGTGACTGGTCTCACCCTCAGCCACGCATCCATCGGCACAGTACGCTTAACACCTTGGATTGGGTTAGGATAGGGAAAAAGAGGGTGGGATAAAAGAAAAGAAAAAAAAAATAACTTCATGGCCTAGGTGAACCAGGTATTTGGACCGGAATTGCGTACGACCTTAGTCCTGATCTCAGCAAAGATATTTTATTTTAACAAGATTGCACACTCACGACTAACAAACGAGCTGAGCGAGATAGGGCCTTTTAGGGATGCGTCTTACTCTATTAGGGTGACTACATGATTTGTTGCTTCAAGGAAAAAAGGACAATGTGATGCTAAGAATTTCTTCTACATTTATTTTATATAGAACAATAAACAAGGATTACAATAATACATACGAAAAGTCAAAAGTAAAGTTACAGCCTATATACGTCCCACTGCTGGGCACAGGCCTCCCCTCATTTCTAATAGGGTTTGAAATTTATCTAGAAATATATATGATCTAAATCGTCAAAATGGTGGAGCGACTAGGTTGCCATTCGAATCCGGAGCGAAGGAACCACAAAATGGTTAGGTCACAGGGGTCTCGGGTTCGATTCCCGGGAACCATGGTCTCAAAATTATTGGGTGCGCGAATAACGAAAGTAGACTGTATTTAGCGTGGTTCATTGTAACCAAAACAAAAACCCTAGCTTAATATATAAAAACTTGTATTATCTACACACTCTGTGTTAAGAGAGAAAAATTAAAGACTGTAGATAGTAAAGTCAGTTTACGGTCGCAGCACATCTGATGCGGATTGAACTCATAACGTAATTCACTTTAGTAATATGAAAAGCTAGAAAGTTTTAGTTGACTTATATCAAAGATATAATATTATACTTCGTATTGAAATAATAATATCTTTGATTTTACAGAAAAAAAGAAATATCTTTGACTAAAATAAATATGGACGCTCTACTTCAAGCAGTAGAAAGTTATTTACCTATGAAAAGATACACCACTTCCTTTGTATTATTAAATTTTGCATCATTTCACGCAACAAGTGAAAACCCTTTTTAATTATTTGGACAAGATAAAACACGAAACTTTAGAGTAAAATAAAGTGGCATTGATCGATTCACACACAGTATACGCCATATTGAAGATTGTATAACAATTAGGGTTGCTCAGTAATTGTTTGTAAAAATTTCCAGAACTACGACTCTGAAACAATTCAAATAGTATAATATTTTCTTATGAAGCCTTCTCTTTAATTTTATTTAATAATTATTTAGAATTATAACAAGAACAGAAATAAAAAAATATCGTTTATTTCTACTACGTAAAAAAAATTAACTATGGCAACTCGATAGACAAGGAAGCATACCTAAATAGAGGCATCTCGCTTAGCTCGTTTTTCCATTGAGCCTTTTATTATATAAAAGTAGACTTTATGTCAATAGTATAGAATACATTTTACTTTTGCAACTTTTGCAGAGTGCACAATCTTGTTCTATACGAAGTATATTATAATATCTTTGGATCTAAGAGATGATTCATCTCTACTATAACGTGTTTATGGTTTAGCACAAACTAATAAGAGTGGTTTACTGTTTATTTAGGACAGTAACTATGTTACTATGGTTCATAAAAGATAGATTGATCTCTGCGACAGCTGTCAGTAAAAATCATGCCTATGAAGTCCTGAATTTCTTAGTAGTACAGACAGTACCTGTCAATGTCATACTTTATGGGCATGCCGACCTATAATATACTTATAATTTGTGACATTAAGAGGTACTGTCTGTACTACTAAGAAATTCAGGACTTCATAGGCGTGATTTTACTGACAGCTGTCGCAGAGATCAAGCTATCTTTTTCTCAGTATTTCTTTATACATAAAGGAAGAATTTAATTTCTATCTACACACATGCCATAAATCTGTCAGTCACATTTAATCCTCAGATAAGTTATTTGACGATTGAAAATGCAGCCCTGTATCTATGTAAATACCTACGGAATAAAGTAAATTAAGCAGCAAATCAGATTATATAAAATGAGAAATTATTCATATTAGTTAAAATATCGATATCAGCTGCGCATATTGCTAAATTAAAACCCTATAAAAGGCGGCCATTTTATGCGCCAGATTTTTGTAGGTAGTCAAGCTAAATATGTAGGTATGCCCAGTCCCGTAGACAGAGAATTCTCTGTCTACGCCCAGTCCATATACTTATTGTCAGTGGGCATGCCCATAAAGTATGACATTGACAGGTACTGTCTGTACTCAGTGGCGAAGCTGGAGCTCCAAGCTAGGGCAAGCCCAAGAAATAAATTGATAAGAATATAGATTGTTATTTTTAGCACTTTTATAAAAATACACCAATCTTGATATGTCTCCACGCTTCAATTTCATATTCAGTGCTGTCAACGACGTGTTTAACAAAGCACACAGAAGGCATACCACTGCTAGATAGATAGTATTACATATCAGCAATTGCATAGCTTCGGTGGCTTTGAAGAAAGCCGTTTGGGTTTGTTTAAGGTTTAAGCGAAAGAAAAAAATAATTTACATCCAATACAATACATGAACAAAATTAAAACATGAACAAAGTACAAACAAACTATGTACAAAATTAAAAAAAAATATTTACATTCTAATGGATAAGAGATAAGATAAGTGGAATCGTCTCGCTTTCTTATGGAAAGATTTAATTACGTCCACATAAAAAATATTGGTGAACGTTTTAATTGTACCAATAACTGTTTTTTAATTGCGATAATTGATAGGTAAGTCTGAAATACACTCTTAACCTTGTGTATTATCTCAACAAAGTTTAAAGATTTCCTCTCCGATTAGCACTTTAACACACTTCAATTCATCACAGGGAACACTATTATCCTCCATTTTCATTAAAAATCTTTAAAAAAGCATAAATTTTGAACTTGTAATATTAAATCGCTTAAGATAAGCACACAGAGTAAATAAACATTGAAACGTGAAATGAACTTGCAAACGTATTGCCCGCGCGCCTCCGCTTTTAACAAATTTATTCCCAAAAGCCCGGCTTCAAATCTCCATACTTATTGCTATATATACAATCGTAGTTATATTTCATTATAGAATATTTTGTCATAGGTTAGAAAGAGAGCGATCGTCTTCTCGAAAGCCCCGTAAAAAGCCCACGCGAGCAAGGTAGACAACTAATCGCTCTATTAAAACTCATTTTTTATGACGGCAGCAGTATCGCTAAGGCAATACGAGGTCATCGGTCGACATGTCGAACAGTGGAGTGCGCGGGAATTCTGAAATAGCTTGAAACATTTTACGAGTTATTTTATTAGTTGATATTATTGATTGATTCAGTTTTAATAAGGCAAGCCCGGCTTTTCGGCTTTTATAGAAGCTTCGCCACTGTCTGTACTACTAAGAAACTCAGGACTTCATAGGCGTGATTTTCACTGACAGCTGTCGCAGAGATCAAGCTATCTTTTACCCCGGCTCCACACGTTGGCCCCAATATAGGTCCCAACGCTACTCGTCCAACGTGTGGATCTAGAAAATGGCATTGGTCCCAACGTTGGGGCGAGCGTTGGTAGTTGGCCGGCTCGTGTCGGTTTCATCAAAGGAATCTGCGCCAACGCTCGCGATCTGTCCACACGTTGGCACTTTGCTCAGTTCTGTTGCAACACGCAGCAAGTGCGTACATCAAGCGAGAATGGCTTCCTCATCCACAAAATCGCCACCGGAATGGACGATTGAAAAAGTCATAGAATTTATTGAACTTTATCAAGCACATCCAATAATATGGGACGCAACTCGAAAGGATCATAAGAATAAAAATTTATTAGCTGATGCATGGCGCACCATTCAACAGAATATGGGAATGAATTTCTCAATTGAAGATTTAAAAAAAAAGCGAGAATCGTTAATGAGCACATATCGCCTTTACAGAAAGAAAATTAGTGACTCTACTCGATCTGGATCATCAACAGATGATATTTTTAAACCAAATTGGTTCGCTTATGAGCTCATGGATAGGTTTCTTGCTCCGATTTATGATAAATCAGATACAGTTACTATTAACACAGAGGTAAGATAAACATTGATTAATTTTTACTTTATTTATTTACATAGATAAAATCACAAACTGTGCTAAATTACATACTTAATCTAAAGCACTTAGTTGTTTATTTCGAAAAAATCACCTGGGTAGGTAGGTACACTGAACCACAGGCTAGACGTAACATGATGACCTTGAGCGCGCCTTTATGCCCTACGTATTAAAAGATGTTTTCGTAGTGCAACTGTTACATAGATACATCTGACCTGTGGCTCTGTGTACCTAAATCTACATAATAATTTTGTAGGTCGGTAGATTTTTTATTTAGTGTGAATAAAAGTATGATGCATATTCATTACGTATTTCTCTAGCATTTTCTGTTGTTCTAATTGGTACTTGATCTAGTGATCTTAATTGTTGCTCTTCTAAAACATTATCTATATTACCTTCCGGCATATACATACGGTAGGAGTGCTGACTCTTTTTCAAAAAATTATGAAGTACAACGCAAGTGAGTGTTATAATAGATGCTTTTTCGGGTTGTAGTAATATATTGGTTTTTAACACTCCAAATACCGATGTCATTATTCCAAATGCACATTCAATCACAACACGAGCCCTTGATAGTTGACTGTTGAATTTTCTATTTTGTGAGCCAACTGGCGGTGTACCAGGAAAAGGTTTCATGATCCTTTTAGATAATGCAAAAGCTCCATCTGCCACAAAAACATAGGGCACAGGAAGATGTCGATCAGGTAAAGGAGCGTCTTGCGGAAAAAAGGAATCAGGTCCATATATTTTGTTATAAAGCATGCTATCATTAAAAACTCCACCGTCACTCATACGTCCATGTGTTCCTACGTCAGCAAATAAAAAGTTGTAGTCACTATCAGCTACCGCTAGTAATATTATACTGAAATTGCGTTTATAGTTATAGAACTCTGATCCACTATTAATGGGTGACTGTATTTTAATGTGTTTCCCATCGATAGCGCCCAAACAATGTGGAAATTGCCATTTTATTTCAAATTCTCGAGCAATCTCAAGCCACTCGTGTTCATTTTGTGGCATCTAAAACAGAAAAAAAATATCAGTGTAGGTAATAGTTAATAATTTAAATAAGGGTTGAAATTTACTTGTTGTGTTTGAATTTTTAGACTATGGAGTTTCCTAATGAAGACAGCAATCAAGATAGAAGCTTTTCTAATGAAGGCAGCATTCAAAATAGAAGTTCCACGTCAGCCAAAAAACGGCGAGAATCAGAAGTCACGGAAGTACGAGCTCAGATTAAGACAGCTGTAAATGTCCTAAAAAATCTCTCCGACCGACCACGAACTGAAGTGGACAAGGTAGGTTTATACTGTCAACTACTGGCCAAAAAAATTAAAAAATTTAATGAGCGACAAAGGGAGGTTATAATGCACGATATAGACGAACTTATTTATCAGAAGCGAAATGAGTCTTACTTAAATATTAATAGCCCTGCTCGTAGCAGCACTTACTCGTACGTAAGGTCTACCCCGGATTCCGTGCGTTTTACACCTACACCGTCCCCTTCATCACAAATGTTGGCGTACGATATGTCTACCCGAGATTCCGTACGTTATGCACCTATAACATCCCCTTCGCCTCAAGTGATGCCAAGCCCGTCATATCACGTTGCTGATGATTATAGTGATTATACAGTTGTATCACCAAATCATAGCCAAGTAGAATATGTGACAGGTTCATCCACCTCCACCACATCTACTCCAAAGGTGACAATTATATCAAATGATATTATCTCTCAGGCATTTACTCTTTCTCAGATACAAAATAAGAATTGAATGCTAATGCAAGGACTCGATTGCTTTCTCTAATTATTTTTCTCAATAAACGTGTTTTTGATTATTATTATTATGGTTTTATTTTACAAAATATACAAAAATACTTACTTTTACAAAAGAACGCAATGCCTCACATAGTGCTTTACATACTTCCGGCACGATCAACGATATGACTTGAGGAGAAATCTTAAATAGGTAATGAAGACTTTTGAATGAATCACCAGTCGCTAAAAATCTAAGTGTCACAGCAAGGCGTACTTTGGTTGGTATTGAGTCTCTGAATACTGTATCTTGCTTTTTTATTCTTGGTCCAATCAACTGTAGAAGGTATTCGAAATCTATCGAAGACATACGACAAAAGTTATCAAACTGTCCTGATGGCTCTTGAATCAAATTACTCAATAATCGGGTTCCATCATACCTAAAAAAGAAAGAAAATGTAAATATAGAATCAAAAAGAAATTTAATATTACAGCTCCTGTAAACAACTGCTGATATAATTATAGTTTGTTGTTGATGTTATTAGAATATTTAAAATGGAGTGTATAACAAGATCTTTACTCACTGATTCCGTGTTTTATGATGTGTCGTCATCCACCATCTTCTTTGACGTGGCTTTTTATTTTTTCTCAGTAACAAATATAAATGTGCACTCAGTACTACAAAAGCGCTCAGAGCAGTTTCGATTTCTGTATCGGACATCTTCACATTGGCCCTGACGGGACAGAACTAGTTTATTAGCCAACGTGTGTACGCCTCACCGAACTCGCAGTCCAACGTTGGTACGAGCGTTGGGACCAACGTGTGGAGCCGGCCTTATGATTTGATTCGGTAGAATCCACTAGTTAGTCTGTGGCAAAAATGATTTTTGTGGTCTGTGGTTTATTTTAGTTTTTTTAAGGCTCAGAAGGGCTAGAACCCAGAGCCGTAGAGCCAGTTAATAAAAAAATTGGTTTATTTATTATTTATTAAATTCCATATCGTGTGTATGTTGTTATTATCACAGAGGACTTTTTGTTATTTATTGATATCCGTTGAATGACGGTTCGATTAATGTTTTAAACAAATTTCTAATAATATAGATTTTTCAAGATTTTTGACCATTTAACATGTCGTTTTCTTTTGGTTCAACTAATACTCAAAGTACTCCTTTTGGAAGTGCTGCCAAACGTATGTTAAAACTCAATTTTAATTCATATTAAATAAAATGGGTGTAATTCGTACAGTATTTAATATGCTTAATATTGGTTTTCAGCAACATTTTCTTTTGGTAGCACAAACACTGCCTCCACAACAACAGCTGGATTTGGCGGTTTTGGAACGACTACTACTTCGTCCGGATTTGGTTCGTTTGGCTCAACAACTGCCAACACAGGTTCTAATAAGCGTTTTATTAAATTAACACAAAACCAACACAACATCCCTTTTAAGTCCACTCCTAACCATGGCCTTTTTTCAGAATGAATCTTATTCTGGCTGGCTCACACACTCACCTGATATCTCTTCACAAATTTGCTGTGGTTTGCTAACTATTTAATGCTAAGGTTTTACCTTGCAGTAGAAAGACATTTTCAATGAGAACTTAGTATCTTGGTTTCCTTTTATGTATTATATCATATGGATATCAAGTATAAACAATAATATAACTTTAATTTGCAGTAGAAAGACATTTTCAATGAGAACTTAGTATCTTGGTTTCCTTTTATGTATTATATCATATGGATATCAGATATAAATAACAATATAACTTACTCAATCCATAAGTTTTCACTTATACTTTATTTTAGCTGTTTACATTTATTTACTAATTACTTTCTGTTATAGCAACACCATTTGGATTAGGGACCACACCAGCTACAACTACTCCATCATTGTTTGGGGGAACAGGATTTGGAACTACAGCTAAACCTGCTACAGGTGTATTAAATTTAAAAATTTTAAGATATTAATCCTGTTTTTATAGCACTGCAGTTCATATTTATTATTCATGAGTTATTATTATATATTATTTATACTTGGCTTAGACTAGTGGCAGTGTAAGAATATCCACTGTGCCATGATATCCCGTGATTATGATAAGAGGCAACAGGGAAATAAACTAGAAGGTTGGCAGCAGCATCTTCCTAATAACAATTAGAACATAATAAAGTGTTTGTGAACCTGCCAACCAAGCATGCCAACTAAGGCAAATATTCCCCTTCAAATTAGTTTACAACGGGCTATTTTTCACAATACCGTGTCTAAACACATATTTTTCACATGGGCAGGAATATCGTATTTATTTGACCCTTTAAATCTACTTGAAGAAGTCAAGGAAGACAGCCTTTCCTTATTTAGGCTCACCAGCGATCTTGTTCATATACTGAGCATGTTAACTACTCAGTCAATCAGTGCTGCTGGTTCAACTACTAAGTTCGGTTCAGTCTATGAAGTGCAGAAATATGTTTCGTCGGAACATATTTCTTTATTTTGAATGGCCTCTTCAATCCTTGTTATTACCTGGTGTAATGCTGATTTTATTGCTTTGCCTTAGCTGTAGAGATGTTGCTTGTCATGCAGTGGTATGTTTATTAGCGCCAACCCCCCTTAATTCCCTTTCACACAGCCTCTCTCCATCGTTTTTAGGAGAAAGAATGTAACGTTAATGGGTCTTTATAATTGGTATTACCTGGTGTGTGTGTAAACTTGCACTGAACCCTAGCCCCTAGGAACATATCTGAATGCCAGATATACTCTCATTATGGCAACAAGTCTGACCATTAGTCTGGCTTTTACCTCCCTCCCCACTGTAGGAGTACTGGGAAAATGCTGTCAGCTCCTGCCGCCTTACAAGCGAGGAAACTGTGAGTGGCCTAATAGATTTTGTCCAGTACTTTGTGTGCTAAATTCCTGTCTTCCATTGTTGGTGTCAATCATGCCAGTTCACACCCTGCTAAATTACATGGCAACCTGGGAAGTGTGTTTCAATTAGGATCCATTGAGTTTCATCTCGCGATGTTGAGTACCTTCCGTCAGGTTTCATTATAGAGATGGATCCTGGTATTATTATCAGCTATGATTTTCCTTATTCGATATGCTTGTTAGGTCGATATCTGATACATTTCTTGTATATAGACTATTTTCTTATGGGGCAATCTATGGAGAGAACTATGTTCAGCTGTGAACTTTGATAGACTGTAATGAGTGAAGGAAGACAAAAGTCTACTATGTGACCTGGTGGTCAGTGTGCTTTGTACTTTGGATGCCAACTCGCTTGTCATGGCAACTGTGGCAACAAAATCTCCCCTTCCCCTAAAGAGGCAATCTGTTGGAGGGCTATGTTCAGCAGTGAACTTTGATAGATGATGATGATGATATAATTTCTAAAAAGTGGATTGTAATTAATTATTGTAAAATAAAGTAACGGCTTGTAAACTTTTTGGTATTGCATAGCAGCATCAATTTATAAATAAGGGCCTGTAAAGAAATCATGTTACAGTATTTATTTTTATAAGGCTGTGTTTTAATAGTTGAAAGTTTTGTTTTGTTACTCATTCAAACTTGTTGTAGGTTTTGGCACCGGCTTTGGAACCAATACATTTGGTGCTGGCACCAGCTTTGGGACTGGCACTTCAACATTTGGCAGTGCTGCTCCAACATTTGGAACAAATACTTTTGGTACTTCTACATTTGGAACGGGATCTACATTTGGCACAGCCTTTGGAACTAAACCTGCTACCACTGGATTTAGTGGATTTGGTGCTGGTCTTGGCACTACTACTGGATTTGGACAACAACCACAGGTACACTATGATTTAAATAATATATATACTAATTATTCAGAGTTTATTACTAGAAAATGTCTAAGATTTCCTTATGCAAATCTCCAAAACCCAAAATCCAAAACATCTTAGTGTATTAAAAGACATAATATAATTGTTTACAACTGCATTAGATGTAAAGTGGAATCAATGCCCAAAGAGGAACGATAAATAAACTGCTTAATTGAAGGATCGTCTGCGCTATTAGAAGTTTGTGCAAGAGTGACATATGGGTGTTATAGGGCAGCCAGGTAAGCAACTATTATCAGGTTCACCAGTTGACTCATCTCTAGATAGATTACTATTTTTTCAATATATCCCGTGGTATTGAGGTTAGCTCACTAATTCTGCGTATGTCCGCTTTTGGTCTGTCACACCTTGTCTTAAGGCTTCTCGGTGGGCAAGGAGTAGGCAGTACATTGAACAGTTGACTTATCTGTCTTGGATGCTTGAGATAAACGTGCCACAATCAATCCCAAGATGAATCGCCATAAGATTTTTGGCAAGAAAATTTGCAAAAAAGCAAAACAAACAGCATTCAACGTTAATACTTTCTTTAAAGCTGGAAAATAAAATGAAAGTTATATAAGACATAAATGTGACAAAACTGTTGCGCAACCAAAGGATCTCACTGTCTAATGTGAGTAAATTTATTAAATTATATACTGGTCTGAAACGCAAACAGAATAGCGGTTGTTTTTATATATAATATGGGTGACAAACAAACACAAAGTCCACTTAATGATAAGTAGCTGCTGTGACTCATAGACATCTACATTTATCATCGATTAAGAAACAAAATGCAGATGTGTTGTCACCACTGGGGACTAAGATGGAATGCCTTGTTTCCAGAAAATATTTGAAAGAAAGTTTGCACATTAAATAAATGCTGATCTTAAAGAAGATGGAATTATTAATCACGGTTGAGAATATTATTGTACAAACTGGGCATTAGATTTAAGAAATGTCAGTCAAAAAGAAAGCTACTTGTAAAACAACCAAATATCTTGTACCAAGTATCTTGGCATTGGAGATACCTGAATGCAATAAAGAAGTATCTGTGAGATCCAAAGTAATTCAGAGGAACTATGTGGTAGAGTCAAATTGCAGCTATTGTATTGTATTTGATTGTACCATTAATAGGTCACTCACACGATACCAGCCTAAAATAGCAACTTAGTGTTGCTGTGTTTTGTATGGTGAGTGTAGAGAACGGTCTTAGTCCTCAAAGGTGACTAGGTGTACTTTATTGAGGATAAAAGCAAAATGGATCTGAAAATGTTTATAAGAATAATGAAGTTAAAGGCATAGGATAGGATAATTTACAAGATGATTCTGACTCATCAAGTATAAATGTTGGGAAACTTTGTTACCACTGAATTTCTCATGAACTCGCATCAGAACAAAAACAAGTTGATTGTTGCAAAAAAAATGTTAAAATATGATCATGGACATTCAAATGCTGTGTATGATGATGATGATGTCACAATGTCAAACATCAGCAACAGTCTTCTGTATGCATGTTCTAAGATCTAACAAAATAAGAACTAACAAAATTGATGCAGGGAAGAGATTTAGAAAAAAAAAAGATTTCTTTTTTTCGCCTAGATGGGTCCTGTCTGCGTGATCCCATATGAAGAATAAAAGAAGATGCTGAGTGTTTTGTCTTTGAAAAAGTATATTATTATAAGAATATTAACTTACATATAAATTGTTTTATTTATGAGATACACAAAACTCTAAGTGTATCCCACAGCATCCAACTATCGGACAACTTATAAAATATAGTTATAACTATATATTTAAGCTCTGATTAAAAAGCTAAGAACTCTGACAAATTTATGCTGGGGGGGTTTTAATGGGTTAAGTATGCATAGTAAGTTAAAGACAGTTCAAAAACTAAGCCTAAAGGTATCATTTAAAAACATGAGTAAATTACTTGCCTTAAATAATGAAGTAGTTGAAGCCTTTCAGGCAAATATTTACAGTAACCTATTTTTTTTAACAACAGCAGCAACAACAACAACAACAGCAGGGTCCAGCAACTGCACATGAAGCACTTGTTGCAGCAGTTTTTAATTGCTGTGTCTTTGGAGATGAGAGGGATCAAGTGCTTGCCAAATGGAATCTTTTACAGGCTCAATGGGGTACAGGTATGGCATTAAATTCATGTTGTTTACAATCATCCCTCGCGTCTTTGCGTGCATATCCTATACCTTTAAACGAGCAATTCTTAATATATACCAGGCGGTCCCATAATGAACTGGTCCGACATAGTTCAACGCGACATGTCGCTACATGTAGTGTTGCATTAAATAGTATGTTTATCGTGCACTTAATATAAGAAACATGCATCGACATGAAATGCTTAGTCTTAGTTTAACAGGCATTTGAATAACGAGAGTCGCGTATTTTTTCAAAATGTCGAAAACTGAGTATCGAAGTGTCATAAAGTTTCTGTTTAAAGAAGGTTTATCCCCTGCCCAAAATAAAAGAACGATTGGATGGCGTGTATAAGGAGTCTGCCCCTCCTATAGCACAGTGAAAAATTGGGTGAAAGAGTTTCGCCTCTGGAGAGAAACCGTCGAAGACTTTGGCCACGACGGTCGACCTGTGGAATTGCTCACTCCCGAAACGATTGCTCTTATCGAAGAGGAGGTTCTGAGTGACCGCCGTTTGAAGATTAGAGAAATTGCAGCAAGGCTTGGGCTCTCTAAGAGTACCGTTCATCGCGCGATCCATGAACATCTTCACATGAAAAAAGTGAGTGCAAGATGGGTACCGAAACTTCTTTCAGCGGTACAGAGACAGGAAAGAGTGCGCTGCGCTTCGGAGTTTTTGGATCTTTGTGGCGAAAATCCAAAGACTGTGATCGAGCGGCTAGTGACTGGTGATGAAACTATGATCTTGTATTATGATCCACAAAGCAAGCGCGAGTCAATGGAATGGCGTTATAAGGGTGAAAAGCCCCCTAGAAAGGCAAAGGTGCAACAATCGACTAAAAAACTGATGTGCACAATATCTTGGGATTTTCAAGGCATTTTGATGGTGGATTTTAAAGAACGTAATACAGACGTGAACGGCGAATATTATGCTTCTTTAATATATAAATTACGAGACAAGATAAAGGAAAAACGAAGAGGCAAGCTGTCTAAAGGTGTCCTGTTGCTCCATGACAACGCCCCTGTTCATACCGCTGGTGTTTCGAAGAATGCAGTTCGTCAATGCGGGTTCACAGAAGTTCAACATCCACCTTACAGTCCAGACATGGCCCCGTCCGACTATTATTTATTTCCAAATTTAAAGCGGGACTTAAGAGGAAGAAAATTTTCAAGCGATGAAGAGTTGCAGGCGGCCGTCTTCAGTCATTTTGAGGATAAAAAATGTGATTATTTTTATAAAGGTTTAGAGACGTTGATTCACAGATGTCAGAAGTGTGTTAGTATTCATGGTGATTATATTGAAAAATAAAATTGGTTTCGTTTCATTTCCTTCATTGGTTCATAGTTAGGCCAATTCATTATGGGACCGCCTACGTATATATATATATATATATGTATATATATGTATATATTATAATCGGAATCTCGGGGCCTTGGGGGCAATAAATCGATCTAGCTAGGATTTATTTTTAGAAAATGTCTTTTTGTCCGTGTTTTTAGGCAATGAAAAACTGCTACAGTATCCTTAGAATAAGAAGGTAAATTTTGACAGTTTATTAATGATTACAAATAGCTTAATTGGTATATTGGGCAGTCACAAAATTGTAATACCATGGTTCGAGCCCAGACCGACTGACCGACTTTTTTAAATTTTTTTTTCAAGTTCCTTTCTTTTTTGAAAAAATCTATTTTTTCGAGCCCTTTTTTTAGTATTTTTTAAAAACACGAAAATTTAAATTAAACTTATTGCACTCATGATTTTATATTCAAATAACCAGTTCAGTTTTTCTATTATGTCGCTAAGATCAAAAAATATTATTCGTATTTCATCAGTATGTAATTTGTATCTAAATATAATTTCCAAAACACAAGAATTAAAAAAAACCGAGCAAAAAATACCCGGTCCACCGGGTACTAATATTTTCTTTGTTAATGCTATGTAAGATTTCAAATAAGTAGCCAATCTTTATTTTTCTCTTACTTACTTGATTTTTATAAATATACTCATTTTATCATTATCATCATGACTTCAGAATGTTTTGAAATAATACTAGTTTTTACGGAATTTATCGCGTATATTTAACTTTTTAATACCCGACGTTTCGAGAGCTTTACAGCACTCATGGTCATGGTGTAAAGCTCTCGAAACGTCGGGTATTAAAAAGTTAAATATACGCGATAAATTCCGTAAAAACTAGTATTATTTCAATGTGTAGTGTTCGCGTAAATATAAGAAATCTTCAGGATGTTTACTTTTTAGTTGCTCTGTCCCAAACATGCAAGTTTCCTGTTTAATAATATTTATGGTATTTGGTTAATGGGTTTTAATATCCACTACTGAATATAGGCCTGCTCCATAGACTGCCTCATAGGGCAGATATTTACAATAGTTATCACTGGGTTGGCTGACACAGTTTTTTATTTTTAGTCATTATTATTCTAATAATAATTTATTAGGAGGACACTGCTGCCCATCTCCTGATTTCTTTTCCTTTGTCTGTGTTTTGATATGGTGTAGTGAATATATTTCTGGTACTGAATGTTAGCCTGTGTGTAATTAATGGATGTAAAACTGTTAGCTTTCTTACAAAAGTCAGGAGTTTACATACTTGTTGATGCAATGCTCTGCGCCCTCCTTTCTGCCAAGGAGGGTCGCGTTCGTATACGGCTTAGAGATCTCTAGTCAGATCGTTAAGCCAATTCCTAAAAGGTTGGGTTTAGTGGGTAAAAGTCACCATATAACGCAGCCGGCTGCGTGGTATGCTATGAGCATTCCCAACCTCCCTCCCCCGCTTTCCGGAGGGTTGCCCATATTTGCTTCGGGCGCAAAAAAAATGCAATGCTGTTTACGTTGGTGAGACTAGACACAACTTTGATATCCTTTTCTTTAAAGATGAGGAGGGGACAGCGTGACAAGCTAACAGTAGAAACAGTAAAAATATAACTAAATTAGTAATGGAAAATGGTTGTTTAGAAAATAACTTGCAGAGAGGTTTTGCAGTATCAGGATAAAACCATTTTGAATATTTTGCATGATCATCTTGACAAGATCAGTATATATTCAACTGAAAAGTTTTCATCTTTTCAATTATGAACATTCAAATATTGACAAGTGAAAGAACAGTGAGGGGAATAAGACAAAAAAAAAATTAAGCACTAGCGCATTATGGTGAATAAACAATGGGCATTGAAATTGTGGAATACACACCCTACTGCTCAGATTTAGCACCTTGCGATTATCTTTTATCCCCCAAAAATGAAAAAAAGTTTTGTTTAGAAATTTGTGGTAACGATGTGATGAGCACATTTTCTGTCTATTTAAAAATAAATGTATATCAGTAAAGGTAAATCATTTTTTTTTTTCAATTTAATTGATTTACCAATGTTTGCTTACAATACTTGTAAGTAAATTACAAGGACAGTTTATTTTGAGAAGGCAAAATGTTTTTGGTGGCAGAAAAAGTTGTGGATTCCTTTATTCAACTCAAATGTAACTTATACATCTAGAAAAGGTTGTGCATGGGAATGTAACTTATATACATGTAAGCCTATATGAAGTGAAAGGTCTCACAGCATTTTATTGCAAATTTGGTGATGAACTATAGCGTTTTTATTTTCAATCATTCATTATAGCCTTTCAAACTCAACTGCTGAATATAGGCTTCCCCAAAAATTGCCTTATAAGGGGGATATTTCATATAATTGTCATGCTTAACAGGCTGGTTTTACAACCAGTTTTTTAATTTTCTAGTTATTAGGAAATCCAAGCCATGGTAGCTCAGATGATTAGCGCTCGCTGTAAATATAACAAAACGCGAGTAACCCGGGTTCGATTCCCCCCGGCACCAATGAAATTATTAATTGCAATTTAAAGTGCTGATTTACCACGTGCTCGGCGGTGAAGGAAAACATCGTGACGAAACCTGCATGTCTGAGAAATAAGAAAAAAAAATGTTTCGAAGACATGTGAAATTCGCCAACAAGCATTGAGGTTATGCGGCGGACACTTCCTTGCCCTAAAATCTTCTCAGAAATGAGGGGAGGCCTGTGCCCAGCAGTGGGACGTACCTATGTATAGGCTGTAACTTAACTTTTTTTACTTTATTAACTGAATCTTAGTTAAAAAGTTTTCCTCTATCGCCTTACCCACGCTACGATATAGGGAAGTGGATATTCTTATTACGCCACTATAATATGGTAAGAACTATAGCAGCAATCCTAAAGTCAAAATAGATAATACAGGTCGTAGTGATACTGTTCTTGAAATAGTGTTATAGAATTTTTTTAAATTTAACAATGGTGACAAATGACCACACAGTCCAATCAAAATGCAGATGTGTTGTCACCCCTGAGGAATAAGACGGAATGCCTCGTTACAAGTAATAAGGATCATCGGTTCTCTACACTCACCATACGAAAGACAGCAGCCTTAAGCTGCAGTTTTTCGCTGGTATTCTGTAAGAGTGTGGTCCTTCCTCGGTCGAACAGACCCATTCATGCTACAACTAATATAGCTGCAGTGTGACTTTACCATGTACATAGAAATTATAAACTTATAAAAAATTGTGATAATAGTTATTATAGGTGTTAAGTATTTTTGTACTATCTTTGCAGGTCAGGCATATTACAGTCGAAATGCTCCTGCATTGGAGCTGAACGAACAGAACCCATTGTGTCGTTTTAAAGCTGTTGGATATTCTCGACTGGCAGGGAAAGAAGACAAAGAGGGCCACGTAGCTATGTTATTTAATAAACCAGAGCAAGAAATTAAGTACGCAAATACGTTATTTGTTATTTAATTTTAATGTAACATATTATAATTTTAATGTTTTACATCTATTAATTTTCAGAAATAATCAACAAGCATTCATAACAATGGTGTTTGGACTTCTTGGTAGCAAACAAAATCTAGCTGTCAATATAGAGTCTATCAAACCAATATCAGAAAATAAAACCCAGGTATGACAACTATTACAGAATACTTAGTTTCGGTGTTTAGAAATAATAAACTGGAAATCACCCTAAAAAGATAAATATTTTTATAGAAGATCGTGCATGCGGCTCACCTGATGTTAAGTGTTTAACACTGCCAATTAAGAACTGCAACACCACAAGAGTTGCAGGTATGTTGCGTAGGTTCTCTTCATGAAGGTCCCTTAAAAGTATGGTCCCAAATGGTGGTTTTACTTGAAGCACTACCCAAAGTAAATAGGATTAAAATGTAAAGAAATGCAGCATCTTTTTGCAATGTCAGTAAATCAAGCTGATTTTTCTGGATGCAGTCAAGTGGAGATGACAACATTATTAGATATTTGTGAAGCCGTACTTGCCATTATAAATTTACAAACGGTGTGGCATGAAATACTACCACTCTGCTTTCTAGAAGCAAATTTTGCTTTGATTTCCTAGTGTCTGCAGAACTGAACATTTCTCACATGGACTGATCAGCTGGTGGTTCTCAAAGTACCTAATGAGCAGACAGTTTATAAAGAAGTATGTCAAACTATTGGAGGTGTAGAGATGGGATTCAGTTAACATGTGATTATTTTTATAACATAAAACACCGGGCATAGCCCTCTCTATAGCTAGCTGACTATGCACTATGTATCAGATCCATATGTCATCAGTGCTAACACACACTGTGACGCTTATGAGACAAGAAGTTTTGTTGTAATCTTTCGAAAGGTGCAAAGCCGAGTTGGATCCTTCAATTAACCTCATGGTCGTTAATATTTAGTCAAGATAATACTTAGTCGGACATCTCGTCCTAAGTAAATATACTCAACAACAACTTTGAGCATAGTGCTCCCAGTAACTACTGACGTAGGTGTGACATGGACGTTTTATATGACCTTGGTACTGTCCTATTCATTTTAAAACCTATCCATTGGAAGACACTAATGAGGTCATTGAGCATAGTGCTGAGATCCTTAGTGGTTTTGTCATAAGGACTATATCTTGAGAAAATCGAACTACAGTTCTTAATACCATATATTTTCCAGTTCAATAGATTGAAAATGTCTTACACCTCTCTGAATTTGGACATGTTTCATGCTCTAGTTTTGTCCTCAGATAGCCATCGAAGTTCTAGGGGTCACCTTTATCTAAATATATGGTATTATTGTTGTGTTGTCAACTTCCAATATAATACGTTTTTTTTTAATTAAATAAAATTAAAAATGTTTTTAAATTAAAAATGTTTTATTTCAGTAAATACGTCACACCATATTGTCCTGTTCCATGTTGTTCCATGGTTAATTTTATGTGTTGACTATGGGAAATATTATAATAATCTCATAGCCTACGGTAGATAGCGCTACAAACATTTCGTACGTGACATAACATTTAAAGCATCTATATTAGCGATGAGGAGAAGTGTCAAAGCTCTGAAACATGTGATTGTTAATCAACATGGCCACTGTTTTGTATAAGGCAAATCCATTTAACTATTTGCCTATGCTCAGCAGTTGTATGTTCTTAAAATAAGACAGTGGCACCGTGAGGAACACCTAGTAAGGATTACAGTTGTGGTTTTACTGTTATACCGTACCGTTAAAGCCTATCTAAAGTCCACTGCTGAACATGGGCCATGGGCCTTATAGGGGGATAATTACCATAATTGCTAAGATTGATAAGTGAGTGGGCAACTGCAGTTTTTCCCCATCCTATCAGCTCATCTCCTGGTTTGTTAAGATTTGTTGCCTGTTACGACACCCACGGGATGATATGGTGTAGTGTACTCGACTACACCGAGTCAGTAATTCATTCTTGGGGCGATGTTTACGCTTTTACAACAAAATCCCAGAAAATATACAAAATTTGTCATACGCAAAGTTCAAAAATTTTATTAAACTAAGTTTGTATAAAAAGGGTTATTATAATGTTAAGGAATTTATAGATGATAATAACCCCTGGGAAGGGTGATCGCTACCAAGCTATTTCTAATTTGTCTTGTGTCGTTAATTGTAAACATGATTGTAAGCTATTATTTGAAAAAAAAAATAGTCCCGCTGGATTTCTTACTGGTTCTTCCCAGGACAGAGGTTTTTTTTTGCGAACCAGTGGTAAATGAAAAAAAATTGACTTTCAATAAGTATTGTTTATAACCTACATTGAATAAAAAAGTTTCTGTTTCTGTTTCAGTGGACACAATTACACCACTTTGGTTTTTTTCTGAATATACTAACAATTTAATTTGATTCTATTCGTTCGTTAGGTAGTGATTTACGTGGTGGACAAAAATGCGGGTGGAGCTCATGTATCGGCTTCGGAACTCGGCTCGTTTTTAGGGAGCGGCAACGCCCGCTCTGCATTGACGTCCTCGGGCTGCGCTACAGTCACGCCGGCCACCAAGCCCACACCACAGATGTTAGAACAATATCTTCAAACGTCGCCCCCTGGTTTGTATTGAATATTGTTTACGCTATACTGGTATGGCTAGCGAGACGAGATAAAGAATGAAAACAAATCTTCAAAAATGGCATAGTGTGCTTTTTTGCTTTTTAAAGTACTCATATTTTCATCACTTGCTTTAAGTAAACTAAAGTCAACCAAATCTAAGAAATACCTTTTGACGTTTCACATTAATCATTCCGCAATAACTTTGCACAAGCATACTCACACGATTTAAAATAACCTTTTACGTAAATCCGAAGAATTATGAAATTATCTATATTTCATTACAACGTGTATAGTTTTTTATCACTTATTTAAATTTGAATTTTTCAAATAAAGCAAAATATTAAAAAATAACCAGGAATAACTTTTTTACTTGACGTCGTTTCAATGACATGTCGCTATGTATATTACCGTAGTGTTTGGATAATTAAAGTTTATTGTTATGCGAATAATCAGAAAAATATTCAAATAATCGTTTAAAAATAATGGGTAAAAATATTCTAATAATCAAATCATTAATTTCTTTAATGTAAAGGGTTTTTCAACAAGAACCTTGTTTTCTAAAACAAAATAAAACAAAGAGTTTAGATGAAGATGATTCAAATTTTTATTGTATTACGAAGAGAAAAGTTTGGCAATTATGAATGAAAAATGATATATGGCAAATGTCAACCACGACCACGCTGACAGATGTCGATTCTTTCATCAAAGTTTTTAATCACTTTTTGGCAAAATGGCGGGTCTATTTCGTTAATCACGTCACGGATTTTGAGTTTTAAGGCCGCGATCAATTCGATTGGCTCCGTATAGACTCTGTCCTTAACATAGCCCCACAAAAAATAATCCAGCGGTGTTAAATCACACGATCTGGCTGGCCATTTAACAGCTGAATTTCGTGAAATTATGCGATCGGGAATTTTGGTTTGCAATAAATTGATCGTTTCGTTGGATGTGTGACATGTGGCACCGTCCTGTTGAAACCACATGTTTGTGATATCGATGTCATCAATAATAGGCCAAAATTGAGATGTTAACATCTCGCGATAGCGTGATCCATTGACCGTTACCGCATTTCCAGCCTCATCTTCGAGAAAAACAGCCCAATCACGCCTCCAGACCACATAGCGCACCATACAGTGACACGTTGAGCATGCTAAGGCTTCTCAATAATCGCTTTAGGATTTTCAGAAGCCCAAATGCGGCAATTCTGCTTGTTGACGTACCCTGGCAAGTGAAAATGGGCTTCATCTGAAAAAATGATTTTTTCAGAAAAACCAGCGGGCTGTTCCTGAATGAATTGAGCGAATCTACGGCGATGTGAATGGTCGGTCAGCTTCAATTCCTGCACCAGTTGAACCTTGTAAGACTTCAAAGCCAAATCCTTACGCAAAATTCGCCATGTGTTTGTTGGCCATGGTGGTTTTGGATAACCCCAATTGTTGAGAACGTCGAAGAATTGACAAATTTGGATCTTCTTCAACACTGTGGCTCACGGCTGCGATGTTTTCGATTGAACGACCCGGTCGAACACGCGTTGGTGTTGGCACATTTTGTACCGAGCCTGTCGATTCAAAATTAGCGACCAAATTCTTAATAGCGGTCTCAGAAGCACGATTATGTTGTCCGAAAATATCACGAATTTTACGAAACGTAACTTTACCAGAACCACCATTTTCATAGTGGATTTTAATTATTTTAATGCGATTTTCGAGCGAAATTGAATTAATTGTAGCAATTGTCAAAGCATCTACTACGAATAGGTCAAAAAACTAAATGTCAAAACTGTCATGTTGTTGGTGTTGCCCCAATTGAAAAACAAAGTTCTTGTTGAAAACCCCATTATTATTTGTTTAATTTATATTTTATTTTCAAAATTCCTTAAATTACATTAATCATGAATAAAACAAGTTTATATTTTTTTATTTTATCAAAGTAAATTTTTGTAGGAAAGAAACTCGCATACAGGGCCTTGCTAAAATAACCACTACATAATTTCAATATCCCGCCATTTCGGTACCAGTTAGTTACTCGACTCCACAGAATCAGTAATTAATTTTTGAGGCGACGTATACTCTTTTATAACAAAATATCATAAAATATACAAAATTTGACGTAAGTACACAAAGTTCAAAAACTTTATTAAACTAAGGTTGTATAAAAAGGGTTATTTTAATATTGAGGATTTTATGGATGATGATGATGACCCCTGGGAAGGGTGATCGCTATCAAGCTATTTCTACCACGCATAATTGTAACACGCATGATTATAAGCTATTATTTTTTTAAACTGGTCCCGTTGGGTTTCTTGCTGGTTCTTCTCAGGACAGAGGTTTTTTTGCGAACCAGTGGTAAATGAAAAAAGTGACTTTCAATTAGTATTATTCATAATCTTTATAGAATGAAAAAGTTTCTGTTTCTGTTTCGAGAGCTTACTGTGCGTAATTTACTAATTTTGTGTTTGTCTTCTTATTTTGTGACTCTGCTTTAACTTTTTGGACTGTTTCTTCTATAATAGTTTAACATACTTACTAATAACTTTTTGTACGTGGTAGAGCCACGCTACATCTATATTATAGTTGTAGCATGAATGGGT
Source organism: Parnassius smintheus behrii (assembly GCA_036936625.1). Taxonomy (NCBI): domain Eukaryota; kingdom Metazoa; phylum Arthropoda; class Insecta; order Lepidoptera; family Papilionidae; genus Parnassius; species Parnassius smintheus. The sequence goes on along the minus strand of JAUPFT010000001.1, from coordinate 45,969,280 downwards.
CGGCTCAACCAGGGCAGGACCACGCTATCACTGAATATCAGCGTAAAATAGCAGCGTAATGCTGATGTGTTTTATATGGTGAGTGTAGAGAACCGGAGACCCTTTTTACTGGAATCGAGGCGTTCCATCTTAGTCCTCAGGGGTGACAACGCATTTGAATTTTGATTCTTAATTGAGGATAAATGTGTATGTCTATGGGCCATAGCATCTACTTACTATCGGGTGGACTGTGTGCTCGTTTGCAGTGGCGAAGCCTCTATAGAAGCCGAAAAGCCAGGCTTGCCTTATCAAACTGAATCAATCAATAATATCAACTAATAAAATAACTCGTAAACTGTTTCAAACTATTTCAAATTTCCCGCGCAATCCACTGGTTGACACAGGTCGAATGATGACCTCGTATTGCCTTAGCGATACTGCTGCTGTCATAAAAAAATGAATTTTAATAAAGCGATTAGTTGTCTCTCTCGCTCGCGTGGGCTTTTTACGGGGTGTTTAGGCCAAATCGTAACCACTTAAAACTTGCGAAAACGCTCGTCTCGGGCGAGACGAACGTTTTCGCAAGTTTTAAGCAAACTTTCCATATTGTTGGGAAGTAAATATATATATATATATATATATATATATATATATATATATATATATATATATATATATATATATCCTATACTATTAAACGAGCAATTCTTGTATATATGTATATATATATAATCGGGATCTCGGAAACGGCTCCAACGATTTTCATAAAATTTAGTGTCCAGGGAGTTTCGGGGATAATAAATCGATCTAGCTAAGATTTATTTTTAGAAAATGTCTTTTTGTCCGTGTTTTTAGGCAATTAAAAACTGCTACAATATAGTTAGAATAAGAAGGTAAATTTTGACAGTTTGATAATGATTATAAATAGCTTATTGGTATAATGGGCGGTCACAAAATCGTAAAACCCCGGTTCGAGCCCAGACCGACCGACCGACTTTTTTATTTTTTTTCAAGTTTCTTTCTTTTTTGAGAAAATATATTTTTTTCGAGCCCTTTTTTTAGTATTTTTTAAAAACACGAAAATTTAAATAAAAATAATTGCACTCATGATTTTTTATTCAAATAACCAGTTCAGTTTTTTCTGTTATGTCGCTAAGTCAAAAAATATTATTTATAATTCATCAGTATGTAATTTGTATCTAAATATAATTTCCAAAACACACGAATTAAAAAAATCGAGCGAAAAATACCGAGCAAAGCTCGGTCAACCGGGTACTATATATATATATATATATATATATATATATATATATATATATATATATATATATATATATATATATGTATGTATATTGATATTGATGAGCAGAGAGCGATAAGTAATTTTCTCAAAGACCTTCCTTAATTTCAAAATAGGTCTATATTCAGTTACTAAATCTTTGTTTTTTGGAATAGGCGTTATTATAGAGTACTTCCATGTATTGGGGAACACTCCACTTTTGATAGATGTGCGGAAAATTAATGTTACCGGCACTGCAAGTTCGATTGCACATTCTTCGAAATAAGAAGAGGATGTATGAAATCTGAACACGCGCTTTAGGAATATTGATTCGTTGTAATTCTTTAAGAACTCAAAGCTGATATCAGTCAAATTTATATGTAAAGTTGCAAGTGAACTTTGACTACTTGGGTTATCGTTATATATTTTTTAATGTGTAGAAGGTGCATATAGAGCATATATGCTATAAGTGAAGTGCATCCTATATTCTGCATTCCTCAATTTTAATAGACTAATTTTAATATTATATACTTTATTTATTCTTATGAATAAGGCTGTTGCACAATAAGAGTTGCATTTGGTAATGTTTTATACATAATACCAGGTATGGACATGCGGCTGTGGAAACAAGCGCAAGTTGATAATCCCGACCCAGATAACTACATTCCTGTGCCTATTATTGGATTTACAGAGGTAATCACAAAAAGCATGCAAATTTAATTATGAAAGTTGTTTGTAGTTTTTATATATAAGTTTATAATATAAATAGTATCTAAAATTATTTTAAATTACAATAGTGACATACTAAATTAAGTATTGTGTACCTACCTGGTGTAGAAAATCTTAAATAATTATATGTCTTATGATAGCATCCATGAACGTCCACGAACGTGAAATTATCTCTCTGTTTATAAAGACTCCAGGGTTTTTATTTCATCGTCGTCAGGACTTAAATATGTTTTAATCAATGAAATTCGTCATTAATCCTTATTGCTCATAGATCACATGTATAATCTGTATACACTGGAAGACCTTTTTTACCGTCTGGAAAAGAAATAGGGTGTAACAGGTGAACCGAATAGAAACCTATGGCACTGATATTTTACAATTTTTTTTTTCTATTCCGTTTACCTTTTACACTCTATAAGACGGTAAAAAGATCTCCCAGTATATTAATAAACACCGTATACTGTATTTTTTTATTCTCTCGCAGGCTAAATCTTGTAGATGTATATGTTTGTCTTTTTTTTTTATAGGATAGGGTAACAAACGAGCACACAGTCCACCTGATGGTAAGTGGTTGCTGTGGCCCATAGACATCTACATTTATCCTCGATTACGAATCAAATTGCAGATGCGTTGTCACCAGTGAGGACTAAGATGGAATGCCTCGTTTCCAGTAAAAAGGGTCTTCGGTTCTCTACACTCACCATAAGAAACTCAGCAGCATTAAGCTACTATTTTACGCTGGTATTCTGTGAGAGCGTGGTCCTTCCCCGGTCAAGCCGACCCGTTCATGCTATAACTATACTACTAATATAACTGCAGCATGGCTCTACCACGAAAATAGTCTGTTTTTAGTATTGGTTTTTGGTTTGATTTGATTATTGTGTAACAGATAAAATTCCGAGCGCGATGCCAGGCGGAGCAGGCGGGGCTGCAGGCGCGCTGGCTGCGCGCGGCGGGAGACACGCTGGACGAGCTGCGCACGCGCCGCGCCGCTGCCGCAGCTAACCTGGCGCAGCTGGCCGCGCGCCTGCACGCACTGCGCCACCTGCTGCTGCAGGCCAGTACCTTACCACCACCACTTTTGTTTTATTAAGATTTTTTAGCATGGATGCTTGTCCTTAAAGCCATGTCTTCATTTTAGTCGGGATCCTTGTTTTTATAGACTTTTTCCTAACAATGTGTTGATGCGTCACATTGCGAAGTTTTTAGTAGATCTCAACCCAGCACTCGATGACAACGGTAACTCAAGTTCTTAAGGCGCCTATGTAAAATAACTTGAGGCATATATCGACACCGAAGCACTTGTTTCGTCGTTTTCACTAATAGTTTACATGCGTAAGCATTTAATATACAAAATCGCATCACTATTACGTATCAACATCAACTTCAAACCATTATTCAAGTTCCCGCCAAAACTCCCCACCTCACTATCCTCATCACAACAGCACAAAAAGCCGAGTGGCAGCCTCTTACTGGCAAGCGTAGCAACTATGGCAAACATTCCCCATATGTGAGAACATCTATGTTCAGCAGTACACTTAATAGGGCAGTTGCCTTTCACACGTCCACTGCCGAACAATGACCTTCCCCGTAGAATACCACAAGGTTAGGTCATGAGCCACCTACATCCATCCATCAACTTCCTGCATATCTTACCAGATCGTCACTTCATCTGATGGTGGGCTATTAATAATCTACGTGTCGTAAGACGCCGTAGAAATGAACTAAAACTGGTTATAGGCTGCAACATCTTATAATCTCAACAATTCAAAATAATAAAAAATACTGCAGTTGTCGATCTGCCTGCCACGCATGGCAGCTATGGCAAAATTTCCTCTGATGCAATCTATAGGCGAGCCTGTATTCCGCAATGAACTTTTATAGTATGTTATGGTTAGATGGATAACATATAAATAAAATTAAAATATCTGTGGTAGTTTTGGGGGGAACTTAACGCCAACGAATTGCTGCTCTCATAATATTATTTAGATAATAGTTTGAACTTGAAGTGGATTTTGATACGTAAAAATAGTGTGATTTAGTGTGTTAAATGTCTGCGCTTATGAACTACTAGCGGTCGCCCGCGGCTCCACCCGCGTGGATGTCGGTTACCGCTGCAAAAAGCCTACCCAGGAAAGACACGGTCAGCAAACAGAATGATTCTCAGGTCAATTCACAGACACCGACACTAACATCGACGAAGCAGTCACTATCTGTAGGCTGAACAGATTTTCTTTCTGTGGATGTTAGTTGTTAAGTCCCGGAGTGCAACCCGTTGTTTTAGGATAGAAAACTTAAGCTATTATTGTAGAGCTTCTCTATACACAACATTTGACGTTATATTATTTTCTGGTAACAAAATATACTGATGGTCGGGAGCCCCGACCCGTGATAGGGAAACGTAAAGTTGCCCATGCGTAAAACATTCTTTTCGTAAATCAATTCCTACTAATTTGAATGTTTGGCCCTGGGATTTGTTTATCGTGAGTGCGAAAGAAATTTTTACTGGAAATTTGAGCCTTTTGAAGGGTATAGGCAAATCAGTAGGGATCATGGGTATTCTTGGTATATGAGCTAATTCACCAGCTGCAGGGCCGGTGATAATCTTCGCAACTATTAAATTATCTTTTAGCTCCTTTATAAGAAGTCTTGTGCCATTACACATGTTGGGGGGTCTTAAATTTCTGACAAGCATTATCGGCGTGCCAACTTTTAACGACAGTTCATGAGGTGGAAGCCCAGCGGGGTTCAGAGAATTTAAAAATTCCTGGGGGTAGTGCGCTGCGTCCTCGATGTTAGTGACGGTGTCTATGGATTTATAGCACTTAACTTCACCCGGTACTTTCTGCATAATTAAATTGTTTATTTCGTTGACTGTTTCATTCCTGGGAGAAACTATTGCTCTAGAACACAGCCAACGAAAATCATTTTGATGTAAGTTTTCGATGTCAGGATATATAGCATCTATCAGACTATCTAAATTATAGACTATTTGCCCTAGAGACTCATCCAAAGTAACCGTATAATCGGTGCCCAAATTTAAAGATGGAAAAATTCCTTCTCCCAGTTTCAGCAGCTGTTGTGGAAAATTGCTATGCGTATTTCCATGTAGATGAGCTCTCATATTAGTACGCAAATTCAAATGTTGAACAGATGTCCAAAGGTGAGACGATTTTAAACATGCCTTCATAATATCTGCTCGCGTACCTCTGTTGACGACAGGAAGCGTTTGTCGGAAATCTCCAGCAAATACAAAAGTGATACCACCCATGACATTAGCAGAGCTTCGGAGGTCTTTTAAAGTACGGTCCACGGCCTCCACATGAGCTCTACGACTCATGGTGCATTCATCCCATATTACCAACGACGCGTCTTGCAACAACTTACCGAGAGGCCCATTTTTCCGAATAGAGCACGTAGACCGTTGATCTAAAGATACGGATAGCGGGAGTTTAAACGTAGAGTGAGCAGTTTTTCCTTAGTTCAAGAGAGTTGCATCAATTCCTGACGAAGCAACTGCAATCGCTATCTTCCCTGATTGCCGTATCTTAGCAAGTATCAAATTTGCGAGAAAAGTCTTTCCGGTGCCTCCTGGTGCGTCCAAAAAAAATAATCTCCCCATGTTATTGTTCACGCTGTCCACAATAGTCTCATAAGCATGTCTTTGATCTGGTACTAATTTTGGCACATTGTCATTAACAAACGCTGTTAGATCATTGCTGTTATACTGTTGTACCATTGTGTCAATAGTATTATTCTGGGTACGAACGGGAGGAGGTAATCCAAAATCACTTAAATTTTTGTCGTTTAGTTCTAGAAGTTTGTTTTCTATTTCAATTAATACTTCATTATAAATGACTTCAGTGAAGGGTGAAGTGTTATCCTGATTTTGTTGTCTGATACGATGTCTAATATCTTCACAGAACTGATCTTTGAAAGTATCCCATAATTTCAATGGTTCCGATGGTTGACAAAATAAAAGTATGACTACGAACAACTCCCTTAGTTTTTCTGGACAATGTGATAACGAAGCTTCGCTTAAAGTGCTACCCCAATGATCATCGTCTTCAAGTAAACCTCGGTCACGGCAAGCTGCTTGATATGTCTCTTTGACAATACCGTTTACAGTTTTAAGGTATGCAAATGAGGTCGGACCGCGTATGTGGTGCAGTAGAATCCTAAGATAAAAACACTCTGATTGGGATGGATGTATCCCATAGACTCTACCTAAAGCGGTATCTTTTTTTATCCCCGGATGTCCAACTACATCTTCACCACGCCTCCTTCTAGTGAATGTATTATTTGCCCATGTATAGTATTGCGGGACTTCATGATACAGAAGAGTTTTCGCGAATTCATCTTCATTACAGAGAGCAAAAAATGCCAGTAATGTGGTATTGCGTGGGTTTTGGGCAACTTGATGAGCTGTCCCTGGTGTAAAATACACCCTTTGACTGTTCTCTAGATGAACGGCCAAATGCACTACAGTAGGATGCCGCTCGTGAATGGGAAATTCAAATAAGCGCCAGACAGCTTCAGATGTGCTTATGTACCTGCCATTTAAATAGTTTTCGACCTCATCGTGTGGGTTTCTAAGGCTAAAAGTTGCCTGATCTGAACCTTTATTTATATACTTACATATATATTTAATGGCTTGGACAGAGTGGCAATACTCCACGTTTATATGAGCGTTAAAAGTCTTACATAGTAGCGGGGAGTATGGAACAATCCACCTATTATCTATCGTCACCATGTTGCCCCTGATTTGTAGCGTAGTGCTCCGACCGCCATTTCCTGTATCGCGCCTACGATAAACTGGATACCCATCCTCTCCGGTCTGGGTATCGTTCATGAAACGGCGAGGGTATTTTTTTGTGCAGACACTGTTCTTCATGCATGGTGCAGCTAAATTATGTTTTCCGCAGGGTCCATGTACCATATTTTTAGTTATAATGTCGTGTAGTACCGGATCAATTTGTTGATCGGGCAGCTCCGCAACTATGACACTGTCGATCTCATCTGGTTGTATTATAGTTTCTAGCCAGAACAGCAAATGACAATGAGGTAAACCGCGCTTTTGCCACTCCACACTTGCCATATAACATTTTACTTTACCGAATATCTGTTCTTTGACAAATAATTTGATGAATTTCTTCATCTTTAAATGAAATACACGTGAAATTATGTCATGACGGTCGAAAGACCGTTGTCCTGGTAGCAGCTCGGCTTTTATTTCAGGCCATTCGGGGTTACATGTAAAAGTGACAAATAAGTCAGGTCTACCATAATTTCGAACGTACGTCATCGCGTCCTGCGTTTTCTCGTGCATGAAACGCAGAGAACCCGTAAATGACGATGGCAATATGACATGTTGACCGATATTTGATGGGTCAACATTTGCGTCATGATTTAAGGCATCTCTGAGATGAATGTAGTCATCAGCCCTCAGTCTTTGTTGATTCCGACAAATATAATTTAATCTTTCCGATATCATTTTCGCCATCATGTCAACACAATATTGACTAAATAAGTCTCTGTAATAATGTAACAGATTAAAAGAGTTAGTTCTAATCATTAATCTAAATGCATAAAATTGCATACACGAAACAGTTTTATTACGCGCAGAACCCTGCTGAGGGATAGTCAAATAATAACCGTCTTCTCCTGTCACAAACATTATAGGATACTGTAATGGATCATAGGACCGATATAGCTCAGAAACTCTTTTGAGCTGCCCGTCTCTACCGTGTAAGACTATATCCCTGGAACCTTTGTCTTCATCGACCAAGAGAACAGCTACCTCGTTTACAGTAGGAGCATTATATCTGCCTCTGTGTGCTGTCTGTGGAGTGCGATCTGAATGAATAATTAACTTTAAATTATCTGAGGAGTTAAGTTCTAAGTTTTGTTTAAAACTTCGTATGTACACGTTGTGATTATTTAAAGCGGTCTGTAATTCGTGAATTAAATCCATTTTTAAGGTTGGTGCGATGCTTGATCGCAACGATAACTGGTCTGCATCCGAAATAAAATTTATTTGCAAGAACTGTTGGTTTTGGCCTGATGGTGGTAAAAGGCTACCAATTGGATGATACACTTGTCCTTCAATTTTAAAAGTGGGCATAAAATTTCCTTCCCTGATTTCTTTTGCGCCAAACGAAGTCATTTGAAAAAGACTATTGTATTTACGTATGTTTGTTAAAAAATGCCCAGATAATGGATGGTTATTAGTCAAAAGATTTTTTATTGGTTGTGGCGGCTCTTGCAGGTTAGGAAGAAAAACTTTACCTGAAGCACAGCAAATACCATTAGGTTCGTCCGCCCATTTCTTGGCAGAGCAGTTAGAGCAGATCTTATTCATGACTCCGATTTGGACGGACGCTTGTTGTGCATAATTAAACTGCGGATCATATCTGAAAGCCAGTCTGTTGCTGTTAGCTAAAATTCGATTGCGAACTCTATTTGTGGACAACTGCTGTCTCTCTGCCTGAGCTCTAAGTCGCTGCAAACGCTCGACACTCGACTCTCTTTCGCGCAACTGAGAGGTCCTTATATTTTGTTCATGAAGACGTCGGGAACGCTCCAGGCTCGACTCTTGAGCGCGTAGCTCAGAGGCTCTCAAGCTTTGTACAAAACACAAAACGTCCGCTCTCTGCCACCTTCAGGCAATTATGACAAGTTGGACAAAAAATCCGAAACCGACGCGTGCTCCTACACTTGAGTCTCACCGACAACCGAATGACCAATTACAATGGCATTTGTATATGTATTGCGTCCATATTTTAAATTTGCTTGTGTGCGTTAATGAGATAGTGGGGCGCGTCATTTCAGCTTAGACGATCTATACCTTACTCATAGATCTAAACTCCCCCTCCCACACGCTCACCGGGCCTTGGTAACGCCTACTTCGCAACGGGCCGTGCAGCAGAAATCGTAATATTTTAATTTCGCTATAACTTCAGAACCAAACGTCCAATTTAAATTATTCAAAGACCAAATATTATCTACATTAACTGTACTTAGTGATAGATATTTATAAGATCTACAATTACTTAGAACATTTTATGGTTCTATCTTTAATAGTTTAGGCAGGGTACGCAAAATAAGTAACTTTTTTGGTTGATTTTTTACACCTTGTGTCCGAAAAACCCTAATATCTTACGGAACCCTATTTTTGTTCAAAATTAAATATAGCCTATATTACTCGTGGATAATGTAGCTTTCGAATGGTGAAAGAATTTTTAAAATCGGTCCAGTAGTTTATGAGCCTATTCATTACAATCAAACAAACAAACAAACAAAGTTTTCCTCTTTATAATATTAGTATAGATAATATTAGTATAGATATTAGTTTTGTGAACCTCAAATTAATGTGTCTACTTGACGCCTTAAGTTACTATCGTCATCGACTGTTTACTGGCTCAAACTTTTTTTATGGAAAAAGGGGTGACAATTGAGCACACAGTTCACCTGATGGTAAGTGGATGCTGTGGCCCATGCGTTGTCACCACTCAGGACTAAGATGGAATGCCTCGTTTCTAGTAAAAAAGGGTCTCCGGATCTCTACACTCACCATACGAAACACAGCAGCATTAAGCTGCTATTTTAAGTTGGTATTCTGTGAAGGCGTTAATTAAAGTGTTTTTTTATTTTTAGGTGATTGCACGGAAGGAGGTGTTGGGGCGTGTGGGCGCGCCATTAAGTCCCGAGGAAGAAGCCGTGCGCGCGCGACTGCACGAGCTGTCCTCGCAGGTGGCCGCGCCGCCGCTTTTCAATGTAACTATCACCACTTTTATTTATTGCATGTCTGTTAGAAATTTGCGGTGCTGTGGTTACGTTCATGTCATCAATATGGAAATCAGAAATCGGAATTTTTTATTTGCTTTAAACATGGTAGTGCAAAGATGTTAACGTAGTGGTACGTCCTCATGTTTGACTTATAATTGTCATGTAAATTTAAAAGTAGTTACATTTTAGTCTACCTAGAGCTAAAATAAGTTAATAGACTAAACAGACAACTAATTACACACATGAGTCACAGACAGAACATTACACTTATAAATAGTATAATATTTTATGTCAAAGTATTCAAGTCATAAAATAGAGTAGGTTGCGCATTGTAATCCCCCAACGTAAACACTGATTCCACGGGGCTTTCAATAATGGCAGCCGTCTTACTGAGACGTTCGTGAATCCCATTAAATTTTCAATGGGATCGATAGGCATGTATATTGTGATAATTATAAGACAACAATCCTTGAGGGTGACTTTTGCTGGTAGCTGTATACTATCGCACTTTACTGTGGTTATCGTGGAAAATGTAGCCTTCCTCTAGAGTAAAACTACTCCGATATGATCTTCCGCGCAACACGCCGGTGGACGTATCAACAGTAGATATCGTGATTTATTTAGAGTGCCAGCAGCCACCATGTGGGATGAACGTCATTCTCCATACATATTCTACCAACCGGACAATGTAATGTCTTTACCATTGATATGAATGACACGATATGGCCGCGATTTGCCAAAAAATGATCATTGTAGTGTATGAATTTGAGTTATTGAGTATTTGAGAATTTGAGAATTGTAGTTAAGATATTTAAGTCATTTATAGCGCAATGAACACAAACGATTTATAATATTTACCTTACCTTTAAATTCTATTAAAAATTAAAATAAATTTAAGCCTTACCTTTAAATTTCTTTAAATTCAAAAATCACGTTATAAGTCATCATCATCATCATTACAGCCCTTCACAAGTCCACTGCTGAACATAGGCCTCCCCCAAGTAATGCCACAAAGCACGGTCCTGAGCCACCTGCATCCATCGACTTCCTGCATATCTTACCAGGTCGTCACTCCATCTAGTGGGGGGTCGCCCTACACTACGCCTACCGGTACGAGGCTGCCACTCAAGAACCTTTCTTCCCCATCGGTTATCGGTTCTTCGAGCTATATGGCCGGCCCATTGCCACTTCAGCTTACTAATCCGTTGGGCTATGTCGGTCACTCTGGTTTTACTGCGGATATCCTCATTTCTGAGTCTATCACGCAGAGAAACTCCGAGCATAGCCCTCTCCATAGCTCGCTGAGCGACCTTGAGAGTCCTCATACGGCCGGCAGTGAAGGACCACGTCTCAGATCCGTAAGTCATCACTGGCAACACGCACTGGTTGTACAATCTAGTTTTTAGAGATTGATGTATACCTGACGAGAATATATGTCGTAATTTCCCGAACGCTGCCCAGCCGAGTTGAATCCGTCGATTGACCTCTCGGTCGAAGTTGGACTTACCTAGTCGGACTATTTGTCCCAGGTAAACGTACTTGTCAACAACTTCGAGCATAGTGCTCCCAACAACTACCGGCATAGGTGTGACATGGACATTGAACATGATCTTTGTTTTATCCATGTTCATCTTAAGACCTATCCGTTGAGAGGCACTATTGAGGTCATTGAGCATAGTGCTTAAGTCCTCCAGCGATTCTGCCATAAGGACTATATCGTCGGCAAATCGAAGGTGAGTGATGTACTCGCCATTGATGTCAATACCGTATCTTTTCCAGTCCAGTAGCTTGAAAACGTCTTCCAATGCAGCGGTGAAGAGTTTCGGGGATATAACGTCACCCTGTCTTACACCTCTCTGCAGTTGGATAGGTTTCGAGCTCTGGTTCCGTACTCGGATAGCCATCGTAGCCCTACTGTACAAACACTTCAGCACTTCGATATCATAGTCAACTTGGCACCGCTGGAGGGACTGTAGCACCGCCCAAATTTCGACGGAATCAAAGGCTTTCTCATAGTCCACATACGCCAGGCAAAGTGGCAGATTGTACTCTTCAGTTTTCTGTACAATCTGCCGCAGGGTATGTATGTGGTCTATGGTACTGAAGCCTTTTCGGAAACCGGCTTGTTCGGGAGGCTGGAAGTCGTCGAGTCTGCGTGCGAGACGATTCGTAATGACTCTCGAAAACAGCACGTAGACGCGGCTCAGAAGAGAAATCGGTCTGTAGTTCTTTAAGAGAGCGTTGTCACCTTTCTTAAAGAACAAGTCCACCGCACTTCTGCTCTACGCCTCTGGAGTAGTGCCGCCATGGAGGACGGAATTGAAGAGCTTCTGAAGGACTTCAAGTACCGGTGTTCCACCCGCTTTCAGAAGCTTCGCTGTAATTCCATCCTCGCCTGGGGCCCTGTCGTTTTTAAGGTGCTGGAGAGCCATTATAATCTCGCTTAGACTGACGTCCGGGATATCATCGGAATAGTGTCGGATAAGACTTGCTCTTGGATCGTTACTCACACTTGCGTGTGGCTCCAACGATGATGTGTACAGCTGCTCATAGAACCTCTCAATCTCACTCAAAATCTCAGGTGTCCCGGAAACGATGCTGCCACACTCAGTCTTCAGCTTTGACAGTTGGCTCTTACTGGCAGACAGATCTCTGGCAAAGACTTTGGAGCCCTGGTTCCGCTCGATCGCTTCTTTAGTACGAGCAGTATTAAAGTTGCGTAAGTCTCGCCGCATGCATTTGGAGATCTGTCTGTTCAGTTGCCTGTATGCTGTCAAATCTGTTGATGATTGCAGCCTCATCTCCCGTCTAACAGCCATGAGATTAAGAGTGTGATCGGAGAGTTTTTGTGTTCTTCTGCGGCGGGTCTTGCAGAACTTAGCTCCGACCGCATGGACAGTTTCCACGAGCTTGTTATTCATATCGTCCACTGAATTGCAATCTTGTAGGCACTGAAAGCGGTTACGTAACTCGAGCTGAAAGTTTTCGGGATTCTGGATTAGAGCACGAGGGGGACGGAGCGTTGACTTCATTAGACGAGACCTCTCCAACTTAACGTTTAGGTTCAGTGTGCCTCTAACCATTCGGTGATCGCTGCCAGTTTTCACCCTTGCGATCACTGATACATCACCGAACAGTTGGCGTCTGGTCGTCATAATGAAGTCAATCTCATTTTTTGTCGAACCGTCGGGGCTTGACCAGGTCCACTTCCTGTGGGGCCGCTTCTGGAAGAAAGAGTTCATCATAAAGAGTCCCTCTTTCTCCATAAAGTCGGCCAGCTGCTGGCCCCTTCGGTTCCGTTGCCCTACTCCAAATTTCCCTAACTTCAGCTCACCGTTTTCTCTTGAACCTAGTTTTGCGTTGAAGTCTCCCATCAACACCGTGTAGTGAGTTTTGGAGGAATGCATGGCTTTGGAAATATGCTCATACATTTCCTCCACCTCCTCATCGGGATGTGCCGAGGTTGGTGCGTAAACCTGTACGACCTTCAGCGAATACCTTTTGGTGATTCTGAGTATCAGGTACGCGACCCTCATCGACACACTCCCAATCTTTACAACGTTGTTGACGAGAGACTTGTGGACGATAAATCCGACACCTCCTTGGGACAGATGGTCGCCCTTCCAGTGATAGAACAAGTTGCCGGATTCGAGAATCACCGTGTCCTCCCCCTCTCTTCGGACCTCGGATAATCCTATAATATTCCAGCGCAACTTGTCTATCTCTTCTTCCAGTTCCAGGATCTTCTCGTCAGTCCTCAGAGTGCTTGCGTTAAATGTTGCCAGGTCGAGTCGTCGTAGGTGGCAACCGAACCTCCACCGGAGATTCTTAGCACCCCCTGCCCCGCCGTTACCATGGTCGCCACCGTAGCCATTAATAGCGGGGCTGCCGGGGACTGGGGGCCGTCTACTTGTGTAATTGTTCATGGGGGGTATATTGCCATAGTTGCCACGCTTGGCGAGCGGGTTGGCAACCGCAGTTTTTTTTGTCGTACAGTTGCTGTTATCAGTAGAATGCTGCTGCCCATCTCCTGCCTGTCTCCCTCTGTCGCCTCTTACGACACCCACGGGAAGATATGGGGTAGTGGATATTCTCAACCGCCACTACACGGCACGTTAAAAAGTTATATATTATATATATTACGTTAAAAGTGTTTATGCTTAATTAATTATGCTTGTTATTAAAGCTTAGCAGAGTAATCAAATGAACTCGTAACTCTTAGTGCATATGAATATTTTGATAAAACAGCAACATGGAACAGTGTCACTCCAATTGATCACCAAGCAATGTGAATTTGTGACTTAACTATTGGTTAATAGAATACATAGGGGGTTGCATAGATAGATTTTTAGGAAAAATTTTGCGTTTTTCGGAGATACATCTCAGTGTATGATGAATGATAGTAATGTCATGTTCGCTTAAAGGACTCCGCTTAATATGGCAGCGTCGTGTGACAAGTTGTCATTTTCCTGCTGAGATGGTCGAATCTATTCTTGTGAGCACCGGTTCACAAGATAGATTCGAACTTGTGGGTGCTAGTCTGCTCGGGTTTGCTATAAACTCAAGTCATAAGCTACAAAATTTTGATCGTCCTTTTCGGCGTACATCATAGAACACTTTAGTTATTTAGGTGTTTCCATTCATTATACAGGGTATTCGGTCTTGAAATGGGTTATGGCAGAACTTATAGCCATTCAAAAAAAACACAAGAAAATTTTAACTAGTATATTATAGTAGGTTTGATTAAAAAAATCCACTTAATTTACATCACGACCACAAATTAGTTTTTTATTATTATAGTACTTAACGTTATCAGCGAAGGAACATATGTTAGTAATAGTTTTATTTTAAATTGAACCATTGTTATAGTAAAATAATTATTTTGACGAAGTCTAAGTACCTATTATACCACATAATAAAATGTATGGAAACATGAGTAACCAATTATTTTAAAATAATATGTGTTTATAAGGCAGATTCGGTCTACTTAATTTATTATTTTTACAACAAGACATTTATTATTTTTATCACCAGTAATTATTATTATTTACAATCAATGTCCTCCAGGAATCAATATGATATGATAGTATTTACTTTCAATTAATGTAATATTTTTTAAATTAATATAATGCCTGGATAAGAGCGAGTATTAATAGTACGCGCTTATGGACGATCCAAAAGTTTGTTGTCTGGCTGGGTGATAGAACCACAATATACATCATTATTGAAATAATACTAGTTTTTACGGAATTTATCGCGTATATTTAACTTTTTAAATACCCGACCTTTCGAACGCTTTACAGCACTCATGGTCACGGGCGGGACTGAGATGTTCAACGTCCATATGTCATAGTTAACCGCGGTTACCATAGATTAAAATTTAACTTTTGTGTAATCTATGGTAACCGCGGTTAACTATGACATATGGACGTTGAACATCTCAGTCCCGCCCGTGACCAAAGGTCGGGTATTTAAAAAGTTAAATACACGCGATAAATTCCGTAAAAACTAGTTTTATTTCAATGTGTAGTGTTCGCGTAAATATAAGGAATCATTATACATCATTATGTCCGCCATAAAAATTATACTTCTCAAATAATATTATTAACAACGTATATAAATTGCAGCTTTATTGAAATAAGGTAAATTATTAATAAAAATATTGTACTTTTCAAGCTGTCTGCCATGACCATGAGACCATCATAGGTGTCTGCCAATGTTATTTCTTGGTAACTTTTATTGAATATTTCTAGATGTCAAAGCGGCAGACTCATTGCTATCACGATTTTTGGTCATTTTTTAAACCTTTCACACCTGAGCGTCTTCTATATCGACCGCGGGTCAAAATAAAGACTCCCCATTTCATGTACCTCAGGTATACAGGTATATAGGTATAGGGATTACCGTAAAACGGGAAATACCGTAAGTCTGCGGCTACTGGCTCTTAAGCTGTAAGTGGTCTATATGGTTGTACTGTAAACTGGACGCCTCACCGTCGCTTCAAACACTATAAACTTGACGGTAAACTGGATCGTGTGTAGCATCCATCAATTATATGAATAAAAAAATTGATTGAGTGATGATTTGACGTGTCTGTCTAGTCTAGGCGCTATTATCAGATTGTGCATATTGAATTGCGCCATTACCAGCGGCAGAGATAAAGAACTTACGATATCCGCAGGTGCTCGAGATAAAATCCACTTGTGGCCATTCAAACGTGTGTTGAGCGCGTGCTTAAACGTGCTTACGCGCGTGTGTTGCGTAAATAACATAACTGCAGATGATTTACACCGATGATATGATTCCTGGTCGCGTGAACATTGTGAAATCATTCTATACTTTAGAAAAGAATCATGTCCAATTTTGACCTGAAAATTTTCTAACGCGTCTAGTGATGTAAAATATCTTATAAAATTGCATTTATTTTGTTTATTTAGTATCGCATACTTGAAATTTTTCTTGGACTACACATTTCTTCGAAATATTTTTAGACATGTAGGTTTCCTTTTAATGTTTTAATTCAACAAGCCGGTATTAAATTAACACTTAAATTGCAATCATTAACAAATATATCCGTGTCGGCCGGGATCGAACCCGAGTTGTCCACGAATTGTGTAATTTATGGGGACCGCTTAGCTACCACTTGTCTTATAGATAATAGTTGAAGTTAATTTTCCGTTAGTAACCAAGGATGTCGCATTAGTAACATAATTAACAATAATAATTAATTTATCTTGGCCAATTCCACGCAAGGTTAAATCTATATACCTATATTTATGATGAAATTTGTAATAACAGCTGAGATAACTGTTGCAAAACTAAAAAGTTTTGTGTTAGTAATGAAATAAAAGCGTAGTCTCAATAAGTTGTAAAAGATGTAAATTTTATAAAATTTCATCAGGCAATTATGGAAAATGCTCAAAATATCTCATGGATTGCATTAGGTACGAGGGCGATACTGATTTTTTTTAGAACTGGCCACTTGTAAACGATATAATAAAAAAATAAGTTCAAACTTTGCCAATATTATTGTGTTGGTATGTATTTAATTAATTCGTCATTTGTTTACTCAGATGAAGTAAAAAAGGTAGATACAGCGAGGCTTTTGTTATTGGTGAAGCCAAAAAATTCCGCTCCTTCATGTAAGCACACGCGTTCACGCACAGTGAGCGTGAGCGTAGTTTGATGCACATGTGTGTGCATCAAACTACGCTCACATTCGCTCAGTACTTCCCGGGGCGTCGTGCAGTAAATTTGCCTCCAAAATGCCGTCCTGTGTATTTAAATGTTACAAAAGCAATACTAAAGTGAACAAAAAGTCTGAAGCTGAAGTCGTTTCACGCGTAAACAATCATTTAACTATATTTTAATTTTTTATTCTAACACAATTTTGAAGGTTTTCAAAGCACGAATGTCAATGCTTCTTGATTACGTAACGGAAGAATGTTGCCAGTATTTCTTATTTCTAATGGTCCAAGATTTGGGTAATTAATTTTTTGGCTAAGTTATAACAATATATGTAGTCAGCATATTTTTTTAATTAGTTGTTATTTTGTTACATCACATTGAATTCAAGGTAAATATTTAATTTTTTAAGTCGCTGATGTTTCTGTTTTAAGGCTACAGTCTTTTAAAGTTGACTCACATCGAATCATTAGCGCCACTTTGATTTCTTTTTTTACAGCAAATTATTGTTTCAGAGTAAAATATTTTGATAACACATAAATACCCAGATTATAAGTAATGGCTAAATTTTTTTTTTGGTTCATCTATGTGGTCTATGTTAGATAAATCAAACGGTAAATAGAGCTCTCTCGCACCCAACGCAATTTCGAGCTTTGTTCGTGTACCATTATAAGGCAATCGATAATAAAAAGGCGAAATCTATTCAGCGCGTTAATAGCTAAACATCTTCATCTCCAAAATGCGCTGTTTCTTTTTTTCTAAATATCTTTCATTGTCTTAAATAAGAGGTCTCAATTTCGTTAAATTTCGCTGTTTTCGCCTCATAAAAAACTATTTGTTTCATAGCAATAGCTGAAAATATTTATGCTATAATTATTTTTTTCTCAAGGGCAGGTGTTTAATTAGACAAATATTAAAAAATAATAATTTAAACCACTTTATTTCAAAATTAATAATTATTTCGATCGACCTATAAAATATTGACTTTATAAACAATAATTGCGGGCAATATTCCTTAGTAGCCGCTGAGCGGCTGTAGCGTTCAGACGTCTTGTCTGTGCCAAATTTTTGCACTTCCTCTCGCTCTAACATTCCTCTTTCTCTCTCTTTCCCTAATCTTGGTTGCGCATTGTTACGAATTGAAAGTTTCTCTACTTTATTATTTTTTGCATATAATTCTTTAAGGGTTTATAAATCATTTTGTATTTGTTTTATAACTTTTAATTTCGATATGGACCATAAACGTAAAAAATATGCTTGTACCAGAAAACCTACCTACCTACCTACATATTATGTAAGTTCTTCAAGGAAATATAGAAGTATTATACATTTTTGGATTGCACATGATGTTTTGTTTACAAGCGACAGTAGCCTAATGGCAGGGAGAGGACCGCGAACTCGAAAAGGTCGTGGGTTCGAATAGTAATTCATGCATATAGGTAAATGCTATACAAAGTTACATTATACTTTAATGAGAAACTATAAATATGTGTGATAGTGGACTGTTTGTACTTATATAGAAATTATTTTGAGTTTTTTTTAATCTATTTTAGTATTTAGAACTACTTGACGTACTTGACGGATTTTCGATAGTGTCATCGACTTATTACGAAACCCTCAGTGCACGACTCATTCTAGCACTTGCCAGATTCATTTGAATAATCAATAATACGAGTACATGTTATACAGGTTCTAGATGATTATCTTTTAGAAACCTTTTCAACAAAACAACAAAAATTATACAAACTTAAAATATATTTTTTTTTGTGTAACGAATTTTGTAATAAAAGCATGGAACAAAAATAGATACGAGGTAGAAAATCTGTATGTGAAAATTTGTTAGCTAATTATCAATAATCCTGTATATTAGATAAATTGATACTGGAAAATCTTAGTAGAGCAACTTTCCGCGCTACGGCCAGAAAGATAACTGCGGTGGCGGTACATGAAGTGGCGGGGCAGGGAGGGTGTAGATGTGTCACCAGAACGCAATTTTTCTGTTTTGCTCTGAAAGACTGGGCTCTTAATATTTTAGTAATTACAAACTATTTTACTATCAAAAAATATTTATGATTTTAGGCTGAATGAATATGAATTTTTGGCGTTAACGTGGTAGAGCCATGCTGAAGTTATACTATTAGTAGTATAGTTATAGCACGAATTGGTCGGCTCGACCGGGAAAGGACCACGCTCTCACAGAATACCAGCGTAAAATAGTGCTTAATGCTGCTGTTTCGTATGGTGAGTGTAGAGAACCGGAGACCCTTTTTACTGGCAACTAGGCATTCCATCTGAGTCCTCACGGGTGACAACGCATCTGCATTTTGATTCGTAATCGAGGATAGATGTAGATGTCTATGGGCCGCAGCAACCACTTACCATCAGGTGGACTATGTGCTCGTTTGTCACCCTATACTATAAAAAAGATGAAGGGTAGCTGCTATAAGACTGAGCTGAAATGAACCAAAATGGCAGCCATCCTCTTGACTTGACAGTGGTAGAGCCACGCAACGGCTATTGATGTCGCATGGATGGGCCAGCTTGAACCGGGGTGGTACCACTACCTCACAAAATACCTTCGTGAAGTAGAGGTTTACCTCTGCGTTTCGCTTGGGCTGGAGGTCCAATTCCCCTTCCCCCTTAACATAGTAGCGGAATCAAATAAAAACTACCCTAAGAGGGTACCCTCACTTCTGATGACGGAGAATCGCTCGCTGAACATCCACGACCAAGCTACTTTACTCTTCCTGAGCGTGGGTGCTTAGGCTGCTCCGCGTATTCTGGGGGAGGGGGAATACTGCTCGGGACTAAAACTGCTAGGGGCAAGCGGAACAATAAGACCAAGGCGACCCCTGTCACGCTATCCGTGAATTATTGCAACATCAGGACACTTCATTCCAATCTTAATGCTGTCGACTACCACCCGGAGTGTCTTTTTAACCGAGACTCAGGTGTCCTCTCCGGCTGATACTTCATATCTCCTACTCGGGGTACAAATTAGAACACTCCTTTGTGCTCCCGGCTGGAGTTCTATTTTGTATTTACTAAAATATACTTTTTTTATTTAGAAAAGTATATTTTCAATTCCATGAAAATTTATTTTTTATTCCAACTAGTTTTTTAGTATTAAGTTATTTTTTTATAATAAACATGTTTTACATTACATATGTTGTATAGGTATTTTATCGATGCTTACATGCTCACTGGACAATCTATCAAGAAGACTTTTAAATGCCTCCTAAGTGTTTCATCTTTTTTAGGGTTCCGTAGTCAACTAGGAACCCTTATAGTTTCGCCATGTCTGTCTGTCCGTCTGTCCGTCCTCGCTTAATCTCTGTGATCGTTAGCACTAGAAAGCTGAAATTTGGTACCAATATGTGTATCAATCACGCCGACAAAGTGGTAAAATAAAAATTGGAAAAAATTGTTTTATTGGGGTAGCCCCCCTATATGTAAAGTGGGAAGTGATTTTTTTTTAATTTTAACCCTAACGTGTGGTATATTGTTGGAAAGGTATTTGAAAATAAATAGGGGTTTACTATAATAATTTTTTGATAATGTCAATAATTTCGGAAATAATCGCTCCAAAAGTAAAAAAGAATGTGTCCCCCCCCCCCTCTAACTTTTGAACCACAAGTTTAGAAAATATGAAAATAAATCTGAAAAGTAGAACTTTATAAGGACTTTCTAGGAAAATCATTTTGAACTTCGATGGAAACAACAGTACCCACTACCGGGAGCAGTTGCAGGAGCGCGGGGCACTGCTGGAGCGCGAACATAATGGATCCCCACCTTTAAACTCATAAGTGGGAACACTTATTGTGACGGACGGGAAACTACGGAACCCTACACTGAGCGTGGCCCGACACGCTCTGGGCCAGTTTTATTGAATTGTCAAATTGTTGAAATTAATTAAAACAGACAGATATACTTTCGCATTCGCATCGCATATTACTCTTATAGTTGTAGTATTGTATCTCGATTTTCAGAGACTTTAAAAAGAAGTGGCAACACTTCTCTGACTCACACAAAGTTATAAAATTGGTTACAGTTTCAGTTTAAGTTTGTTTATGATTTGGCAGCGAATTGAAAATTGTCTGTGTCACGTCAGCATGATTTTAACGCGAGAAAATTTCGTACAATGATATTTTATGACTTTCGATGTCATTTAAGTCAACAAGAAAGTTATGATAGACTTCGATTGGCCTTTTACGATGAAGCCCCATCTCGTGTCACTGTTTTCAACTGGTTTAATGAGTTTAAACGTGGTCGCACTAATCTTACCGATGATCTGCGTGAGACGACTGAAGATAACATCAGTATTGTGCGGCGTATGATAGAGACTGACAAAAGAGTGACTTATCAGCAGATTTGGACAAGCTTAGGCATCGGTATGAGTCAAGTGCACAAAATCCTCCATGAAAATTTAGCAGCCAGGAAGCTTTGTGCCCGGTGGTTGGATCATAATTTGAGAGAGGCCCAAAAACTCCGTCTTGTTGATTGGTGTCGTGAAATGGTTCAAAGATTTAACGGAGGTGACATAAATGCTGTGTTTGACATACTTACGTGTAACGAAAGCTGGATTTATTGTTATGATTCTGAAACTAAGACACAGTCTGCTGTCTGGGTGTTTCCTTCCAAGGAATTGGTAACTAAAGAGAGGTTGAAGCGTGGGAAAAAAGATGGTGGCCTCGTTCTTCGGAAGTACAGGTCATTACGCAACAATTGTTTTAGAGGATCGAAAATCAGTTACTGCAGAGTGGTACACTAAAAATTGTTTGCCACTTGTCTTGTAAAAAGTTCGGGAGAAACGACGGTGCAGTAGGATCCGCCTTCACCACGACAACGCCTCGTCGCACACCGTCAAGCAAACAATCGACTACTTGACGATGTCAGACGTGGTATTACTGGGTCACCCGCCCTACAACCCTGACCTCGCACTTTGCGATTTTTATTTATTTCTGAAAATAAAAATAAATTTTCGAGGGAAACGTTTTGTGGACGCCGAGGAAGCAGTGGCTGCGTTTCAAAATCCCGTCGAAGAAACTCCTAAGGAAAAGAGGGCAAAGTGCTTTTCTCAGTGGTTCCATCGGTTGCAGCGATGTATTGATGTAAATGGACACTATTTTGAATAGATATAATAAAACTAATAGCTTGATTCTTTTCTTCAGTTTTGGTTTTCTAAGAACTTTCAGTGTCACCCTCGCATAATCATCCCGAGTCAGAGTTTGGTCGGTTTTATCCATTACAGCATTAGTTCCGGCAACTGAAAGTATTAATTGTGGCCTTGCGTTAATTAATTGTGTGCACACGCTTTGTGCGTGGTCGATATCAACATTTTTATCACGACATTATCTTCAGACGTTTTTGTAGACGATACGGTGCTTATAGGGCTATATATATTTACGTACGACGGCAACGCTGATAATAGCGATGGGACTTTCGTACCATTGTGGTTTACATTTTAGAAATATTAATAATATAGTAAATTTAATTTTGAATTTTAGGTTGAGGTTCTTGTAAAAACGCCTTTAAAAAATTTCTTCGAAGTTTATCACTAGACTAGGGCTAGTTTTTTTTAATTGACTTTCGACAATTTTTATTATTCGGTAACAATATTTTACGTGGTAGAGCCTTGCTGCAGCTATATTACTGATATAGTTGTAGCACGAATGGGTCGGCTCGATCAAAGAAGGACCACGCTCTTACGGAATACCATTGTCAAATAGCAGCTTAACGCTGCTGTTTTTCGTTTGATAAGTGTAAAGAACCGGATACCTTTTTTACTAAGATGGAATGCCTCGATTGCGAAGACGAGCTCGAATGCTCGTTTGCCATCCTTATACTATTTAAAAAAAAAACTAATTTATCTTTATTATAATTATTCACCTTCAAAATTAAGGTTAGACCGGTGCATTGCACATTTGACTGGATTTTACAAATTAAAAATATAATAAGTAATGATGTTTATTCATTAAACTTCGTGCAGACACTAACTTCATAAGCTACTTAAATAAAATATAATGATCAAAATTCGGTTAAAATATTTGAAAGTTAATATTCTCCTTCCACTTTTCTCAAAATTCAGCGAAATTTTCAATTCCGTAGGAGCATTAAAGAGTTCATCAATTCGCGTGCAGCAGACCTCTATTGCAAGGCCATCAAAAACTGTCCACAGAATGCAAATAACATGTTAAGAGGATACCTTGAAAATGAATCGAAGTTTTGGGGGCGTGGCTTATCCCTTTGTCGGTGAAGCTAACGGACGACTGCGCGAGTGTCAAAATTAAAGTGATGCAATGACTTCATTGTACGCAAATTATGAGATAGCCGTACCGAGCAAGCGCTCGGAAAAAAAACTAAGTAAGCGCCAAACAACATTTTTATTTATTTTAACAAAACCTCGTTATGGATTAAAAATCTTGTTTATGTGAATTTAGATATGATTATTTACTATGCCTTAAAAATAATTCCATGAAATTATTCGTAACAATATTGTGGTGTCATCGAGAAATGTAAATAATTGGAGTCTACTTTGCGATTTTTTTTTATCGAGAAAATTACATGTTTTCCTTTTATGCAATCCAAGATCATATAGTCAAAAATCATATACCAAAATTTTGATTTGTAATCTATAAGACTTAAAAAATATGTTAAATAGAAAAACCACCAAATTTTCGAGGTATCACCTTAATAGTTTAAGAATCAAAATCTATTCTGGATTAAAAATCGATTTGCTACCCCTGAGGACTAGGATGGATTGCCTTGTTGAGAGTAAAGGGGTTTCCGGTTTTCTCCATTCAGTTGCTATTTCACGCTGGTATTTTGTGAGAGCGTAGTCCGCTCGAGCTGACTCATATGTGCTACAATAAAATAATTATATAAATTAATATATAAAAAAATTATAAAGATATTTGTCAACAATAAAGCAATTAGATGATAAACGCCGTCGTATTTATATATAGAGCTAACACATGTCATATCGATATGATATAATTACCTAATACAAAATAACCACATTACTAGAGATCCAGGAAGTGCCAAAACTGTCGATGTATAGATATCGTATAATGTCTTATAAGAAAATATTGTTACCGATATATCGCCAAAAACACAATATATTGGTAAAGTTTTCTAAAAATGTTCAAATGAAATATATCCAAAATATTATAACGTTGGTTTTTTTGTAGGATATGGTGACAAACGAGCCCACAGTCCACCTGATCGTTGCTGTGGACCATAGACATCTACATCTATCCTCGATTACGAATCAAAATGCAGATGCGTTGTCACCCGGGAGGACTAAGACGCAATGCCTCGTTTCCAGTAAAAAGGGTCTCCGGTTCTCTACACTCACCATACGAAACACAGGAGCTTTAAGCTACTGTTTAACGCTGGTATTCTGTGAGAACGTGGTCCTTCCCCGGTTGAGCCGACCCATTCGTGCTAGAACTATACTTCTAATATAACTGCAGCGTGGCTTCACCACGTATAAAGATGGTTATATAAATTACAGGATCTAACAATAAATCGACTTCGTGCATGGTTTGTCTTACAAGGAGGAATGTAAAAGATCTTCTGATTAAGTTCACTCAATAAGTATGGGGACTGGGAAGTCAATATAATTATTAAACATTTTGTACAAAAAGTTAACATCGCGGTGTTCACGTTTGGTTTCGATATTAGTTACTTACTAAATTTGCTGGAATTGTTTTGAACTTATAATTTAAGCGTTTAAGGAACATATTTTGGATACGTTGCAGGGCGTCCATATAAATCACACAGCCTGAGACCCTTCTCGGTAAAACGTGAGCCGTCGAAGGAAATCATCGTGTATACCGAATTACAATTTTTTTAACCAATAGCGGGTGGGTAATTTTGCCAAAAGCTTTTGGGTAATCGGTACACACGGCCTCAAAATTTATCCAAAAGAAACAAAAGAAAAAATGTTTGATATGCTCTGCTAAAAGTCCGCTTCTGTTATTGGGTACGCTAAGATGCGACGACTGATGCCACTCTCTCTGATGATGAAACTAAGGATGTAGAGTAGGTACCAAATACATTTCTGAAAGGACTTTGGTGAAATGGCGACTGACAGTCCAAAATTTTAATAGATTATCTGAATTCCAGGGGTTTTTGTCAGTGGTGACAAACGTGTAGCTTTTGGAAATACATCAGCGCTGTATATCGTCAGTCTGAGTCGTCGACAGTCGTGTGTAGACTAGTAGTCTACTGTATATCGTATTTGATACATTTTCAGAACTTAATATTTTATATCGATTATCGAACATAATATCACGGCGTTGACAGCTAGAACATTTTTTTAAAACTTAAGAGTTTGGAGGGCACTCTTAAATCAACACTTGGTGGCGCCACAGACTTCCTATTTTGACAAATATCATAGTTAAATGTTGACACTTGAAAGTAGCAATCTTTTTTTACAAATCGCTGTCGATTCGTAAGACTCGTACACGTTTCTGTATTTTTTTGGTTACTGCTCTACAAATTCACTAGCAACGTTGAGTTGAGCTTCAGTTCCTCCGTTATCTCGTCGAATCTTTGTGGTGCTGTTGATTCAGTGACTTATAAGAGACAGGACTCATTTTAGAGATAGAACTCATATTTTTTGGTGTTATTATCTACTAGTGCCGTAGGGTTAAATAATGCCTATTACCGTGTGTTGTGTCAACTCTTGTCTTGCCAAGGATATAGTAATGTTTTACTTTCCTCGAGACAAAAACATGCAAAGCCTTTGGCTTTTTTATGTCGCTCCTCATAGCCCTGAACTTCTTCAACTGTCATCGAAACAATTAGCCAAAAAGAAGATTTGTATCAGGCATTTCGAACATCAATATCTTGATGGCTTCACGAGGAAATACCACGGTTATCCTACTCTACTGACTGAAGAAGAAATAGCTTGTGGAGTACCCAGTAAGTACGAAAATATCTTTCCCATTTAGAGCCAAATTCAGAAATATATTTGATAAAGACTGAATTATACCCGAGGCAGTGGTTTAAATTATTTATCAATGCAATATTAACCATGAGAGTAGAGTTTGAAGAAAATATGATACTAAATATATTGCATGTTCTTATGCAAAATTTTTTTTGGTTTTATAATCACTGTTTTAAAAGCTATCTTATATTACAAAATAGCTAAAGTGATATTTATTTCAGGTCAATCCATCACTGACTATTATGATCATACTTACTGTAAAAGAAGGCAAGGTATGGAAGAAGCAGCTCCTGAAATAATTAAAAAGCCAAAATATAGTAAAGAATACATGCTGGGTAAATATTTTTTAATATTAGCTTGATATATATTATGTACACATCACACATATGTTTACCTTGAACAAATTGTCCGATTAAGTAAGTCCAACTTTAACCTAGACATCAATCAACGGATCCAACTCAGCTGGGCAGCGTGTGAAGATTATGACACATCTTGTCATATATACCTCAAAACTTGAAAACAAGATTATACAACCAGTGCATAATGCCATTGATAACATATGGATCTGAGATGTGGTCCTTCATCGCTGGGCACATTAGCTCAAGGTCAAGGTTTATTTTAAATTAATGTAATGTTAAATGTTTATACATAATTTCATACTTTATTTTCCACTATGATCACAAAGTACCTGAGCATCATAGTGATCTTTCTTTATACCAGATTGTAAAATAAGAGTCATATTAATTGTAATTTAACATGTAGTTTCCTAGTGTTAATGTTTTTACATACATGTGTACTTTTTTATAGTCAAAAGTTAGAACAATGCCAACAGTTAAATAAAAATATTTATTTTATATGAACCATTTGTAATACTGATTACAATATCACTCATACATATTTTTTTCCAGGTGATAAAAACAAATGTATTAAGCTTGTAAAAAGTAGACCTCGACTTGTAACCAATACTAACAACTTAACTCCAAGATGTCGAAGGTTGTACTTTAAGTGTAAAGATATGATTAAAAGAAAGAGATTGTTTACAAGTAATGAAGATAACAAACAAAACATTGCTCATGCAGAAATTCTTAGCAATACCAAAAGTTTTAGAAAATTAATAGAAAAGTTAGATTTCTTCCCAAAACAGTTTATAGCATTGCAGCTGAGGTTTGCTGGTAAAGCTTCAAAAGGAAGAAGGTATAATATTGATGAAAAATTAATGAGCATTGCGCTGTATAAACAGAGCCCTAAGGGGTATTCCCTTCTACAAAAATTATTCTCTTTACCAACCAAAAGAACTCTGAATAGAGTTTTACAAAATATTAAATTTGGAGAAGGTATAAATGAAAACTTTTTTGCAATTTTAAAACAAAAAATCAAAACATTGAGTAATGCAAAAAAACTGTGCAGCATTGTTTTTGATGAAGTTCAGTTATCTGCACATTTGAATTTTGTTGCAAGCAATGATGAAATTGAGGGGTTTGTAAAAGCAGATGGGCCCCCAAAATTTGCTGACCATGCTTTGGTAGTGATGCCCAGAGGTATTTGTGCATCATGGCGACAACCAGTCGCTTACTATTTTTGCCAAGGAACTACACCAGCAGCTACTTTGAAACATATTTTAAAGGATATGGTTAAGATAGTAATCGAATCTGGATTAAAGCCTTTAGCCTTCATTTGTGACCAGGGAGCTACATCACAGCGTGCTCTTAAAGATCTTCAAGAAGAGACTAAGAGACACTGTTTTCAAAATAATATAAAATTTGGTAAGCTTAAAAAATAATATTAAATACATATAATATTTTTTTTTATAGGATAGGGTGACAAACGTGCACACAGTCCACCTGAAGGTAAGTGGCTACTGTGGCCCATAGACATCTACATTTCGCACCTTTATTCATAAACTGCATTAACACAAAATTTCAGTTTTGTGGGAAATCGCATTTAAAGTTTGACATGTTGAGATTGGTGATATCAAAAGATTATAAAAAAATAATAGATGGCTTTGGTCAAATACAAAACTAGATATGTGTAGCTTAATTAACAAAGCATTAGAATGAGGTGGAAAATTATTATATTTTAATCAAGAATACACTCTATAGAAGTATTTAAAAAAAAGTTCCTACTTATTTCACTTTGTAGTAAAATATGTGATCGAATAATTTTGATGCATACGGAGTAATTGAAAATATTGCAGTTTAATATTAAAATTATCGTGTTAGTATGTGAAGTATTTAGATTATTTGCAGTATTGAGATATAGACATGAATAATTGTCGACGAAATATTCCTAATTATTACTTTCTTATTTTTAATTCAAACCTATAATTTGCATTGGTAGGTGTTATTTTTAATAAAATTGAGAAATATTTTTATGTTTACATGTTTTAATTATTCAAGAAGAAAACATTATTTTAGTTACATTACAGTCTAAATACTTCAGTGTAGGTACCTACTTAAATACTACTGTGAATACCAACTTCAATGTATTGTCGGTAATTACAATTATTAAGTAAAAACTTCCAGTTAATCTTCAAAGATATACATATTATTCAAAACAAAACAAAAATTAAAATCTTCGTAAATATTTATAAATTTATAAAATAATATATTACGTGAAAAGTTTTTAAGACTTTACATAATTAAACTTAAATTGTTTTGGTTTTCATATTACACTTAGAAATCAAATATAATGAGATCTGATTTTAAAACTTAACATAAAAATATTATAGTACTTAAAGTATAAGTATTATTATAAAACCCTGCATAAAAAGAAGGGATTAATGCTTTTGAAATCAGCTCCCTTAAATCTTTCTTCTTTTTTCACTTATTTCTTGTTTATTGAAATAGGCACCTTGAAGTGTTATTTCTATCGTTAGTTTCATTTTTTTCCTTTTATTTCTTACATTAACATCCTTGTAGTCTTTATCTTTGTATGATGTCTTGTAGAAAAATAAGGTAGGGTTTTCTTTAGTTACCTTTAAGACTTATTTCGTTCCAATTAACATTCTTTCATTTTCATTTGCTGAGGACGTGTGCTCCAGAGTTGGCACCGGTTTTAACGCGTCTTTTCCGGTACTCCTACTCTCTAGGCGTAGTCCCAAAATCATGGAAGACGGCTTTCGTCCACCCGATTCCTAAAAAAGGCGACCGATCAGACCCGTCAAACTACCGGCCTATCATCATCACCTCCTTGTTCTCCAAAACAATGGAATCCATTGTAACCTGCCAGCTCATTAGGTACCTTGAGGATCACCAGCTGATTAGTGACCGCCAATACGGCTTTCGCCGTGGTCGGTCAGCTGGTGATCTTCTGGTCTACCTAACTCACAGATGGGCGGAGGCAGTAGAGTCCGTTTAGTAAAATAGTGAAATAAGTACAAACAGAGCGTAAGTCGTATCTAATAAATTTAATAGTAAATAGTAATAAATATAAAAATTACTACGTTTCTGGTAATTTATAGTACAAAACTGAAATAAAACTTAATTACTCAAGTTTTGTTTCTACATTTTAATATTAAACTGCATTATTTCGAAATGATGTCGTATTTGATACGATATAATTTATACAAAACCGAATTAAATCATATTGTTCACGCTAAAAATACATTTACTTTTCTAATAAAATGAAATAAGTCTAAATAGATGCAGTTTTTGTATAAAATAAAGCAAATAAAATAACAACCTGATACTAAAACAGCGAATTATTCTGGTTTATTTCATTTACTTTAAAATATTTTAAGGTAAGGACTGGAACAACGCCGGCGCATAACTGAACTTGCTCACTTTACTGGTATCGACTTGTTCGCGCGCGTTAATCAAAAAGAGAACGACGATCATCTAACTCTGTCATTTTTACGTTATCGAGTCGGCTGTTGGACTGTACCTATTCTCCTGACGAAGTTAATGCGGTTTATGATGAAAACTCGAAAAACGTAAATTTTGAGTTAATTCAGTTTATGAATAAAGGTGCGATTTATCCTTATTTGTGAATCAAAATGCAGATGCGTTGTCACCCGTGAGGACTAAGATGGAATGCCTCTTTTCCAGTAAAAAGGGTCTCCGGTTCTCTACACTCACCATACGAAACACAGCAGTGTTAAGCTGCTATTTTACGCTGGTATTTTGTGAGAGCGTGGTCCTTCCCCGGTCGAGCCGACCCATTCGTGCTACAACTATACTACTAATATAACTGCAGCATGGCTCTACCACATATAATAATATACCTAGTATTATGTCGATTCCTACTTTAAAATGGGTTAAATTAAACTTTTGAGCACTGAAGGTTTTGGTTTTGAGACCAAAGGTTCTGAAAACATTTTAATGAGTGTAAGCTAAAATGCACAACTCCTATAAAGTCTTCGAGTTGAGCACTTCACCTATTTCTCTCTCTCTAAAATTATAAACCTTGTAAAAATTATATCCCATCATTGTAATGAAATATTTTTTTATAGATGGTAGTATCCTAATTGGGGGAAGTAACTTAAGTGTGATCTATGATCCTCCACACTTAATAAAAGGCCTACGCAACAACATGTTGAATAAGAATTTAATTTTTGAGGGAAAATTAACAAAATGGGAAGACATTGTAGATGTTTACAACTATGACTGTAAATTAGGAAATATAAGAATGCTCCCAAAATTGTCAGATGAGCATGTTATACCAGAAAAAATAAAGAAGATGAAAGTTAAGAACTGCACTCAAGTCTTCAGTGAACGCGTAGCTGCCATAATGCAGTATACAGCAACTTTTTGCTGCCTATTTTTTCAATAAGGATAACTATTCATATTTTAACTATGGTAGTCTATTAAAGTGTTTTTGGCGAGTTCATCACACACAGTCCACCTGATGGTAAGTGGTTTCTGTGGCCCATAGACATCTACATTTATCCTCGATTACGAATCAAAATGCAGATGCGTTGTCACCCGTGAGGACTAAGATGGAATGGCTTGTTTCCAGTAAGAAGGGTCTCCGGTTCTCTACACTCACCATACGAAACACAGCAGCATTAAGCTGCTATTTTACGCTGGTATTCTGTGTCCTTCCCCAGTCGAGCCGACCCATTCGTGTTACAACTATACCAGAAATATAGCTGCAGCATGGCTCTACCACGTATAAAAGGTAAAAAGGTGGTTTTCTAGTTTTCTATATGCTAGAGTTGCATCAAGAATTTCATCCTTTAAACAAATCAAATACTTTATTTGCTATTGGTGTAGAGGTTTTAGGATAGTTATATTATGTACTTACAACTAAATGGACTTTATCAGGCATTCTAAACTTAAGGGAATTGTATTAGACAAGATATAAGTAGAAAACAAATTCTTTGTACAACTATTTAAATATAATATAGTTAAATAAAAAAAAATTAAAATGTCACAGAGTAAAGTTCTACTTAACTTAATAAAATAATGTCAATGGGATTCTCAAATATTACTAGATTAAAATATATTAATAAATATAACTAAATTTAAATTAATATTTTCTATCATTCCATAAAACAAATGTCATAATGTAAAATTTTAATTGTCAACAAATTTAATATTCACCCACAGAATAGAAATATTTTTGAAGGAGAAAGGTTTCAGTTTTTTATTAAATAGTTTTGCTTTTCTGTGTGTTTATTTGTACCAAGAAATTACATATTATGGATCTTAAAGTTGTCTTTTGATGAAATGTACTCTGCTACGATAAATTAATAAATGATCTTAATTGATGTCCATTTGCTGGATGATTATTTAATCTATGAATATGTTTTTAATTATTGACAAACAAGTGCACAGCTCATCTGATAGTAAGTGGATAGATAAGTTGTAATTCATAAAGATAATAAGTGTCCAGCAGGCCTTATTATATTAGTAGGTATTTACAAATTATTTTATTATTTTTATGCTTGATGCTGATATATTTTTTGTAGACAATCCTTGAAATTGTGAGTTTCTTATACTTTGGTCAATGTATAACATTATGGGCTACCATGTAAAAAGCGATTAATGGAATATTGGGTTTGTGATTGTGTATGCGTAAGGCTAACTTTATGTCCTTTTTTAATTTCCTATGTCACATCCACAACTAAGACAAATCTGATGATACCCAAATGTTAAAATCCATCAAGCTGTTTGGGCTACAGTATGATCCCATCAATGCCCATCATATTGTTTATCATATAACTTTTGATAGTTTAGTTTTTACTTCTTCTCTGTGAGATTTGCAGTCTATGAATGTGTGTTTGTGGCAATTTAAATAACTCAACTGTCTCTAAAGATGAACTTTGGGGTTTAGTGTTCATTTGGAGTTGGAAAGATTTAAATAAAATGTAAATTGGTTTTTCTTGTTTAGTTATTATTAATTTCATAAAAAATTATTTTGTAATAAACATGAGTAAAGAATGCCTGTTACATGTAAGTAAAAATACATCATATAAAAGTAATTCTAATTTCATGTTTTTTGTTCCAGCTCAGCGACATGACGGAACACAAATCAGTGAAACAACAAAAAATACAGCTGCAGCAGTTGCTTTCTTTGACCAATTGTTCGACAGTTGCAATGGTTCGAGGTCTGGTAGGGCTCCAGGAAAAATACGAGGTCCAGTCAAACTGAATAGTGCCCACAAAGCATTTTGGGTTGAAGCCATTAAGAAGTTTAAAAAAATGCATTTCATTCCAAAAAATTCTTTAGAAAAAGCTACAATAAAAAATGTACCAACATTAAACAATTGGGTTACAACACTAGAAAGCCTAATAAGAGTAAGTGAAATAATGCAATCGGAGGGGGTCAGTTTCTTTTACACAAGAAACCTAAATCAAGACCCCCCTTGAAAATTTCTTTGGCAAAATAAGAGCATATAATTATAGATATACCAACCCCGATACATTTTCGTTCCGAAACTCTTTTAAGTCATTATTAATGACGGACATGCTGGCCATCCACACAAAAATTTTTAATTGTGAAGATGATATGGGGGAGACCATATTAAACATAACAACTTTATTGAATGAGGAATTTGCTTCAGATGAACAACCAGTTCCCGATAGTAATGATAATAGAAACCTTAGTTGTTCATCTGAAGTAAATTTATCAGGAAATATGGTCTCCTCCATATTTGAAGAAAAATAAATGTAAATGCGAGGAGTTACACTTCAGGATATATTATAAGAAAACTGTGTCAAAATAAATGTAAAAATTGCAAAAAAAACATTTTTAAATAGTGAGGATCAGCAGCTTAGTGTCCATGATTTAATTAGACACAGAGAACGAAAGCACCTTAAAGGGAAAAATCTTATGTACCCTAGTACAAGATTTATTGTAGCATTTTCAAAATTAGTTGATTTAAGTAATGTGGTATTAAATAATACTTGCCACAAAGGAAATATTATTAAAAATATATCCGAAAAATTTATTACTCAAAATAATTTGGAATGGATAGGCTGCCAAGAGCACCATGACAAAATCAACTAAAATCTAAAGGCTAAAATCCAAGTATTTCACTGGTGCCGAACAATAAACAGAATATTGAATGGATCGCATTGTGTAATTAATTTTAACGATGCACCATATATTCAAAAAATAGCACATATAAAATGGTTAAAACAAAGAAAATATAAAAACTGAAACTTGCAAATATGTTTTTTTTTAATTCCTTTCCCTTATTAATATAACTAATAAAGAATAATGAAAATAAAAGAAATCGATAAACTCAATTCACATCCCTATCGCTGCAAAATCTATCGATATCATGGATAATCTATACACCCCAACACCAACAAGGTAGCCATCTAGCGGGAAAAAGCTTGCCCTCCAAACTCGCTACGGCGACGTACTGTCCTATCTGTCTTGTACATACAACTTTATAATTTGTGCATAATATATTGATATATCAATACTTCGATATTTTTACTACAAGCCTACATACCACTATAAATAATTGATTTTCCGAAGCAGGAGATATGATACAGGTGGAAGCATTGTTCACTAGACAACGTTTGGATGATGATAAAATTAAGTATGTAGATATAAAATTAATTAATATAAGGGTATTCACAAAACTTTATCGTGAGTCAAACAAGCTTCAAATTAGAAGTAATTTGCAATTAATTACAAATTCCAGCTAGCTTGATTTCGTTATACAGTGTTATTTTTCGAAGAATAGCCAACTTAAACTAATTTCAAATATATAAATAATGATATACCGTTATTGCAGTTTTTGAAAATAAGAGTAAATAAGGCTTCTACTTTTATTTGAAATTAACCCAAATTGAATGTGACTTATGGGCAACTACGTTTTTGCCTACCGATCGTACGCAATAAAATCAGTTAAAATAATGCGTTAAGTACCACGCATTTTGAATTTGAAAGATAAAAAGAACAGAATGTTTGATTTTCAACTTCCCGCTAAAAAAAATTGAAAATTTTCAAAAATAATTAATATAATAATACTAATAAAAAAAGTTATTGGTTTCAACCCGATTTTCGAAAATCGAGTTTTCATAAGATCTCGACGTTTTGAAATCCCAGGAAGCTATTCTGACTAATTTCACGTGGACGTCCGTACGGATGTATATATGTACTTAGATGTTGTGTGTAAGTATGTAAACCTTTCATAACTTTTAAACGTCTTGATCGATTGAGATGCGGTGTTCTGAAGATCTCAACGTGTAATAGAATTTGGTAATAATATGAACTAATTCTGACGAGTAGATTTTGAGAAATTACAAAAATAAAAACTTTGAAAAACTGTTTTTTTTAATATTTTTTAAACGGCTTTACCGATCGATTTCAAAAACTAATTAGCTCTTAACCTCAAAAAATGACGTCGAATGCCGTTGGGAAAATAAAAATGGGTTCATTCGTTCGTTCGTGAGATATCGAAGGAGAAAGATTTTGGAAAAAAAAAACGTTTTATTTTTACATAACTTCGAGATTTCGCAACATAATTTGGTGAATTTTGGAGCGCTTTGCATTTGAAATTAGCGGAAAGTTCCAGAGCAGGCCAGCAGGGTCAACCAATTTTTTTTTAATTGATTTATCTTTATCATTTGCTTATATTACTTCTGAAAATTCTCTGCAAATTTGGTCGGTTATTGCAAAATAACCTCGTATAAGGAAATAATCAAGATGGGGATTTGAATCGAAATATATCTTAAAGAAGTATAGTATTCTAGACAAGATTATATACATCAACTAACAATAGCAGTTGAAACGCGTTAAGGTAGACATTATATAATGATATCAGTTGGGGTATCAGAGGTGCTATTAGCTTAGCACACTCAGCAGTCTCAAACATTGCTTATCACCGTAACCGGTTAAAACCGGCTGGCAGGTGGACACGTGAGTGACGACCGCGTGTCTGATAATAAAATCTAATTCTATTGATAATTTTATATCATACTACAGTAAAATAAAACGGAATTAAGATTGTAGTGACGCTGCAAGTCTGCGCCTCTGACACTTTGCAGTCACTCTTCAATGAGAGTAAAACGCCTATGAGGAAAATAGTGACAGAAAAACAGCATTCAGGTGTCCAATACAATAATAACAGGTGTAGGTAATCGTATTTAAAGTATAATATTTTACCTTAATTTAAGTAATCATTCTACTTTATTTGAAATTCGTACAAGTGTTAGCCAAAAATGAAACATCTTTCGGGCATAAGTGATACAAAAGTCATAGCTCTCGTTGTCGAGTGCCAAATAACTTGTGTCTGAGGTCGAGTCTTTGTTAAACAAATTCTCGGATTGAGGAATACTGAAACAAGTAATTTAACCCTCAGAAAACACAAGATTGCGCGTTTATTGCTAAAAAGAACTTTGTCGCATAGCCTAAATTTCCCCTTGCTTGAATGAAGTGCAGCTTCGCTGTCAATTGGAAGGGAAGCCAAAGTTGGCGTCCGAAAAGTTTGGCGTGCTCTCAGTGAAGCGAGACAGTTATTTCATGCCGGCACACCGCAACTTAACAAGTCGCAAATTCGTACTCACTTGGAATACTGTTGTCAACTGTGTCGGGGCATCCAGGACCAACTCCTTCCACATGAACAGATCTAGTATAAGCGGTCTGAATCCTCGACGACCGGGTTCTTTCTAATTTGCTTAATTCACTGGCCTTGCGAGTAAATATTTATGTTTTGTATTGCATTTACCACGGGGGGGGGGGGTGCTCAAAGAAATTGTACGGATTATTTCCAGCTCCTAAATTCCACCATCGCGCATATCGACAATACTCTAGATACCATCCACACCACCTGGATGCTCGGTGGTCCATCACTGTACGATTTATTAGGAGTTTCATCGCATGACTTCTTTGATGAATCGGTTACCACCGACGATTTTTCCAGACTGATACGATTTAAGGACCTTTAATAAACGAGCTTACTCCTTTGATTAAAACTACTTTTACGGATTTTATCGCGTTTAATTTCATTATGTAAATCATTATGTAAACCAGTATGAGCAATCATTATGAGCTTACTCCTTTTTAAAAGACCCGGTAACCGGTCCTTATGGGCCGCGTAGTTTGCTGTCTATACGCTAATTTTGATTTGAGGTTGGGTCGACCTCCTACTTGTTACTTCTCTGTTTAGTTTTATTAAGATTTTATGTAGTTCTTATTTTTTTAGCTTCTAGATTGTAAGTTATAACGTGAGGTTTATCACATATTAATTTATTATTAGTTGCAAGTAAAATCCTAAAGGATTTTTTTGTAATTATTTTATTTCTATTTCGTAGGGTCGTTTGAACGAGCTCCTGTGCGCGGTTAGACTTCAGCGCAGTGCCAGTGCAGGCGCACCACAGGAGCGCTACCATTTAGATCCAGGTAAATATTAGCTGTGTCAACATTGTACGCGTTGCTTATCGCTAATATCTTTTCTGTTTGTAACGTCTGTTTGATTGCCCTTTAAAAGGCAATGTAGCATGAGTAGCTGCCGGGGTTGCTAGATCTAAAATTGCCATCCTCACCCCTACCTTAAAGATATAAATTTGGTAAA
Source organism: Parnassius smintheus behrii (assembly GCA_036936625.1). Taxonomy (NCBI): domain Eukaryota; kingdom Metazoa; phylum Arthropoda; class Insecta; order Lepidoptera; family Papilionidae; genus Parnassius; species Parnassius smintheus. The sequence continues at coordinate 45,932,389 of JAUPFT010000001.1, read as the reverse complement.
AGTCTTCTATAATCGTTGTATATTATTTAAAATGTATAAAACATATTTTTGGAATTTGCAATGCTAAGCTAGCATCATTTTAAGAGGTAGGGTGTGGCTAATCTGACTTCTTTTCCAAAATGCCACCCCAAAATATTGATTAAAATGCCCACCCCCACTGAGTTTTATGAGGCACGTAAAATAATAATTATTAATGTATTCCGGACAATAAACCTATTAGATACATACTTTTATGGCTTTAAATCTTTTAAAAGCATTCTTAAGTATTGATTGGTACCTAAAAGAAAGCCTACAATATTACGAATTGCAAAAATTTACATTTCATACAAAACTTATCAATATTTTTATAATACTTGATGAAGTTTATAGGAACCATTTTTTAGTTTTATGATAAAAAATTACACTCGGATTTAGTCAAATTTATGTCGATTTCGTTATGTTGCTAAATAAGTTTTTTCGATCATATATTCTAGGTGCACAAGAAGACGTGAAGCAGTTTTTGACGCTACAGCAGCGTGGAATGGCACACTTGATGGATACTGCGCGGAAGGACCTCGCCGCTCTCAACACGATTGCGGAAGGCATGTCTCGTCTTGTGCAGGCATAGCACAGCGCACACGCAAACTTTTTCCCGAACTACTTAAATTAGGTCAAATCGATTACAAAATTTATAATGCGTGTTATATATTGTAATAATAAATAACAATAAAAATGGATATTGCACTTGTGGTTTTATATTTTATACATAATTAACTCACGACTCATGTCCGATCTGTATGGTGTATAGGAATGCGGGTTGTTTAAGACGCAAAGAATCTTATGTTGCTACAGTGCTATATTGGAAATTAAGAGATAGTTTCATTATACGTGGTAGAGTCACACTGCAGCCATATTATGGTTCTACATAAACAGTTCGAGTTGTCGACCAGAGTAGGGACCATGGTTTCACAGAATACAAGCGTAAAATGCAACTTATTGCTGCTGTGTATCGTATGGTTAGTATAGAGAACCGGGGATCCTTATTACTGTAAATTGCGTCTTAGTCCTCAACACACGCGGCTTATTGGCAACATAACTGTATTTTGATTCTCAATTATGGATAGATGTAAGTGTCCATGGGCCACAGCAGCCACTTACTATCAGGTGGACTTCGTGCTGGTTTTTGACCCCTATCTGGGGGCACGGTAGTGCCCCCGCCAAGTTGAGCGAAAAAGCGGCACGGCCGTACCATACTTTTCTCGAAGCAATTCAGGCCATTTTCGACCCCCTATAACTTCGTAGTGGATGAAACTAGATGCCTGAATTTTCAGTAACCGATTAGACGTTGTATAAACATGGTATATTTCAAATTTGATTTAATTTGAACCAGTAGTTTAATAAGTATAACTAGTCAGTTTCTTAATTTTGTCACTAACTGACTGACCGATCATCAAAATTCTAAAGCACTTCTAGCGGACATAGAAGCTTCAAATTTAGAATACAATTGGTGTTTAGTGTATAAATCAAGGAAAAACTAAAATATTTTTTTATTTCGGTCCATTTTTCTAGATACATCAGCTGCATAAATAACTTTGTAATACCTTATAAATATATAGAATTACAAAGTTACATTCGCAGTGAATGAATCAGTGTACTTGTATAAATATGTATAATACGTGTAGATCGCACTAAGAAATCTAATTTAATATAATAGGTATGTATTACTTGTGAGATACATTGTGTTTTCTTGCGATGGCAAAATCAATCTATATATTTAAAACATATAAGATTTTTAACATTGATATGGTCACTATACAATGTTGTTAGGTTAGCTGATTACGTAATAACTTAAAACAGAAGGACCCTTAAGTAGGTACTGAATAAATTTACCGACTAGGTATTACATGGACCTCACAACTTTTTACGATAGAAAAATTGAGTTGAGAGACTTGTTTTTTTTACAAGTTACGTTTTTGATGGCATTCTATTTTTTTTTTATAAAACAGATGTTACATCCCTATACATTTTCTATCTCATTTACCACAGGAAATGTTTGGAGGAATTGTTCGGATTAATTTCAGCCACCAATTCCACCATCGCACATCGTGACAAAAATTCACAACATCCACAGCTTGGCGCTTCCTCATCTGTTATCTGGAAGCTTAGGAGCCACCCACTGTGCGATTTACTAGGAGTTTTTTTTTCCTAGTACTACTTATTCTTACTCTTCGAGCATATTCTTTTTAATAGGCCAAAAATGCACTTGCTACTCCTCCGGTGTTGCTGTTGTCCACGGGCGGCGGTAGACACTTCCCATCGGGTGAAGCGCATGCTCGTTTGCTTTTTTTTTAAATTAGATAGTTCATCTATCTCAAAAATCGAGAGGCGATGACTTGATCGTTATTGATACCAATACAAGAATGCCGTAAATTAACGAAGCTAAGATTCATTAATAATTTCCATTCCGGTATATAACTGTTTGGTGAGAAGTATTGTGGAATACGCTAGCCCAGTCTGGAATTCGGGGCACAAGTGTCACTCAAACCGACTGGAAAAGATTCAGAAAAGGTTTATGTATCGTATGCAAATAACCAATATAGGACACTCATTTCATACGAGAGTGGATTGTCACACCACAAATTAGAATCGCTATCCAAGCGGCGGGAATCATCTGATGTCATGTGCCTCTAAAAAAATTAATAATAATAATAATGTCCTCCAGACCGAATTTCGGCCACGGCGGCCTGCCTCAACGGAGGCTAGCCATCGGCGCAGGACAGGATTATAGTGCCCAAGTGTATGCGCAAGCACAGGTGCACTCTCTATTCCCTCACTCTCATAATCCGTATAGTAATTACAAATAAGACGGTAAACCGACACGACCGGAGAGAGATCAGGCGCAGGACCAACGGCTTAACGTGCTTTCCGAGGCACTGGGTCACCCCAGACACCGCCAACTTCCTGACTCCGGGCAGCTACTGAGAATTTCTGGACAGAAAAACTCAATAACTGATTTTTTGGCCCGACCTGAGATTCGAACCCAGGACCTAATGCTCAGCAGTCGCACTACTACAACCACTAGACCAACGAGGCAGTCAAGTCTATAAAATTATCCATAGTCTCATCAACTGTCCGAACATTTAAATCATTTAGATCGTCGTTAGAGAATCGGTCCCTAGAGCTGGCAGTCGCTTGGGCCGCAAAAAGACTTTAGTCACGCCAAACTGTAAAACAGTGGCGGGGCATCACTCGCCATTGTACACAATGACCAACAGTTATAATAATATTCGTGTGTTGTTCGAAATCTTTCATGGTTCTAATTCTAAGACCTCAGCAAGGGCTAACATTAGCCATTAATAAACTAATATTTCTTACTTTAGAGTTTTTTCATTTCTTTATTTGTATCTGTTATCTTGTCCACTTGTTGCATACTGTGTTCACTGTATTAGAATGAACGTTTGTTTGTTACTTTTTTATGTTACCTGAACCATGTAAACGTTACATTCCGTTTGTGAACCGAATAAAAAAAACAATAGGTACGTATAACAATGTAATCAGGTAGCTAAGTACGTACTTTCATCAAAATAATGTACTTAATAAAATTCATAAATTGTCGCTGATGTAAAAACGGAACGAAACATTGCTTGGTTCGAAAACGAAAAAGTATGTCGATTATAAGGACAATCTCATCTTTACAGTAGAAAAAACGTCCCACTATACATCGATCTACATATTTTTCTACTTTGTCGATGCTCCAACTGTAAATATAAGTTTGTAATCGCAAAAAAATATACGTCATAGCTATCGATACCTATATACTACAAATTAACGGATTTCGGATGCTTTCCTTTATTTGTCCTGAGATCTTGCTTCACAATTTCAAGATCAACGGTAAGTAACATAGTTTTGATGAGTTTGTGAGTATCAAAATATGTTACCAAAATGGCCGATATTTTGTGTTAATATAGAAGCTTGAATTTTAACTGCTCTAGGGGCTATCGACCTTAGTATTTAATATTGACTTCAATTTGATACCTTTACCTGTTCCTCATCTTAAAAGGCGGAAAGACAGTCGAATGAATGGACAGACAGTCAAGAAACTGATTATATATGGGTTACGTATTTTTCCTTTACATATGGAATCCTAAAACCGTGGCAGAGCCACGCCCAGAGCGTGTTATGGTTCACAGTACGAATAGTTCAGTTCGATAGGTTCGTACTACGCTAATTTCAGCATAGAATCGTAGTATTGGATCCTAAACCCCTTCGTAACAAAGCTTTGTGACGTGTCCACGGAGGATATTCTTAGCTTTTTTACGGCACACATTTGTAAAAAAATAGTATTTTAATGTAATAATTGATTTCAATATCCTTAAAAAGCTTCTACCTGGCACGACCATCGGCATAACGAAACTACGGTGACGGGGAAAACGGCTTAGGGACCTTCAAGAAAAGAGCCTACTCCTTTTTAAAAGGCCGACAACCTCTGACCCTATTTATACAAGTACTCTATATAGAGGTCAGTGCCGGCAACGCATCTGCAATTCCCCAGGTGTTACAGTTGTTCATGGGCGGCGGTAATCATTTGCCATCAGGTGAGCCGTATGCTCTTTTGCCCTTCTCCTATAAAAAAAAAACTATGAGACTACACTTGTAAAATTCAAAAGTAGGTACATTAAAAGTACTAATTTTTCATGAATGTATCGCAAAAAAAAAAGAAAATCCTCAGAGGTCGTGGCGCAAAGCACGACGCGAGCTCTCGTGTTAATCCTTAGGTTTAACTATTTTTAATCGAGATTAGATGATGTCCCGAATGACAGCACCATTGTCGTTTGGTTACTACCGAATAACATTATAAAACACTCCTGGAGGCGACATTATGTGCTTTAAAGCACTTCCGCGTCTACTTTTTGATACACTTACATATTCGTTGCAATAGGACATCCTCAGTTACTATACTCTTTGGACATCTTTATCATTATGTATCAGATTGTTTCGAATTCCAGCCGGAGTTACACTTTCCAAAAACACGACAGTTTTTGGGTATTACATGTCGTTCCGCTTTTTTGTTCCGAATGCTAGCGTGTTTCGGAAATTTTTGTATTGTTAGGTGGTTTTTTAATATTCTGGAAGAGGTGATTGATGGCGATGGTAGTGTGTTAAAAAGTCAGAACTCCGGTACGGTTTTTTATTTATCCAGTGTAAAGGTTAGTTATAGTTAGTACCTAACCGCCGCGCCGTCAGAGTGGCATACGCAATACTTTGCTGTAAATTAATTATTTCATATTTAAGTAACAGAACGTAAAATGTTGTTATTAATAGTATGAGTTCTTCCGGTCGATAGTACAAATGGGCTGTGCCTTCTCTGAAGTGATACTCGCATAAAGATATATAAATCCATTATGCATTTATAACATCAAGGCCAAAATTATTAATAAGTACTTACTCTATAGGTACCGCCCAATATTGAAAAATTCCGTTAAAAATATGTTGAAGATAAAGTTTCTTTTATAATTCTTAAACACGCACACTTCGCAAACAAGACGAAAATAACCAGTGTGAACAAGACTAATATGTCTACACTTACGGAGTAAATACTTAATACAGTAAATTGCAGCAGAAAGTCGTGTCATGGATGTTGTTTCAATGATAATAATGTGCTGAATATGATGAACTGGAGGAAAACTTTGTAAATAGTAGATATTTATTTATTTTTTAAACGTATCTTGGACTAGTTATTGACAGTAAATTAAATTGGAGCCAGCATATTGACCGTGTATGTACTAAACTAAGACAGTTTTTAGCAAATATCACTATTCTCAATAATCCGCATTCCTTTTAAAATAAAGTTAATGTTATATAATGCACTTGCGGAGTCGCACATTCAATACGGGCTAAGTAGCTACGGCCGAACTTACAAAACATATCTTGACCAGATCCATAGTTTACAAGTAAGAATACTCAATACTATAGTTCCAAATAAAATAAAAAATAAATTCAGGGATGACGTTAATGGTCTCTTTAAACATTGTAAAATTTTACCAATACATATACAAGTACAAAATATTTTATTAAAAGAACAATTTTTTAATGAATCGCTAAAAATCCCGATTGAGCATTCTGTAAACACTCGAGCAATTTCTAAAAACCGTCTCAACGAGCCGCGTGCTAGCAATGAACGGTAAGAGAACATGTAGCTAATTAATACCTCGGCTTATCAATAACTTACCATCAGAATTAGTGGACAATATCACTAAAAATAACATTAGGTGTAAACTAAAGGGTCACTTTCTTAAATTATTATAACGTATTTTGTAATTTTTTTAATTGTTTGCATATTTATTTCATGTTTTTTGTTTGTTTTTCCTTTTTATAGTATCTGCAATACAACATAACGCTATATTATTTTATAAAATTGTAATCTCTCGATAGCTTAAGTATAAACCTTAGTGTTTTTTTTAAAATGCTATCACTACAAATATGTGTAATGCTTGTTCATATGATAAATAAATGAAAAAAAAAATTTCCATCTCATGTTTTCGTACAAACTTTCTTTTGTTACATGCTATCGTCATTTTATGTAATTTTGAGTATCAGATTAGGCTACGATATGAACTAGGTGCTCGCTTGTCTCATAACTTCGAAGTAACGCAAGAAACTGACTTCGATCTTCACCGACAACTACTGAAATTGTCAAAATAAACTCTGAAAACGAGAGGAGGTCTGTTCCTGTGGGACATAATTTGACGATTCCATGAAATACGAGATCATACCGGCAACATAAATATTGCGATTCTATCCCGGACAGCTGTCACTACATGTTAATTTTTTGCTTTTCGGTTCTTAGATGGTGGTAAGGATGGTACTATTTTTTTAGTACGAAATTAAAAAAAATTACTTGTTATTTCGGTTTCTTGAATGTCAAATTAAACTATTTTACAAAAATTTCCTGTAGTAGCGTCCTTTAACAGGGGTTTGTCCAATTTCATTACCATGGTGGTATTTCTATTGCATTGATATATCGTCTCTATGTGTCACATACAAACGATACATCAATGCGATAGAATTATCGCCGTTTAAATATTATTTGGCTTTGAGGTGTATGCCGGACCGATACGACCTGGGGACCTTCAAGAAAAGCGCTTACTCCTTTCTAAAGGGCCGGCAACGCACCTGCAATTCCCCTGGTATTGCGGTTGATCATGGGCGGCGGTAGTCACTTAACATCAGGTGAGCCGCATGCTCGTTTGCCTCCTCCTTTATAAACAAAAATGCAAAGTAAACATGGGCTTTTTTGCTTTACTAAAAACTAAACAGCCAACTAAGATTATATCCCAAAAAGAACTTACGTTTACTTTGGTCGTTTTAGATCATTCTCTACCAATAGCAAAACAAAAAAAATACTTTTAATTGGCTTATGTTTACTGCAGCCCTTCTAGCACATACATTTTTTATGAAACAGTATGGAAGAACACATTACATTGGCCTTTTTTACTTAGTATCTTTTGAAAGACTATCAATAAACGTACGAACTTTGGCCCATTTAGCACCAGGTCACAGATATTATGTATAAAGATATAGTTGCTTTTAAAACAAATATTTCAATAAATAATATATTTTCAATAAAATCTTTTCACTAAAGTCAACTTTTTGTACTTAAATCTAAGGGCAAATCCGTGAATTTGACTAGATCGTCGATGGGTTTGCATTCAATTCGCTTAGAGCAAATCAAATTTAAAGGCGCGTCCTCAATGTTTCTGTAGTCGTTGGTAACTTCTGTGGGCTTAGTACTCTCTTCGAGGCTTCGGTCGTTATATATATAAGATTTCTCACTAACACTCGTTCGGAGTACAGGATAACTGATGCCATTTGAATAATAACTTTTGTAAGCGTGGTCATACATCTGTGTGTATTCTAAATATGACATTTCATGCGTCGGCACTCTGATTGGATAAATGGGTTCCAAAGGTCTCACATACGTTACTTGTGGAACGTAACCAACTGCCGATATATGAGGCTCTGAAAATGGCAGTCGATTGTGCAATACTTTTGGTGAAGTTGCATTCTGACTTGGGTAGGTAAAACATCCATGTATCGGTGAAACAGACTCTATGGCATAACTGGTTTCTCTTGGTGGTGATAAGCTTTCTCGTTCTTGACTCTCATCTGAGGACTCGCGTTTTGTAGTTTCTTCAGGAGCGAAGTGTTTGTACGTTTTGACGTGTTTTCTCAAACTTGAGGGATCTGTATACCGTTTGTTGCAGCCTGGTATCTTACAACAATAGGGTTTGTCTACGGTATGTGTTCGCGTGTGCTTGAAACGGTCGCTTGAGTTGGAATAGGCTTTACCACAACCCTGTAAACAATATAAACATATTTTGTCATATTTTTACTTTATTTTATTTTATGTGCGTAAATATAAATATATATAAAAATAGTAGCTTTTTATATCTAACCTCATATGGACAAACGTAAGGTTTTTCGCCAGAGTGCGATCTAAGATGAATTTTCAAGTTTTCAGCTCTGGAGAAGCACTTGTTACACTGGTTGCATGTGTGCGGGCGCTCGTTTGTGTGAGTACGTACATGTACTAACATCTTGTATCTGAGGGCAAGATAAAAATAATTTAAGAATTAAGATATACTTGAAATAAATTTTACAGACTAACAACAGGAAGTGATCATTTTAAGTATTATCCATTAAAGCCTATAAATGTTTACTGATGCGTAGGCCTCTCCCATAGAGTGCCTCATCCTCATCCCCCTTGGATTTTGACAAAGTTGCCACGCTTTGCAGACGGGTTTCTTTTTTACCTTACTTTTTTTATTCTGAGTTAAGTCAAGGACATGCTGCTGCCCATCTCCTGCTTCAGTGTCCCTCTGCCGCCTCTTACGACACCAGGGATAGTATAAGGTAAGTGGACATTCTTAAAAAAACCTCCGCTTTGTTTTATTTTTTAGAATAATATTGGTAAATTATATATAAACATTACCTATGTTAAATAGGTATATATAATGTAAATAAATATAATTGTGTGTATTTTAACATGTTAATATTTTTTATTACCTAGCGTTGAAGCCTCTTTGAGGCCTGGAACAACCCTTCCAGCCACAGTAGAATAGTCCGTCTCTATACGCGTGTGCATGCCCACGGGCGATGTGTGCAGACAAACGGGCAACGTTCGGAAAACGCACCCCACACCCGCGCCAGCCGCATACGCCTTCCCCTATTTCAACAGTCTCGTTTACACTTCGCTCAGGTGATGACCCACCCAATGAGTCTTCATCCTCCAACTAGAAAAAACAAACAATAAAACAATTATGAAAAATATACACACAAAACTAATATCCATATTTCTGTTTATACCATATTGTTATTCAAAGTATCTAAACATTAGAAATATGTGTATGTTTTTAGCAGTCTTTATAATCAATTTCTAAAATATTCACACCTGCGGTGGAAGAGCTGGAGGCGTTAACACTGGCCTTGCCAAGTACGGCGCGAACATCTCGGCGGGCATCCATCGTTGTGTTCTACACCCGTCCTGTATTTCAGGCCTCCATTGCGGAAACACTAACATTGTTGCACTTTTTATTTTATTATTTTTGTTTACCAGTATAAATAATTTCTGTACTGCTGGTCACTAGGCGGTCGGTACGTGTAATGGACGTGCCTGCTCGCGTTACCTACTTATAAAACGTCTCGGAGCGACAACGCACTGATAACAGTCTGAGTCCCCTGCGAACAGTCGCCTTTATTTATTCGAAAAATCATTAATTCCAAATTCTGCTGGCATTTGTATGAATTAGGCAGTAAGGATGCGTATTTTGTTTTTTACATTATTTTTAAATTATGATTTAAAGGTAGTGTTAGAGTCGAAAATTGCTTGACAAAGTCTCAAATCGCGACAGAATTTGTGTTGTATAACGTTATCATAAGCCGCCTGCCGCGGCCGTTGTCCGGTTATTACCGGTACGATAGGCACCAGTTCAAGAGGTGACTGATATGTCTCTGTTTATGAAGAGACCTCATCGCAGTCCGAACAGTAGTTGTTTTTTTATACATTATGCAACTGAATGCGAGTAAAATAAAAACATAGTTTACAATTAAAGGTGAAATTATGACGAATGTAATAAGTTGTGTTGTCCTTGGGATTCATGGAGCCCACTTACATCTTTACTGTTTTGGGTCAGTCAATGGACCTCAATGAACCTGTGTAATACGTGAAAACCTTTATATTAAAAACGGTTATAAATAATAATATGATGATGCGGCGTAAAATAGTGGTGTAATCTCAGACAAAATAAAAATATTTTCAAGATCAATCTCTCCATCTCATACTGTAGTGTTATAAGAGTTGTTTTTTTTATAGGATAAATTAGATAAAGGTGACAAAAGAGCACACAGCCCCCTGATGGTAAGTGGTTGCCGTGACCCATGACATCTACGTCTATCCTCGACTATAAATCAAAATGCAGATGCGTTGTCAGTCGTGAGGAATGCCTTGGTTTCAGTAAAAAGGGTGTCCGGATCTCTACACTCGCCATACGGCACACAGTTGCGTCAAACAGCTATTTTACGCTGGTATTCTATGAGAACGTGGTCCTTCCCCGGTCGAGCCGACACATTCGTGCTACAACTATACAGGTATAGCGGTAGCATGGCTCTACCAGGTAAAAAGAGAATTATTGTGAGACATTTCAGGTCTTCCACCTCTGACTTCAGTACTGTGCGTTTGGTATGGTGTTAGATGTATATTGATTGATTAGAAAATGAAACGGCTTCACTAGATAGGCCCGAAACATTCTTAAATACGATCGCTGAACGTTGTGGGAACGGCTATTGAATTAGAGGTCCATGTTTTATGGCAGAGTAGACTATTTTTTAGACTGATGTTAAAGAACTGGATATGATTTGCTATTTATTGCCTGTTGTATTTTTAAAATAAAACATTTACACAAAAAAGAGTTTATACTCATACTTAGAATGTAATAAGTAATTACTCTCTCATTTACATACAATTTCTTATCACAAACATCAATCATGACGTGTGCACAATAGCATTTTTTTTCTAGACAGTTTTCGAGCAAACACTGCAAAGTTCTGCGTCATTGCATTGTATTAATTATATCGCTAGTTTGAACAAGTAAGAAGTCCAATAGAGTTATCAGTTTAAATTGTGTGTGTGTGTGTGTGTGTGTGTGCGTTGAGACACGAATGATTTATGTTTGTGTTCGTGCTCGGCCCCCTGCGGCCGTCGGGAACGGCGCGGCGCGCGCATGCGGTTCCAGCCGGTTCTCTTATCAACGAGCAAGTTATTGCTACCATCTCTGTGCCTTCTTTGTAGAAAAAAATAATGGGCCCTAATTAAATCGGCAGATTATACATATTGAAGTGAAAACTTCTTTAGCGGCGTTGTTCACTTTTTTTGTAATGGGTAAAAAATTAAAAATGTTAAACTCGCGTCAGGACACGTGACCCGATCGAAAATGCGTAAGACGAAAACTTCTTTAGCGGCGTTGTACACTTTTTTTGTGATGGGTAAGAAATGTTAAACTCGCGTCAGGACACGTGACCTGATCGAAAATTCGTAAGACGGATGGAGAGTAACAGCCGGCGTGGCGCAGGAGAGGAAGTATCCCCCTCTCTTTTGACGGTGCGGCGAAAATGTACCTACATGCTTGCGCGAAAGTAATATAAATTGTCATGTTTGTGTACAATTGCGCAATAAATAAGTATTGTACTCTACCACATAAATGATAGTACTTTTATACTGATAATTAAAGCAATTCGTGCAAAATTATTCCCTAACCATTCCAAAATATCAAAAATGCACAACGGTAATATTCAAGTTTTCACTTATGCCGGCACTCCCGGAGTGCAACCCGTCGTTTTTTATATGTAATGTCATTGAGTTATACAAGACTAGAGGAGCAAACCACATTACCGCGCGTCGAAAAAAGTGTAACCACTATCCAAACGCGACGACGTAGCTTTGAAACTAATAACAATTTTAAGTAAACATATATCTATCTCACTTACACAAGTTGCGAAAACAATATCGTCGTCGTAAGATTAGAAAAAGATAGACACACAAACATGCAATGGCGAGTTGGTGTGGCTTACTATATGAAATTTTACCTAAAATACGCAATAAAAATGAGTTTTTTTAAGCTGCAGTTAATTGTTTTTATATTAAAAAAGTATATTTTATTTTAAAATCTTTATTACGTCCCCTTAGAAAAAAAGGGATACAAAGCTTATCAGATAAATAGAAGTAAACATAATGATGAAATAAAACGTATTTTTATGGTTCTAATAAATCAAACAATAAAAATAGGTATCTAATAAAATATAATTAATATAAAATGTATACGAAATTATAAATAATATAAAATTATTAATATAAAATAGGTAATAAAATATATTTAAAAGATAATTCAAGAATAAACTAAAATAAGAATAATTAATTATATTGTATGAAAGTTAAAACGTAGTTTTTATTATAATTTCCAAAATATTTAAAATCGGAGGTAACAAATTAACTTACTCCATTAATTATATAGTCTCCCATTAATGTAGGATAATCACAAATGCGGAAAAGTGGCAACATTGAACCTAAATGGCAATATTCGATATTTTATTTAATTTTTTAGTGTTTTAAACGTTAATATGAATATATAAATTAAAACTTACGTATGGAAAGTGATTCCGCTTGATTTTGTTATGTTTTTGTGACCTTGAAACGCATTCTTTCACTACGCATTTACCCATTTTTTGTTGTGAATCGTTCGGCTTAACTCGGACGGCGTCACCTTGAACACTGAACCGACGTTCGCTGAGTATAAGGCTGTGGCCTTATGTGAAGTGACAACGCTTTGGCGCGGAAATTACTTATCTAGTGTAACATATAAATCAATGTGTAATGTATATATACGCAAAAACAAGGTTTTCGAATTAATAACAAGGTATTTTTTCTAAATATCTAAGCGTTATTACGAATGACTTTTACAGATTTAAAAAAAGTATTTTAATTTAATAATAATCACGTTTAGTTTAACCCTTATTTATCTGTATTTGTGATAACGACTAGCCGTTGTCTATATCCCAGTCCAACGGGGGCAAACGAGGAGTCACAAGCCGCAGAACACAGTACTCCTAGCGGTTACAAACTCTAGATACAACTGGTTGCAGGTTATCAGGAGACTCGCATGCAACCAAACTCTGCTGGCTATATTTCATCATCAGCAAATTACAGACTAGGTATGACCGATACAAACTTCTTACTATTTTTGTTCACTTGCTGCGTATATTTCAGTACCTATTTCATAAATTTAATAATGAATATAATTATTCTAAGGCAGATGTAGCCGAGATGTAAATGAAAGTTGGTCATTTCTTCCCATTCCTACAAAAATTATGCTCGCACAGTCTTTTCTCCTTCCGATTCTCGACTATGCTGACGCAAGCTATGTAGACATAACCGAGGACCAGCTAAATAAGCTTGAGAGACTTCAAAACACTAGTATTCGGTTCATATTTGTATTGCGCAAATTTGACCATATTTCCCAATTTCGCTCACGTCTCAAGTGGTTACCTATTCGACTTCGCCGGAATATGCATATTCTTTCTATTCTGTACTGTGTATTATTTCACCCTTCTACACCTCCCTATCTAAAGGAGAAGTTTAATTTTGTAGGGCTTCCAGGAGAACCTCTACGCTCTTCAAGAAAATTCATTTTAAGGGTTCCAACTCACAATACTTCCTTTTTTAATAAATCTTTTACTGTCCAGTCTATCAAGCTCTGGAATGCCCTACCGTTGCGTATACGTGAAGCACCTATTACTTACTATTATATACCAGAAACTATTGTTATATATGTATAAGCGACTACTTAAAGAGCATTACTTGTCTCAGTCGTTTGAACACCGTTAGAATAAATTAAGTGATAATGTGTCTATTGTATTTATCTGCTTTATATTATTGTTTGAGGAATTTTGTTACTTATATATATATATATATATATATATATATATATATATATATATATATATATATATATAATTGGGTAGATGTGTAAGTTTGTTTATATATTTATATATAATATGTATGTATATTTTATACTTATGTTTTACTTTATTTTTATTATATTTTATTTTTATTCAATTTATATAATTTCATGTATTAGTTATTTGTCTGTTATTTTATTTCATGTATTGTCTATAAATCGCATGTATTAATAATATATTATGTATATTTATATTGCACCACCTACCTCGTTCTCACTGTTCTAATCCTTACACCTTTGGTTGCCTGTAAGAGATCGCTATGTAGCGATAAGGCCGTCAAATTGTACTTACATAATATTATAATCTGCTTTGTGTTTTGTTATCTGTATATTTGTTTGTGGTGTACAATAAAAGTTCATTCATTCATTCATTCAAAGTTGTTTAAGAATCCATACAAACGAAATTTATTATCTATAGGAGAATGATTACAATATTTTATATAAAAGGAAACAATTTCTTTTTGTATGTAGAATGGGCCCAACACAAATTTTAAAGATTCTTAATGAAATAGACGTCGATTTATTCCTTATAATCAATAGATTACAATTATTAGTTTTACTGTATCTAAACAGAGTACTGAGAAATTAACTATTACAATATAACCACACGCCCACAGAATACCAGCATAAAAGTAGCGGATTAATGATGCTGTGTTTACAGTGTGAGTGTAGAGAACCGGAGACCCTTTTTGCTAGAAACGAGACATTACGTCTTAGTCCTCACTGGTGACAACGCATTTGCATTTTGATTCGTATTTGAGGATAAATGTAGATGTCTATGGGTTATTGTTAAAACACATTTTTATGTGGTTTTATTATATTTGTATGCTGAGTTTATTAGATAAACACAAAAGTTTTTTTTTTAAATCATTACATATTAAATTAATACTATATTATAAGTTCGCCTATTGATTACATTAAAAAAACCATTTTTAAATTTCAATTTCTTAATGATTTTTTATATTTACGCGAACACTGTACATTGATTAAAACTACTTTTACGGATTTCTTTCGCGTTTTATTTATTTTATTTTTAACCCGACGTTTCGGGTGCTTTCCAGCACCCATGGTCACGGGGGACTGAGGTGACTGACGTCCCGATGTCAAAGTTAACCCGGAGTACCTTCAGCTTTTTTAATTATTGTCTTTTGGTCCGATCTACGCGTCTTTGGTCCGATCTGCGTAGATCGGACCAAAGACAATAATTAAAAAAGCTGAAGGTACTCCGGGTTAACTTTGACATCGGGACGTCAGTCACCTCAGTCCCCCGTGACCATGGGTGCTGGAAAGCACCCGAAACGTCGGGTTAAAAATAAAATAAATAAAACGCGAAAGAAATCCGTAAAAGTAGTTTTAATCAATTTCAATTTCTTCTTAAATATGGCTCTGTGCGAACGCGAATAGTCTCAAATGGGATAGCCCTTATAGTTAAAAAAAAAACAGTAAAACAAAATTCTGTGATAAATGGTAAAAATTACGGTATCTACAACGGTTTACTAATTGTAAACTGTAAACACATATTTGTTAAATTCGTTATATTTATTTTATGAACAACCTACTTTGATTAGTACCTACAGTCTTTTGTAAGCACATTATTTTGTTAAAGGCTTTAATTCTACAGTGTTGTGTTATTTTGTGAGGTGTTTAGTTTCACAAACATGCATAGTCTATGCATAGTCTAAGATTCGCTTTTGTTTATTAAACTTAATTTCATGAAAATAAGTAATTGATAATATTTTAAAATTGATTTTACTTAAACTTTTTTCCAAGTGAACATTGACCTATATATTATTCCAGTACGTTATTGTGTTATATCTCCCAGTGCGTTATTTACACTTTTTTACGACCTTACCCTTATGCTTACCCCTTTAATTATATTTAAAATATTCCTTAGATGGATTTTATTTAAATATCGATTATTTAGCATTTATTATCAGTTAAGCAAAGATATCGTTTGACTTTCCTTTTTTAATCCGTTATTATGTCCTTCTTCGACCTTAAAAAGCTTATCAACACTAATTACGTAAGCTTCGTAAAATTGCACTGTTATTAGAGTATACATAAGTAAAATGGAGTGTAGAAGTAAGGAGTACAGACTGTGTATTAAAAACTGTCCATAGAAAACCGTTAAATAAGAGTGGCGCCACTATAGCTACGGGCTAAATTTTAAAGAATGTGCCGAAAAATATTAGTAGGATAGACGACTTTTTCGAGGTTATATTTACTAAATAAAACTATTTTAGATTTTAGAGCTACTGAGCAGTTTAGTAGCACACTTCAAACCGTCGACAACGGCTAAGTTCATTTCATCCCAGTAGCTACTCCAGCGCTGTTGTGGAGAGTTTTTGAACTGTTATTTACTGCTTACAGATGGCCACTTTTTCAACTATTCTACTATGTGAGTTGGTACTCCTTACAGTACACTCCATAATAATAAGCTAGTAAGTATACTCTAAGAGTCTAAGACAAGGTATTGTTGGCCATGTACCTCTCCCGTTGCTGCAGATGTAGGGACGTGAGTTTTAGATATTTACTATTGATTAGTAAAACATAAGGAGAGTGCTTTATTTATGTGGTTACATTCGTTTCAAACCCATTAAGTTAGCTGGTGGTTGTTGTCTTTATTTTTTTTTATAGCATTGGGTGACAAACGAGCAGACAGTTCACCTGATGGTAAATGAATGCTGTGGCCCATAGACATCCACATTTATCTTAACTCTGGATCAAAATGCATATGCGTTGTCACCCCTGAGGACTAAGATGGGAATAACTCGATTCCATTAAAAAGGGTCACCGGTTCTCTACACTCACCATCGAAATACAAGCAGTATTACGCTGCTATTTTACGCTGGTATTCTGTGAGAGTGTGGTCCTGCCCTGGTCGAGCCGACCCATTCGTGCTACAACCATAGTATAGCTGTAGCGTGGCTCTATCACGTAAAATTTATTACCAGTCCGTAAAAGTTCCCATCTGGATATGCCCTTCTTTCCAAGCATGACGATTAAGAGGATTGTAAAGTGCTGACATGCTACGCGAGTAGGTATATTAAAAAATGCTATCGGTATCATACCGCTCGCTCTACTTCCCTCCTCGTGCGATAGAGAGAGTATAAAGTCTTGGAAGCAATTTCCTACATTGTACGTTTCCTTTTTGAAATATTGTTTTGCGCGATAACGGCCTCGTTAGTTTCGGTCGGTATACCTTAATTTAGGTCTGTAGGTTTTGCTTTTTAGTAATTCAGTTTAGTTTAATTTAAAAATATAAAAACCCTCGAGGAGGTTTTTAAGTCAAAAACATAGATATTTAGATGCAATAACTTATATCGTGCGCAATCTTAATATATATAAATTACGTGTCACGTTGTTTGTCCGCGATGGACTCCTAAACTACTTAACCGATTTTGCACACCGCGCGCAGTTAGGTCCAACATGAGAGATAGGATAGTTTTTTTGCCCATGAGTGACCCACATTATTTTTTGGGAATTTAATGATTTTAGTAGGACATGACAAAGGGATCGAAAAGAGCAGAACAATGTCTGCCTGGCAAGCTAGTACTTTTATAAAACTTATTATTTTTGATACCTTTTTTTTTATTATATCTACAACATTTCCTAGACTAGTTTACGGGGAAGAAAACGTTATCGCTTTTTGTATGAAAAATTACAGCTTCACAATCCTCCAACCTTGGCGGCGGATAACGGTCGCAGCATCAAACGGCTTGCACCTTTAAATTATTTTTGGACAGACAGAAAATGATGCACAGAAATCAGAAGTATTAATGATTTTATTTGGTAAAACTTGTAATAGGTTTTTCTATTATCAACAATTCTGTGTGTCACGTACTTATAAGATTAAAGGAAGGATTTCGAACAGAATTCGACATTCGCTTCATTGTTTCTGATATCAAAGATTATAAATACAAATGCTTTGATAGTTTCACGTGTAGTGCACGTGATTCACTGCCGTGATAACGATTGAAGATGGTTTCTAACGCCTTAGCGTTTGAAAGATTTTTTTATTTAGAAAAACGAAGGTTGCAGTTCTTAATATTTGTAGGGATTTCCAATAAAAACGATCATTTTGAAAAAATACTCGTCATTATAATTAACATAAAATGTGTACCTATGGATGTGATCTTCATAGGCGAGCCAGAAAAGGTGATCACTAGTGTACTAGTTTCGGCCAATAAATACACCTTCGACCAAAATCAGCTGAAAGTTTGGCTGAAGCCGAAGTTTCTACTAAACGCTGATCACTTCAAATCTACTAATGGAATACCTTCGTCTCTCCTATTAATGAACCTATGTAATAAAGTGAGTGGGAGGTGAATTTTAAAGCAAACACAGAAAACGATTGAAATAAATCTGATGAAAATAAATTTGACGGCTCCGTGGCTTAGCTATGAGTTACAGCGCTTAAGGGCCGAGGGTTCGAATCCCTCACGGAACAAGCGTTTGTATGGGCTACAAGTAATTGTTCCGGGTCTGGATGTCTGTCCTAGTGAAATTTGTGTTTGTAAACTGCCCCCACGATACAGCAGAAAATCCTAGTATTGAGGTAACGTTTAAAAAAAATTAAGATTTAAGACTTGATTTAAAGACATACAGCGAAACTTACAACAAACCTATGACAATGCATTGTTTGGAGTTTCGATGAAAAATTTGTACATTAAATAATTGAATTTAAAAAATAAAAAGGACAGAATGTATGAGTACTTATTTAATTAATTTTTTGTGTACCATATTTCTGTATTAATTATTCTGAAACTTCTCTGCAAATTTGACCGGTTATTGCAAAATAACTGTATATTATACCTTACATGGGATATGGCAAATAAATTATAAGGCCGCGTTTTCACCTGCAACAATACTCTAAACGTAATTGCCTTAGACGTCGCGACATCTATAGCCCTCATGTGTAATTACCTCAGCGATAAGTTGCGATAGAATTGAAATTATATATTTCAGGAAAAAAATTACAAGTATCCACTCGATATGTAAACAGTATTGCATGAGACTTATGCAAGACTATCACGAGTGTTCTTGCAGGTGGAAACGCGGCTTTACAATTTTGTTTTAGGAAATTTTTGCCAGACGGTATTATAAGTACCGTCGATAATGATAACTGATAAACGATAAGGATTGTAATCCTCGTCTGCGCACACGTCAGTGCTTACAACCACGGATTGTCCGCGTGTAATTTTACGCGGCTTAGAACATAGAGAAATAATAAATGAAGAAATTATTTTAATTTAGCCAACATAATATCCCAATTACAGCCAGAAACCAATAGGTGTATTATATATTTAACTCTATAAGATATTATAAAGGCAGTCACTTTATTTTACTTTTACTATGTACCTATTTAACAAGATTGAGAAAAGAAAATCAAATTAAAAAAAAAAACAAAGTAAACTCTATTTCGGTTTAACATACTATATTATTATGATCTGAAAGCCTAAGTAAAACAAATTTAGTAGCAGGCGGGACCCAATTACAAATTATAAACCGAAAGAAAATTAATGGGTTCCGCCTGTTACTAAACTTAATATTTCACTTAGGCTAATTACTTAGGCTTTCAGATCATAATATAGTCGGTTAAACTGAAGTGGAGTTTATTTTTTTATAGTTTTTTTTTAATTTTGTTTTCCTTAGTCAATCTTGCTTCGATCATTTTAGTGCATTACTTTAAAATTGTCTCTTTTAAAGTCGGGTTTTTGATTTTTTAATTAGTTATTTTATTTAAGACTTTTTAGTGTCCCAGTCCATTGTGTAAAGGTTTTTGACGATTTCTCAATAACTATGCGACTTAGAAAGGTCGATGTATATAGATCGCGCGAAAAACATAACCCTTGGCAGTTAGGTAAAAATATGATTTCCTTAAACTAGAAAGTCCCACACGCGTGAGAACCAACAATACGCTCATTTTGTTAACTTCATCGCATTGAGCAGAGTAATCAATATTTTAATGAGAAGAGACCCGTGCCTATTAGCCTATAACGTCTATCCGTCCATTGCAGCCTTTAAAGTTACTGCTCAACATAGGCCCCTACCATAGATAGTCTCATAAGGAGGACATTTGACATAGTTGCCACGCTTGACATGCGGGTTGGCAACTGCAGTTTATTTTTTTAAATTGTTGTAAGTAAGGCGCTGCTGTCCATATTCTAGTTTATTTCACTCTGTTCCTTCTTATCACACACACGAGACGACATTGGTATGAAGTAGTGGACATTCTTACATCACCACTACGTAGTCCAGAAACGTTATACGAGAAATCCGAATATGTGATGCGAATAAAGATCGTTTTCATACTTTTATATGATATCATTACAAAATTAGGAAATATACATAAATTGATTTTCATATGCATCACAGAAATCTAAATTTGCCTTATTATTTAGATTTCTGTGATATGCATATACACCCGGTAAATACTATTTTGTAGCACTTTATTAGATTCAATTGAAAAATAATGCGATAAAAAACAGAATGCGATTTGCGAAGAGGTTTATTTTAAGTAGTTAAAAGTTTTTTTAAAATGGCATTCAGTGACAAACGAGCACACAGTGCACCTGATGGTAAGTGGATGCTGTGGCCTATAAACATCCACATTTATCCTCAACTAGGTCAAAATACAAATGCGTTGTCACCCCTGAGGACTAAGATGGAATGCCTCGTTTCCAGTAAAAAGGGTCTCCGGTTCTCTACACTAACCATACGATATACAGCAGCATTAAGCTGCTATTTTACGCTGGTATTCTGTGAGAGCGTGTTCCTGCCCCGGTCGAGCCGACCCATTCGTGCTACAACTATGATATAGATGTAGCGTGGCTCTACCACATAAAAAGCTATTCAAAGTGAGCAAAAATAAAAACACCAATCTTGTAATGCGATTATCACTTTTTTCTTGATTGAATAAAATTACCCATAGGTACCTATAGTTGTTATAAAAATGAATTGTAAGAACTCAAAACTCTGGACTATATGAAAAGATATTTTCGTGGCAAAGCACATAGTTTATTATATCCAAATAACAAACTGCATGTTAGTTAATTGTTAACTGAATCCTAATTATTCTTAAATCGCCAGAATCTATTGTAACTGTACCACTAATAGGGGAAGACACTGGTTTCTAAGGTACAGTTATTACAACTAGTTTAGAAGCCAGGGTTCCATTTAAAGAATAATAAAAGATTTGTGACAAATTTATTATTTATTTATAGCATTATATTATAAGGTTATTTAGATACTAGTAACTGCCAGATTTTAATACATATTTATTTGTAAATAGCGTGCAATTTGGCATTTTCTAAATACTTTGCGTGGGAAATTTGGAAGCGATTGTAACGTCAAAACACATCTCGTGTTGACATTTATACGTGTGAATTGACGTGTTAGTGACATTTTAGTGGTTACACGGACTCTGCTCTACTCCGCACTCCCCCGTTCTATTATGTATTTATTATAGTATCATTATATGTTCACAAGTATACAGCGGTATTCCACGACATAAATTAAAATGTTGGGCATTATATATAAAACTGGAGCGACAAATGAACTTCAGTCCACCTGGTGGTACCTAAGTGGCTACACCAACCCAGGGAACCCTGCAACTGGCGTTGAAAGACGTCCGGAAAAAGCCGGACACAGTCGGGCTTTTTGGTTGCGTGTCCGGCCAAATTAGACGGTGTCCGGCTTTTGATAGGCTTTTTAAATTTGACCATTTTTTACATTTTTCATATACATACTTACATACATACTACTGTAATTATTGAAATTAATATTGTAATGAATATTGAATAATTAATAATAAAGAAGACTGAGTTGTTATTTCGTTAGAACTTAAGATTTTACGGTAAATGATAGAAAGCATTGTTTTACTTTAAAAAAATGGCTTTTACTATGACAATAAAATAAGTGTGTCCGGCCTTTTTACCAAAATGTCTGGCTAAGCTCGCTGGTCTGTCCGACTTTTCGGTTTTAAGACCTGTCGACCCTACCTGCAGCCAACTTTATACAAATAAGGCTATGGATGCGTAGTCACCTATGAGGACTGAGATGGAACGCCTCACAGCCTGCAATTATACTGGTACTCGGTAGTCGGTAACTCAGACCGGAACACAGCAGTGGAAGCTTTGCTATTTGACGGCACAAAGACATTAAAGGGTGGCAAGTAAACCGACCCACATGAACGCCCAGGCAGAAAAGGAATCCACCCTTTGGCTACGCTTGCAGGTATGGCTCAGCCGTGGCAGGACCACGATTTCACAGAAAACCAGCGCATACTAATTGCTTAATGATGCTTAAATGTATGTCTTTTTAAGAGGATTGTGAAGCTGTAAATTTTAATACAAAAACGATAACGTTTTCAAAATTTTTGAAAATGTAAATAAATTTAAAAACTAAGTCAGTACGTTTTTATTTCATAGAAATTATGCGTACCTTAAAAGTCATTAGCATCTAAATATCTATAGTTTTGATTTGAAAACTTCCAGGAGCGTTTTTTTAATTGAAACAAACTGAATTACTAAAAAGGAAAAACGTACAGACCTAGATTAAGGTATCTTACTGTATCTATTGAGACCACTGACCTAATGTCTTATTTCGTAAAGTTTTAGGGGGACGAAAACGTTATCGCCTGAAAAAAATATTTCAGAAAGGAAATGTACAATGTAGGCAATTCCTCCCGAGACCTTCAACTCTTTCTATCGCACGAGGATGGAGGCAGAGTGAGCGGCACATGAACAGATAATCGGATTATCTACTCATGTGGCGAGCGGTATGAAACAGATAGCATTTTTGAAAATACGAGTATCTACTCGCGCCGCATATCGGCACATCACAATCCTCTTAAAGTTAATTACTATAATCATTTAGTAAAATAAAAAAATCGCTGATTAGCCCCTATTAGCACTTGTACAGATCGGTATTTAATAGAGTAAGCAGTGATACTTATTTATTTTAAAATATTGTATTTATCACACACAGCGTCACATTTAATATGTTCTGTCTGTCTGAACAGATAAAAATAAGATACAGACCTACTAACTAATAAAACTATTTCCACACTGTTACACACACGGCATAGATCTAATATATAAAAAATAATTTTTGCTTATTCGTATTTTATACGCTGCCACACCGTTCATCAGATAGCGGTAAAACTTTGCTAACATATTGCTTACATTTCCGCAAAGGTATAGTTGGACCCAGTAGGTGGCGCAGTTGTAGAATCCAGATATCACACGTGCGAAGCCGGGGCAGATCGCCAGTTATAAATATAAATATAAATAAAAGCTTTAAAGCTTAGTGTTTTTTGATTCAACATAGTTGGAATTACTCAAATCAACAAGTTCACGCAATTCCTTTTTCAATTACCATACTGTACACGAACTTTGGTTCACATGAACTCACACGCACACTTTGTTAGATTACAAAAACCGATCCACTATTCGTCACGAAAAAAAGTTTATGAGTACTGATATTTAATGCCCCAGCAATTTTATATGGATGGACCAAATATTTTGTTTATTTATTAGGTCAAACAACTTACCATAGCTTTCTTTCGAATTGAGGAGGTTTTTTTAATTGTACTTTTAACAGTTTATTGTAGAAATATTTACAACTTTTTATTTAAATTAAGTAGTTGCACTGGTGACTTCTGACAGACCACTGTGACGTAGTGCTTCCCGCCAAAAGATCATGGCGCATTCGACCACACGCGAACTACGCTAAAATAAAAACTCAAAAATAGCCACCGCGATTATACCGCAGCGAAATTAAAATAGGCATACTCTGCGTCCGAGTGACGTTTGTAAATCTGCTTTCCCCCCAACAGAGTAACCTATAGTCTTATTAATACCTGTACAAAGAGTTAATAACAGTCTTTAAATCGGCCTAATCAGAGTTATCAGATAGAAGATTGAAAAACGTCCACCGTGCTCACAAAATATATGACAGTACGTCGTAGTTATGTGTAGTTAACGAGCTTCACATTTTATCGGATTATGTATAATATTTAAATTATCAGATTTCATGAGGTTTGCTCAGTTACCTCAGTTTATGGTAAAATCAGCACTTAAAATTTAAAAAGTGGAAAATTTGAATGCAATCCACAACGGTGATGTCAGTGTCACATCTGAAGGACTGGTGAAGAGACATTTGCAACCAACTTCATTTGAAGTTGGTTGCAAATGTCCATGTGCTATTTTAAGTGGCTACTGCTGCAGTACTACTGTAGTACTGCAGCAGTAGCCACTTACCATCAGGTGGACAGAGTACGTTCGTTTGTCACTTTAATTATATGTAAGAAAGACGACCCAAATTCAGTGGCGGATTATCCTTAAGGCAAACTAGGCCTAAGGGCCTAAAGGTCTAAGGGTCCAAGGTTACAATGAAGTGTGCGCGAGGTTTAAACGAAAAAAAAATAAGTACCAACTTACGTTTGTAAAATTTAAAATTATACTTTTTATAAAGATGTAGAGCTTCCAAAACGCGCCCCGTTAATATAAATTATGATATAGTTTATTTGCAAAATAAGTAGTTATAATAATATATTATATGGCCGCCAGAGGGGCGCCTATGAAGTGCTATCCTAGGGCACTGTCGACTTTTAATCCGCCTCTGCTCACTTTGATTACAATAACAATGATATGAGGCTCCCTAGAAATTGCATAAACTTAGTAGTTGAGTTGCGTTTACCATTGCCCGTTTCCAAGGCTTATTATTTCATCCTGAGTAATAAGAACACAGAAAGTGATTAGTGATTACTAATAGTAAAAGTTCTTCTTGGTCGTCTGCATTATTGGACGTTCCTAAGGACTTAATTCTCTTACCACTCTTGTTCTTGATATATTAAGGACTTACATTACTCTGTAGGAGATAATCGTAAAGTATTGTTTGTTGATACCACTTCATTGATTTTTAAATTTGGCAGACAAAAGTGAATATCAAATTACACATATCTTTATTTTAGGTTCATTAAATTGCGTTGGTTTAACGCTAATGTTATACGCTGTTAACCCGGTGGTCTTTATCACTAGTCAGAAATATAACGAATAACGACTAAGCTTCAGAGGACGAAAATATTTTTTATAGGATGAGGGTGACAAGGGAACACGCAGTCAATCTGATGGTAAGTAGTTGTTGTGGCTCATAGACCTCTACATGTATCCTTGATTACAAATCAAAATGCAGATGCGTTGTCACCCGTGAGGACTAAGATGGAATGCCTCGTCTCCAGTAAAAGGGTCTCCGATTCTCTACACTCAATATACGAACTTCTACCACGTTAAAAAAATTAATATTTAAACAAACCTTTACCATCTAAGCATTTAAAGTAGAATTGGTAGAGACTACTTTTTTTATAGGAAAAGGGTGAAAATGAAAAGCGAGCACACAGTCCACCTGATGGTAAGTGGTTGCTGTGGCCCATAGACATCTACATCTATCCTCTTTTGCGAATCAAAACGAAGATGCGTTGTCAGCCTCGAGGATTAAGATGGAATGCCTCTTTTCTAGTAATAAGGGTCTCCGGTTCCCTACACTCACCATACGAAACACAGCAGCATTAAGCTGCTATTTGACGCTGGTATTCTGTGAGAGCGTGGTCCTTCCCCGGTCGAGCCGACTTATTCGTGCTACAACTATACAATTAATATAGCTGCATCATGGCTCTACCACGTAAAAAAGTAAAGTTAAATAATAATAATAATAATCTTTATTGATAAACATATTACATGTACCAAATTTACAGTGGTCATTAGCCCCTAAACTAGGATATAATACCTGTATTTCAGGGGCTAGAACCTACCTACGAGTAATACATCTTCACAGCTGGACTCAGACCCCCTTTCTTTTCTATGTGGGCAGCACGTGTTTCGTACTGGCGGACTTTACATGTCTTCGAAATTATTATTTTTATAATTTTTCAGACATACTGGTTTCCACTCTTTGTTTTCCTCCACCACGGAGCACGAGTTAGTAAAAATAACCGTAATTAACCATTTCACTGGCGCTGGTGGGGCCCGGTAGCCCATAATATACCTCTGCGCATGGCTTCTTAATTAATAGCAATCTTAATTCATCTAAACCAGAAAATTTGACTTACAGAAAAGATGTTTCAGGACGAAATTTGTGAAAAGCTATGCCCATTTTGGAGCGATTTATTGTACTTTTTATATATTGAATAATACGTGCTTTGACTACGTCGTTGGTCGAGTGGTTGTAATAGTGCGACTACTGATCATGAGGTCCTGGGTTCGAATCCCAGGTCGGGCCAAAAAATAAATTATTAAGATTTTTTGTTAAGAAATTCTCAGTAGCTGGCCGGAGTCAGGAAATTGGCGGTGTCTCCCCCCGTGCCTCGGAAAGCAAGTAAAGCCGGTGGTCCTGTGCCTGATCTCTCTCCGGTCGTGTCGGTGTACCGTCCCATCGGATTATGAGAGTGAGGGAATAGATAGATAGAGATAGAGAATGCACCTGTCCTTGCGCATACACTTGGGCACTATAATCCTGTCCTGTCCGTTGAGACAGGCCGCCGTGGCCGAAATTCGGTCTGGAGGACATTATTATAATACGTGTTTTATCAAATATATTCTTTCAATTAAGACCCTATTTACTGGAAATGAGGCATTCCATCTTAGTCCTCACGGGTGACAACGAATCTGCATTTTGATTCGTAATCGAGGATAGATGAAGATGTTTTGGACCACAGCAACTACTTACCAACAAGTGAACTGTGTGCTCGTTTGTAACCCGATCCTATAAAAAAAGAAATATAATATTGTAGATCGTAGTATCACCGAATTAGTAAGCTCTTCCCTCCATGGTGGGAATCTGTATGTATTAAGGCCATCCGTAATAGAAAAAAAAACCGAAAAACAATATAAATTAGCTATTAATTTGGAAAAATATTCATACTCTTCACGTATTTAAGAAGTGACTAACTCTTCGCACAAAAAAACAATCAAGTTGGCATGCCTTTTGTTTCTCAATATCTCCCTCAATACCTTCATCAGTTGTTTGCCGAATACCTTAGTTGTCGTTTTTCATTCTTTTCTTACAGTGGTGCCATTCCCTCTCAATCAACTGTGTGTAAGAAAGCTAGTTTCTTGCTGGGTTCCCCACAATTTGTCCGAAGAGCAAAAGGCAGCTCGTGTAGATTGGTGCCGGAATACTCTGCAACGTTTCAACGGGGGGAAGTCAAATGCCGTTTATAATATCGTCTCAGGCGACGACTCATGGATTTATTCATACGAATCTGAAAGAAAACATCAGTCAGCAGTTTGGGTCTTCGAAGACGAGGTCAAACCAATGAAAGTGGTTCGCTCCCGCAGCATGTCAAAGAAAATGGTCGCTACCTTTGTCTCGAAAAAGGGGCATGTTGCTACAATTCCTTTACAGGAACGCAGAACGGTTACCGCTGAGTGATATATCACGGTTTGTTTGTCAGAAATGATAACGGAACTCCGAAAAATAACCCAAAACTTCGCATCATCTTACATCACGATAATGCGAGTTCCCATACGGCTCGGAAGACAAATGATTTTTTGAAGCAGGAAAACGTTCAGCTGAAAAGCCATCCTCCGTAGAGTCCTGACCTGAGCCTAAACGATTTCTTTACATTCCCCAGAATGAAAGATTTATTACGAGATCAACGGTTTGAAGACACCGAAGCAGCTGTGGAAGCGTACAAATCAGCCATTTTGTCAACATCAACTTCAGACTGGAATTACTGTTTTAATGATTGGTTTGCACGAATGGAAAAGTGCATTAAGTTGAACGGAGAATACTTCAAAAAACAATAAAGTACAATTTAGCTATACCGTGCATGTGGTTTTTCTTATTCCCGATCGTTTCAGTGTGCCCCTAGTATGAATTAAAGCTTCTCCTTTCTCATGTCACGATTCACCACCTGGTCTAGACGGTATTCCTTATTCACTACTTGTCAAATGTAACTTTCTTCTATCTTCCTATCGACCGATCGCTCTATCCTCATTTTTAATTAAACCTTTGATCAAGAATCGTCTTGAATGGTAAGTGGAAAGTCATGGATTGTTGTCAAATACTCAAAATGGATTCAATGAAGATAAATATATGATATATATGACAGTCGTTCAATTTACACTACAGATATAAGACTAGCATATTTGAGAAATGAATTACTTCTTGTTGCTTTCCTTGACGTTTTTTCTGCTTATGATAACGTCAGACTTAACATCCTTAGAAAAAATATGTTTAAGCTTATTCAAAAAACTTAAAAATTTGGTTATCAACTTATTTCTAGACCGCTATAAACATGTTAAAAGTAACGATGATTTAAAATATTATACTCGATAGGTTTTCAAAGGCCTCCCGCAAGGCTCCATTTTAAGTCCTTTATTATACAATATTTATACGTCAGATTTAGACCTGTCCATTTCAGTGTAGAATTTAGCAATATGCTGACGATATCTTACTTTATGTTAATGATAAATGTATATAATCCTGTGCTATAGATCAAGATCTGTCTATGGCCACATGGTTAGATGATCGTGGACTAGGACTTTCCCCAAATAAAAGCATTTTTTTGCAAAAGAGTTTTACCTGAAATACAGATTCGCTTTATTAATTATCCGCTGGAAAATATTCAGCAAGTTAAGTTTCTTGGTGTAACTCTGCATATTAAATTGTCTGGCATGACTCTTATAATATACAATATGTAACGTAATTAACGCACACCGTGTCTGAGACACTCCAATTAGTATATTATATTATAATCATAATACATGCACTGAAGTTTTAGTTAAACATTTTTATGCACTGATTATTTATCAAATTAGTTATACTAATTCCGGAAGAATGTTGTGGTCACAGTACAAATCTACGAACGCAAAGACTTTAACGTGCTTGAAATAAAGTTCATTTTTCTTTATTTCTATTGAATGACAGAATCCTATACTATTA
This sequence comes from Parnassius smintheus behrii, assembly GCA_036936625.1. NCBI lineage: Eukaryota > Metazoa > Arthropoda > Insecta > Lepidoptera > Papilionidae > Parnassius > Parnassius smintheus. The sequence goes on along the minus strand of JAUPFT010000001.1, from coordinate 45,903,392 downwards.
AACGAGCAATTCTTATATATATATATATATATATATATATATATATATATATATATATATATATATATATATATATATATATATATATATATAATCGGGATCTCGGAAACGGCTCCAACGATTTTCATAAAATTTAGTGTCCAGGGAGTTTCGGGGATAATAAATCGATCTAGCTAGGATTTATTTTTAGAAAATGTCTTTGTGTCCGTATTTTTAGGCAATGAAAAACTGCTACAATATCGTTAGAATAAGAAGGGAAATTTTGACAGATTGTCAATGGTTGTAAATAGCTTAATTGGTATAATGGGCGGTCACAGAATCGTATAACCCCGGTTCGAGCCCAGACCGACCGACCGACTTTTTTAATTTTTTTTTTTCAAATTCGTTTCTTTTTTGAGAAAATCTATTTTTTCGAGCCCTTTTTTTAGTATTTTTTAAAACACGAAAATTTAAATTAAAATAATTGCACTCATGATTTTTTATTCAAATAACCAGTTCCGTTTTTTCTGTTATGTCGTTAAGATCAAAAAATATTATTTATATTTCATCAGTATGTAATTTGTATCTAAATTAAATTTTTTAATCTAAATTAAAAAAAATCGAGCAAAAAATACCGAGCAAAGCTCGGTCAACCGGGTACTTACTAATAATACAAATAAAACTGCACTCTTAAAAGTCTTATTGCCTTAAGTTACGGTCCATTTCAGTTTGTTTTAACTGTACAGATTTAGTGTGACTGTAATTTACGTAGTTTAAATTATTTTTGGGATAAAAATTACCTATATTAAAAATGATAGGAATCGATTTAGTAAACGATTCTGAACAAACTACTTTCTCAAAGTGCGTTAATTATGTTACATGTTGTATATATCCAAAAAAATGTGAAAAAAATATAAACATACTAAGAGCTTTCTGTATGGTGGGGCGTCCATTCACATTTTTTAAAATTAATTTATAATGCAATTATAAGGAGTCGATTAGGTTACGCCTTATTTCTTCTTTAAGATTACAAAACACAAGTCTTTAAGATTAATTATAGGCGCTATGAATTTGTCGTCTATCAATGCCTTGCAGATTGAGTGCGGTGATCCTCCACCTTTTATTAGGCGGCAATATTTATCGGATGATTTTAATCGGGTTCTCCATTTTTCCAACCATCCACTAATCCTTAAAACTCGTCTACTTGTCCAATACATTTTTGTTAATTCAGGAAAATACTGGCGTAATAAAGAAGCACCTGACCTAGTAAAAAGCTATGAACAATGTAATACCTTACTAGATCCTATTTATAGGTTGGTGACTCTGGCTCTTTTCTATAATTCGTTTGATGTTGCACTTTTCAAATCTAATGTTATCTTAGACATGGGATTAAATAAATTTTCTGTTAAATAAAATAAAGAATTTGAATTTGCGTTGGACAAGACTTTGCCAGGCTATCGTTATATTTCTACTGATGCTTCTAAAATTAACGCAAAAGCTAAAAAGTCCTCCCGAATCTTCAGTTATTACTGGAGGAATGTTAGCCATTTTAGAAGCAATAAAATATTGTTCGTATCGAAGAGCGGACCAGAAGAAGGCGCCCCAGCCGTTAACCAACCAGCTCGTGCTCGCCGTGCCTTCGTGTGTGCCTCGCGTACATACTCATTCCACCCTGGAACAGGCGACCTCTTGACGACATGCTGTGATACGCGACGTGAGACCGCGCTTGTTATATAACTAATAAGAGTTATACAAACTATCGAAGTATTCAGTACACGGACAGCTATTACATGCAGCAGATAAATACCTTAACCTCTCCCAATCCAAATTACGTATATACTCAGAACAAAGATAAGAATAAAATTCAATTCCGATACCATTTCTTTTACCCCATTTTGACAAGTCGTTACATTTCTGTTAACTCGGAACGTTATTATGCATTGCCTCAAAGGTCAAATTAATGTTGCATTCAACACACAAAGGCTTATGGTCGGACCACATGACGTCTTCCAACACATAAACGTGGGTTACAGTAGCCCATGTCTGCCTTGTAGTAACACAATGATCCAACCAACTTTTCGAACCGTGAGCATAGCTAACATAGGTAAAGACACCACTTTTGGGTCGCAGAAATTCGTAATCAGCCACACACCAAATCATTATCTGTACAAAAAAAACTCTAAACCAAACAATGTATTCGCATCTGCATTAAAATCACCAAAGATAAAATCATAATTAATATCCTTATCTAAAATAATTGATTTTATAATACTTAAAATATTTGTAAAATCAGTCTACAATCTCCACCTTATTAAACATCGACGACCTCCACAATAACCCTACCCCTCCATAGGGCCTACCCCGTAACATACCTTGTGTGACGTCCACAGCTGATGTACCATGACTAGAAAATTTGGTATGGTAGGGAATAGCATCGGGAAATAACCAGGTTTCCTGCAATGCTATTTTATCAAACTCGTTACATAATTCCCGTATTTGTTCAACACTACGCCTGACTGATTGACAATTAAAGGAACAAAGTTTCATAATTATACTAAACTAATATTAACTATATTCAAAATGCTACAGAAAGAATGAAGATCACTTAAAATTCCTGCTACAATTTGTTACTAATATATAATAATTACTGTGTATAATATCTATATTACTAAAATTCTTGTATAACTATATAATATTACAATTAAATCTATCGAATTTCACTAATTTGAGACCCCTCTAATCCTCTTTTTTGTCTCCAGGAATTGACAAATCGCCGAAATGCTACTCCCTGCCAAGAAAAGTCCTTATTCAGAAATATATCTAGTTTACGTCTAGGTACAAATGTTTTATATGCATCGTAATCCTTTTTAACCTTCATATTCATTTTTCAAATGGTCACTCAATGTCAGATTCACAATGTTAGTTCAATCAATGTTAGATTTATTCCTAATGTAGCTTGTTATGTCACATACAGATACATCCTTCGATACGTTATAAATATATAAAGGAATTTTTATGTCAGCCGCTTTGAAATGGGCAATATCGTCCACCATAGCATTTCCTCTATTTCCAATAAAACAATTTCTTCTTCTTCTTCTCTTCTGTACTTCAATCCATTCTTCACTACAAGTATCTGGCTTCCATTGTCCATTACGTACAACATCTGCAAAACATCTTTCTTTTGGAGTTGTGTCTAACGCAGGGTCCGTGTGTCTATCCACACACAAGATCGGATCGCTGCGTCCTATGAATCATAGGTTCGAGTTGCTTTGCAGCTGATTTGTTGTTAGTTATCTCAACTGAAATATTTTTACCACTACCGTCTATATTGATAGTAATACATCGTTGCAATATTTCTGAGATTGAATTTTTGATTCACAAATATTCGTATGGCACTTTTCGTCACTAGCTTGCCCTTTGTTTAACGAACTTGAGATTATATCATTTAATTCCGTTGACTTTACATAATATGAACATTGAATCGTATGCACGTCTTGTTTTAGTCTCAAAATATCTTTAAACAAAGAAGATACATCCACATGATCGAACGTAACAGGGGGCAGGCCATTCAAATCCTTCACAAAGAAAACTTGGGAGGGTGTCCGGATCATTCCGGATCGGACGACGCAAGATAACTTGATCATCGGCGTACAAAAGGCATTTTACGGATAACTCACCCATTCTTAATCTTTCAAATTTTCCAAACAACTGTCCATAAATAGGTTGAACAGCCACGGGAAAGCCACACAGCCCTGTCTGACACCTTTATGGATGCCAAACCAGTCCGAATAGACCCCGTTGATCCTAACATAAGCACTAGAGTCCCTATAAAGACACAAGCCAGCGCTCAACCTAAATGAGTTCAGTGTTTGCCATAGCACTTCCCTATCCACTCTATCATAGGCCTTTTCCAAGTCCATGAACGCACAAAAAACTTTTGATTTTTGGTCAACAACTTCTCCGCGATCATGCGCATGGAAAAGACTTGACCTGTACGTCCCAATCCCTTTCTAAATCCCACTTGCACATCCCAAAATTTTCCATCAGTTTCTTTCATGACCCTTTCAATTAGTACCTTTGCATACAGTTTTCCCACAATGCTAGAAGGCTGATACCACGGTAGTTTTTACAGGCCCACTGCTACCTTTTCCTTTATATATTGGGACTATCACGGCTTTGCACTAGTCTACTGGTATCCGCTTCAGTTCCCAGCATAAATTAAACAAGGTGTGTAGCAGGCCTGCCACCACTTCCTCTCCAGCCCTTAGCATTTCGAGTGAAACTCTATCATATCCGGCAACCTTACCTGCTTTCATTATTTCATCTATACTTATCACGCTACCTCTTTCCTTTTCTTTCGAAGTTTTTATTTCATTTAGTTCATACATCTCCTCACTCATAAACACGCTTTTAAAATATTCCTTCCATCCCCTTAAACTCAAAACTTCATCATTCAGAATATAGCCATTCTCGTCTCTTATAGCATACATTATAGGCTGTTTTGATTTCCCCTGGCAGTTCTTACGAGTTTTCAGAACATTTCAATATTTGCCTGGAAGTTATCGGATATTCTTCTATCATTCTTATCCGTTATTTCTTGCTTTTTCTTTTCAACTACTTCTTTTACTCTCTTAGTTAGATGTCTAAAGACTGCTTTTTTTCTTTCAATATCATCATTCATACCACCAGAATTACCAGCTTTGGTTGCTAGTAAATCTAACCATGCTTTCTTCTTTGATTCAACTTCCACCCGTAACTCATCATCCTATCACAACGTATTACTTTTCCTTTCATTTGTTCTCTTACTTACACCACATACTTCGGTGGCTGCATCCACCAAACCTTTCCTAATATTATCCTACACAGTATTCAAGTCTAAATCATTCATACACAACTCATTCTAACACCTAATATTTTCTCTCAGTCTACATTTATACTTCTCTTTCACATCTTCATCTTGTAACTTCTCTATTCTTATACGCTGTAACGCAGTGGTAGACACAGATGTCCGATGCCGCCAACGCTTGAAAAGACCATTAATTCGATATAAGACCAAGTAATGATCCGTCCCTACGTTGGACCCCCGGTAAACCCTTGTATCTACGACTGCGCTCCTCATTCTTTCATCCACAATTACGAAATCTATCATGCTTCTATCATCACCTCTTTCCCATGTATACATGTGAATCTTCTTATGACGAAAAAAAGTATTCATCACAAAAATATTCTTTTCCACACATACGGTGAGGAGATCTTCACCATTCTCATTTTTACTTTCATCACCAAACGTTCCCAATATCCTTTCATAACAATACCTCTTCACCCCAACCCTTTCATTAGTCTCCTAACATAATAATATTTTCATTTTCCTTACATTTTGTCAACACCATCCTTACCAAGTCCCAAAACTGCTCGTATCCATAGCAGCCTCGGGCTTACACATTCATACTCTTTCACACATTGGCCCATTCTTTCTGAAAGGATGATACTTACTCCCTGGCATGCCCGCTCGATCTCGTCTACGCCAGACCAGTATGCGGCATACATGCCATGTGTAGTGACATCCTTCTTTTTCCGTTTCGTCTCATTTACACAACACATCTATTCCTCTATCAAACATCATATCGCATACTTCATCCATTTTATCATTCATTGCTCCACATACATTCAACGTAGCCAGACGGGCCTCTGCAATCCACTTTTCGCCCCTCCGGTAGACAGAACGTGACGGGTGGCGAACCCCGTCGTCGGTTTTCCTCCCGGAGATTCTTCGCAACCCTGCCCCATTAAAAGGGCGCCGGGTACTCGGGGCAATTTCTTTTAGTTGGTGCCTCATGTGCGAAATGTGGGGTGGTATATTTTACGCCGCTACCACGATGAGGAGCCGAGTCTGTGCTATTGGCTTAATAATCACTCTAAATTTAAAGATAATTGTTACAAGATGTCGTCATAGTCGAGTTTTAATTATAAATAATAATTGTAGGTATACTTTAAATAATGAGCACATTTATGTTTTGAAGAATTTTATTTCTAAGTCAATGGTTGCAGGGTTACATTACAAAAGTATAAATATCTTATACATTTGTTTAACAGAGGTATTGTACGGTTCTTGAGTTTATAATATTTTTTTCGAAAATATGAAACACTCTGTGATGAAATGATTGAGCTTTAATATTATATAGTAAACATGTAAGCCTTTGTGCAATCTTTTTCGTATCGGTAATACTTATTAAAAAAATATAATACCGTCAGTCTGTTTCATAATTTTTTATCAATATTTTGCTAACCAATGGAAATAAGTACGCAATGTCTTAGCGTAAATAAAATACTCTTTGGGAGTTTACAATGAAGTAAAATCAGTAGAATAGCATGGATAGCAGTCGCCCGGGGCTACTAGACAAAAATATCGCCCCCCGCCATATTTGAAGCATCTTAAAATATAAAAAAAAATTATACTTAAGTCTTTTGTGTGTACAGTTTTATGGTGTTCGTAATATTTTCATCAAAAGTATTCAGTAACAAATAACTATGCGATATTTATTGCCGTCATTTAAAAATATAAAGCAGGGAGCTGATTTTGATCACTAAAATGCAGTAAAAAATTGCCGATCAGGGCCGTGGCCTTTTTCGCCCCGCCTTGCAACACCGCTGAGTAGAATATAACAGTAGGTATTTATTTTGTAAATAAACAAAAACTAAGTAGAATTTAAGTACAACTTCAAAATTTTCTTTACATAGTTATAATTTCGATGATCAAACACTTAGTCGTATATTTAAGTACAAATACTAAATTGAGCTACAGTTATCACACGATATACTTAATATGCAATAAGTAATCGTGAAAACACGACGCTACAATAAATAAAATACAGTTGATTAAATTACAACCTAACATTATAAAATGCAGAAGCAAGAACACAAGAACAAAGTAGTATATAATAGAAGTAAATTTAAGTAACAAGCTGAATACACGTCGCTAATTGCTATTTTAATACTTATCTAAAATCCAAAAAAGGATATTTCACAAATCGATATAAATTTAATTCTAAGAAAATTGCGTTAAGCAAATCTTTTAACATAAACTAAATTTTCACATAATCTGTGAAATGCCAATTGGAATGATAGTTAAACCGTCTTATACTCTTTAAGAATCCTATCAAAAATCCTTTTGGGAACAAAAGTTCTATAGTTCTTATAGCAAGAGAGCTATATCAGAATATATATGAATATTTTAAGTATCTGTTTTTAAAATTTTATAAAATTTCAAAATCGAGCATATTTAATAATAAATCAAAATATCATGCATTTAAATGAAACCTATTTTTCTTTAGTACCTATTGTTTTTGTTTTAATATTTTTGTATTTAATAATTTTATAATATACCTACCTTCTAAGACAATATATAATTGCGTTTACAATGTGATGTACATAAATACTTTTAGTAAGACAACTGCTAAGAAATTGTGGAAGGACAGGAAAAAAACTTATTTAAAAAATATAAACATGTATGACAAAACTAAAAATAAAAGTACGTAGGTAGTTAAGTAATCTATAATATAGGTTCAATCCAACAAAAAAAAAGATAGACGGATTGATAAACGTACATTTCAAGTGATGCCGAAATCATGCTCAACTTCTTGGCACGCACTCACGCAATCATCTTGCTTCTTTTTTTATTAGACAGTAAAAGTTAACTGCTGGATGCAACGATGTCCCCGGTGGCAATCCGTGGTTGCAAATAACTTTAGATTCATTGGGATGTGCACGCCAGTGAGTGTATTCACAATAACTTGAGCATGCTTTTGAATTGGTTTTTGCATCACTTAAAATGTACGCAGCGATCAGTATTTCTTTCTAAATTGGTCTGAGAATAAAGGATATAATTTAGCTCGATCCTATTGTACTCATTAATACATTTTTTAATTATTTCAAAAAAAAACCTGCACATTGTTATTTTTAATGTCTGTTGTTCTAAATATGTTTAATGCCTGTTGTGTGGTCAGTAAGTAATGTCAGGTAAGTACAGTTTAATTTGTCAAAATTTCTTCTGTATGTTTAAATAATTGCTATTATATTTAAAAAAAATACAAGAATTATAGTTTTCAAGCTCTGTAACTGTGGACCAGACTTTATTAAAGTCGATCAGTATAAATAACGGAAATATGCGAAAATACTGAGTTGCGTGTTGAGTGCTAAATCGACAGTTTCAAAATATAATTGTCTCCGCACCCCGTCGATTGCAACACCAACAGTTAATATGAATAAAATTATTACAATCAAATAAAAGTAAAAGAAACTGCCTGATATTTCGTCTAACTTGTCTTTGTCTTCGTCTTTTGGCGTTTGTGCGCTCATTCATATTCCCTTCGTATTTGTGTATTTCGACGTACGTTACGAATCGTGTGCAGTGTTTATAGTCAACTAAATCTAAGAAATACATTTTGACAGCTGTCAGACTTATGGCACCAAGCATGCCAACCAAAAAATGGGAACGTACAATATTCGATTCTTAAAAAAATCGATATCGATTATTTAGAGTTGGTAATCATTTAGTTTGGTTTGAATAATACCAGAAGAAATTAAAAGCGGATAATTTAAAATACAAGATTAATCAGTTTCTTCGTATTTTTTGTTACTGCTTATTTCTAGAGGCACAGTTATAAAAATGTATCTTACATTAAAACTAGATTGAAAATAAATTTATTCAATCACTTTCAATAAAACTAGTAGATATGTCGGTGTTTATATTAATTATTATTTGATTTTCAATAATGCAGACAAAATTAATGTCTCTTTCAAAGTCATCCATAATCATTTTTTTGTTTTTTCTTCCCCTTTTGCCCAATCCTCCTTTGTGACGTGGGCACATGCTTCAACGAATATTTTTATAGCATTGGGTGGTTATTCTCAATTAAGAATCAAAATGCAAATGCGTCGTCACCCAAGAGGCTTAAGATGGAATGATTCCAGTCAAAAGGATCTCTGGTTCTCTACATTCACCATACGAAACACAGCAGCATTACGCTATTTTACGCTGGTATTCTGTGAGAGTGTGGTCCTGCCCTGGTTGAGCCGACCCATTCGTGCTACAACTATAATATAAATGTAGCGTGGCTTTACCACGTACAAAAAGTTATTATAGAAGAAACAGTCTAAAAAGTTAAAGCCGTCACAAAATAAGAAGACAAACAAAAAATCACAAAATTACGCACAGTAAGCTCTCGAAACAGAAACTTTTTTATTCAAAATAGATTATGAATAATACTTATGTATTGAAAGTCACTTTTTTCTTTTATCACTGGTTCGCAAAAAAGACGTCTGCCCTGGGAAGAACCAGCAAGAAACCCAACGGGACTAGTTTAAAAAAAATAAGAGCTTACAATCATGCGCGTTACAATTAACAACACAAAGCAAATTAGTAATTCCCAGGAGTTATTATCATCCATAAATTTCTTAATATTAAAATAACCCTTTCTATACAAACTTAGTTTAATAAAGTTTTTAAACTTTGTTTACTTACGTCAAATTTTGTATATTTTCTGGGATTTTGTTGTAAAAGCGTATACATCGCCCCAAGAATGAATTACTGACTCTGTGGAGTCGAGTAACTGGTACCCAAATGGCGGGATATTGAAATTATGTAGTGGTTATTTTAGCACGGCATTGTAATATGAGTTTTTTGCCTACACAAATTTACTTTGACAAAGTAAAAAAAAATAACTTGTTTTATTCATGATTCATGGAATTTAAGGAATTTTGAAAATAAAAATTAAATAAATAATACATTGAAAAAATTATTAATTCGATTATTTGAAAATTTTTATCGATTATTTGAATATTTTGCCGATCATTCGCATAACAACGAATTTTAATCATCCAAACACTACGGTAATATACATAGCGACGTATCATTAAAACGACGTCAAGTAAAAAAAATTAATACTGGTTATTTTTTAATATTTTGCTTTGTTTGAAAAATTCTAATTTAAATTAGTGATAAAAAACTATACACGTTGTAACGAAATATAGATAACTTCATGACTCTTAGGATTTACGTAAAAGGTTATTTTAAATCGTGTGAGTACGCTGGTGCAAAGTTATTGCGAAATGATTAATGTGAAACGTCAAAAGATATTTCTTAAATTTGGTTGACTATAAGAAATCGTTATATTTCCAAGAATACGAAAAAACAAAATACGATTAAGTGCTCAAGCGCCAAGGATCAAACGTCGCGTAGTGCGAAGCGTGTCGTCGGGAGAGGGGGGCGTGCGCCGTGCGCTTCGTGGCGGCGTCGTGCGCTAGTCAGGCGTAGGTCTCACGGAAGCGCTTCTGCAGGTGGTGTGCGGCGTTGAGCAGGCGGTGGTGGAGCGTCAGGTGAGGGTGCGCGGGGAAGGCGGGTGGCGGGGCGGGGGCGGGCGCGGCGCGCGCCGGCAGCTGCGGCAGCGTGGCGCCGCTGTCCGGCAGGCAGAAGAACGCGACGCAGTGGCGGCCGCGCGCCCGCGCATACTCGCCCGCCGGCACCACCACGCGGTGCACCAGCGCCGGCAGCAGGTTCGTCGTCCACGACGCGAGCAGCTCGCCCGTCTGCACCAGGATCGCGCCGGGCAGATGTCCCACTGGCTGCCACTTGTCGCTGCCGTTCAACTTCACCTGCAAACGATGTACGTATGTGCGGTATGAGATTACGTAAAAATCGAAACAGTTTTTAGTCACAAACAAAGTTTTTTTTATAGGATAGGGTGACAAACGAGCACACAGTCCACCTGATGGTAAGTGGTTGCTGTGGCCCATAGACATCTACATCTATCCTCGATTACGAATCAAAGTGCAGATGCGTTGTCACCCGTGAGGACTAAGATGGAATGCCTCGTTTCCAGTAAAAAGGGTCTCCGGTTCTCTACACTCACCATACGAAACACAGCAGCGTTAAGCTACTATTTTACACCGGTATTCTGTGAGAGCGTGGTCCTTCCCCGATCGAGCCGACCCATGCGTGCTACAATATACTACTAATATAACTGCAGCATGGCTCTACCACGTATAAAAGTTACAGACCACCTGTTAGTAGTTGCTAGTACAGTCCAAGGACATCTGCAGTCGATTTCAAACAACGAAAGCTACAGAACTACAGATGCGTGGACATCTCTGAGGACTAAGATGAATGCCTCCCAGTTTGTAATTTAACCAGCTCACTAAACCCTTCAGGCCGGTATACGGCAGTACTAGCAACAGCAATAGGAAAGAGGGTGTCACGTACCTAGACAGACTCCTAAGCAAAAAAGAAGTCCTACCACGTTGTAATTTACTTAATAGTTAGTATTTATTTAATTTACGCACAAAATTTAAGACTTTCATCTTGAGAATTGTGTTCATAAACATAAACAGTCCATTGCGTAATATTGGCTTCTCACAAGTTTGTATTCGTGCTGCTCAGCTTGAGTTATGGATATTTTTATCTGTACAACTCTAGGGATGCTTATTTCTCTTAATTTCCCGTTCAGATGGCGGCATAAGAGAGTCCTTAACATCATTTCCTCCTTTGGATGTGGTAAGAAGCGTCTATGGGACATATCAGAATAAGAGATAGTTGAAAAAGGCGATACGCCTTCTATTTAAAGAGATAACATTTTTCTTACATCTCTCATAGTCGTCCTTCACCCACGACACGCTGTGATAGAGTTATCTATGCAGCCATGTTACAACAAATAAAAAAATAGATATATCCGATGGTCATAGTATTACGCGGGTAGCATATATTTAAGTACGTACTTGCATGTCAATTTCTTTTTTTGATGTAGGTGGGAACTAGGCTTTGCTCTTTTTAATGGACACGAGGTATTCCATCTCACTCCTCAGGGGTTACAACGCATCTAAATTTTGATTCTTAATTAAGGATAAATGTGGATGCCTGTAGGCTACAGCATCCACTTACCACCAGGTGTATTGTGTGCCCATTTGTCACTCATATTCTACAGACAAAAATATGTGTACAGTTCACACGCAGTAGAAGTGAAACCTTATTTATTTGTTATTAATAAAAACGTTTTATTAATTCATTTTCTATTATTAACTTATTACGACCGAAATAAAAAGAAACACTGTATTCTGTCTCATTCTCTCAGAGGCTCAATCCTATAGATCTATGTTTGTCTCTTTTTAACAGACTTCAAAAAGGAAGAGGTTCTCAATTCGAGTGTCAAAAAGGAAGAGGTTCTCAATTAGAGTGTGTGTGTGTGAATATATTGTTAGGCGATATCTTCACCGATTGTGAACAGACTTTAATAATTAGTTTTTATTAAATAGGCTTTACCTAGGGAGGCCCCATTATATTATGAAAGAAATATTCTGCTTCCAAGAGTGAAAAATAGAAGAAAATAGGGAAATTTCATATGATATCTCAGCAGATAAAGAACATAAAAGCATAAAAGAAAGATTTTAATAAATTCGTTTTTTCTTAAATAGGTTCGAGGCTAGTAGTAATAATTCACCATTCCATTGCAGGTTTTTTTTTCAGTTATAATTAGTGTCGCTTTTTTGTTTGTTCAAATTTCAAATCACAACGATTCTATAGAAGTTTTCACTTCAAAAAAGTAACCTCGAGGCCGCCCTCCGAGTCCTGCGCGAGTAGCGTGAACGTGCAGCGGTCCGCGTGCGCGCCGCAGCGCGTGTAGTCGGGCGAGGCAGCCTGCGGTGCGCGCCAATGCGGCTCGTCGTCGGGCGGCACGGGCGGGTAGTACAGCAGCCGCATGCTCGACTTGTTGCCGCCCTCGCTGCGCAGCATGCCCGCGTGGCAGCCCAGCAGTGTCGCCGGCGGCAGCCCTGCAAGTGCACCCATTCTCTTTGTAACATTAACCACCACCGGATCGCTGCTCCTGTATCAATGTAGCGATGTAAGAATATCCACAACCCTATATCATCCCGTGGGTGTCGTAAGAGCTTCGATCAACAAAATACCAACTAGATGTCGGGTCGGCGCAAGAAATCCATCTCAGTAAATAAGACCGTACATGAGACGTGAGCTCTTGCATGAGAGAGTGTAGTTCGCAAGGCAATAACGGGAAAAAGAACTTTATTTGTTATTACTTAAGGTTGAATTCACACTAAATGTTATTTAATTTATGTCTTTTCATAGTTTATATTCATGCGGACAGTATTTAGCTATGATTTTGTACGTGACCCGTTATCTAGTCGGTATTGTTGATCGAAGCTAAAGAGGCGACAGAGGGAAACTATTCAGGAGATGGAGAGCAGCGTCTTCCTAATAACAACTAAGAATAAAAAACTGTGCTTGCCACGCGTCGAAACTATGGCAAACATCTCTATTATATGGGGGAGGCCCATGTTCAACAGTGAACTTTAATGAACTGTGATGGTAACAACTCCTGTATTAATGTGTGACTGCCTCGTTAGTCTAGTGGTCCTAAACACAGTTGTTGATCATTAGGTCCCGGATTAGAATCCCAGGTGGGGATGAAGTCAGTTAAGTTTTTTCTATCAAGAAATTCTTAGTCGACCAGCCTGGAGTCAGGAATTTGTGGTATTTCACCCCGTGCCTCAGAATGCACGTAAAGCCGTTGAACCTGCGCCTGGTCTCTCTGCGGTCATGTCGGATTACAGTCCCATCGGACTATGAAAGTGAGGGAATAGAGAGTGCACCTGAGCTTGCGCATACACTCGGACACTATAATCCTGTCGTGCACTGCCACTGGCCGCGGATGGATTGGTGGATTTGGTATGTAACAGTTGTGCAATATTGTGTATAAAAAGTCCGCGCATATGATTTTTTGCGCATATTGAACCTCAATATAATGAGTCTGCTTAGGCACCTTGAGATATTATTCAAGGCATTCTAATTAACAAAGCTTATTATGTTCCACATTTCAACATTATTATGTACTTGGATTTATTTTAACTCTATTTCTCTATTGATAGGTATAGATTCAAGGCGGATTTTTCTTAATCGCTAATATACTGGACAGGAGTAACCGCGATCGCTATTTACGGCACTTTTTTTCAACAAGCGGTCTAGGTGCGACCCGAAAGGTCCACATGGCTAACTTCCCAGTGGAAAGAATAAAAAAAATCATATGTTTTAATATTTTATACAATTTTTCATTCGCCACAAAAATCGACTTGACCGATTTTGCTCAAAATTTAATGAGATCTAAGTTACATAATGATGCGTTAAATGAAACTGGTTCCATGTCAACATCACTCTATTCTCTAGATACACGAGGCGAATACATACATACGTACAAGTGCACACACGGACATCCTCTTAAAAACCATACAATTCGACTCTAAAGATCTTGAAACGTGGAGATATGTTAAAATTTCCAATTTGCAAAATCGGACTAATTACAATAGCTTCCCACTGGGAAATTAAAAAATAGCAGCATAAAGTTGCTTTGTTAAACGTGTCACGTGTCCTACACTTTTGCACAAAAATATGCAATTAATTTTATAGAAATTATATTTGATTCTATATAGTTTCTGCTCCAGGAAATGGCATTGAATTGACTAAATGGAAGTATAGCCTCTTAAGATTTATTTCATGTTATAATAGTATAATAGACTATAAAGTACATCTTTTTCGAACATACCGCTTTAGTGATATTTCTAATCTTTATTCGTGCTCATATGCTAAAACTAAGAAAGCGATTAGTAAGGATCACCTATAACCACGAGCACGAGCACTTTAGAATTTAATAATACATGATAAACTGTTTAACAAAATGCACTGGTTACATTTCGTACACATACGAGTATTATGGAATATTGGTAAATATTATAAGGTATTAATTACATATGATTTTTCACGTAATAATATTTATTATATTTTTTATATTATTTATAATTTCAAATCACGTAATAATATTTACCAATACACTCATTTACAAAATCAAATTTAAATATGTAATTTACATATTCAAATTTGATTTTGTAAATGAGTTTTCACATTGCACTATTTTTTTTCTTGCTGAAATTATTTCTCTGTCTATTGCCATTAAGTCCGAATCTTACTGCTTAAAAATGATGTAGAAACAAAAAATCCCTTAATAATGTTAAAATCTATAGCAATGTAATGAATGAATAATTGCAAAAAAATATACTGAAATCAGTCGTGTAGTTATTAGAAATGAAAAAGATGAGCTGAAAGTGAGTCATAGTAGAAAATGACTCAAATTTATTTATGATTATAATATTAAAAGTGAGTATTATTGTTTACGTGATATATTTATCAATTTAATGAAGTATTGACGTATGGAATTGGTAAATTGAATGGATATCACAGATTTATACTACTTTTTAATACATGAATATATTATAATAATGAATCTTAAAGGATAATATATTTTGCTAATAAAACACAAACCATTTCATAACTTCCTACTTACACGATATTGTCATTGTGACATAGATACATATATTTTATTGAATGGATGTGTAGCATTAGTTTACCCAAAGCGTAAGCGAGGGCCTGGAGCAGCACACGCGAGAGGTTGGTGAGGTCGTGAGCCAGCGGCACGGCGTGCTGCGAGAACTCCGGCACATCCTCCTGAGCGGGGAACGCCGCCGCTGACAGCGTCGTTATGTTATACAAGTGACGCAGCTCCTAAAAACATACAGAAATCACTTCCGTGAAAAATTATGTACTAATTAATAAGCTAGCCGTGGTAGCTCAGACGGTTAGCGCTCGCTGTAAATTTCACAGTACGCGAGCAAACCGGGTTCGATCCCCGCCGGCACCAATGAAATTGTTAATTGAAATTTTAAGTGCTGATTTACCACGTGCTCGGCGGTGAAGGAAAACATCTTGAGGAAACCTGCACGTCAGAGAAATAAAAAAAATATTTCGAATACATGTGAAGTTCGCCAACATGCATTGGGGCAGCGCGGCGGACAATTCCTTGCCCTAAAACCCTGGTGGTGGTGGTTTGTTCCTGGGTTGAAATTTCGAATCCCAGCAAAAGCTATTATTTGTGCTAACTTTAATTAGCCTTTCAGTTAATAGCCTAGCTTTTTTTTATTAAACGGCGCCGTTCAACAAGCGGCCTAATCTGCCCATGCGCCTAATAAAACGCAGCAACTATCTTGTAATATCAGCGACAGTAGGTTTTGGTGCGACTGGGGTGGCACTTGGATTAACATAAAGTCGCGTACATTTATATAATATAGTATATAGCACATAATTAGGCACAGACCAGCGACATTACATGGTATAGTCACCTTATTAATTTCATTCAACGAGACGGCAAAATTACGTTTATCATTCAGGCCTCCAGTTGAACGGCTCCGTTTAGTAAAAAGCTGAAAGGCTAATGAAGTTAGCTGTGACATATTATACAGGGTTATTTTGCAATAACGGGCGAAATTTGCAAAGATTCAAAATAAGTAACATAGGCAAATGGTGAAGAAAAATTAATCTGAAGCATTCTGTCCCTTTTATCTTTTAAGTTCAAAATGCATGGTAATGCATTATTTTAACCGATTTTACTGCACACGCACACATTCGTAATGCCGGCCATACACGCTACGGTGCACTGGAGAGGTCTACCTATGCAGGTATACCTGCGCAGGCGACCAGAGCAAAATCGAAAATCAATTCTTTCTAGTGACACCGTACGGTGTACCTGTGCGTGTGCGGTACACCGGAACGTCCCCGTCCCCATACACGCTACTGCCGGCCATACACGCTACGGTGCACCGGAGAGGTAGACCGGAGCGTGTATGGGAATAGACCTGTGCAGTTTTTTTTACCTGCGCAGACGACCGGAGCAAAATCGAAAATCAATTCTTTCTAGTGACACCGTACGGTGTACCTGTGCGTGTGCGGTACACCGGAACGTCCCCATACACGCTACCAACGTTCGATTGACCTGCGCAGGCATACCTGCACAGATCACCTCTCCGGTAGACCGTAGCGTGTACATGGCTTACATACCAATGTTCGATTGACCTGCGCAGGCATACATGTACAGGTCACCTCTCCGGTAGACCGTACCGTGTATGGCTTACATAAGGGTCGATCGGTAGGGAAAAAACGTTGGTAATTGAATCGCATACAGGGAAGCGCGCGTACACGCAGTTGTTGCCCATAAATCATATTCAATTTGGGATAATTTCAAATTAAAGTAGAAGCCCTATTTATATATTTAAACTTTAGAAATGAGATGTTCCAAAATGTATGGAGCCTGGGCCAGGTCCTTGTACACTATACTCAAAATAGGAAAACACATTTTAAACATTTCCCAACAGTTCAATTATCTTATAATGTTTTGGTTTGTTGGTAAAACACAGGAAATTACATTTGAAATTGTAACACAATAAAAACCTGTCATGGCGGTAAGCTGTCAGCTGTCGTTTGACATGTTTATTTCACATATTTGGACACTCTTGTGACAACTGACAGTTCTTTTTCTATGATTCAATGGTCGCTTTATGGTTTACTGTCTTTGTCTATAAGCACAGAGTAACTAAATCGGTAAGACGCCATGTTGAAAGTCGATAAAAATAATTGACAAACATCAACTGTTTACCACGACAGGATACATTTAAATGAATTATCTGTATTTTTCCCGAATTGTACAGATTTTTCTCTTTTTTTTGAGGTAGTGTACATAGACCTGGCCCATTTTGAAACATCTGCTTTGGCTACTCATTAAAAAATAAACCTGTATACAAAATGGTGAGTGACGTTGCGGTTCTATTTGCGTTTTTCGATAGTATTTATTGTTTTTATATTGGTCGTGTAACCGACACCTTCTGTTAAGTAGGTACTAGGCTGTAGCTAAAATCTGTCCGGAAGATCATCTTCCTAAAAACAAAATCTGTAGAGTTCTCACACAAAGCCAGCGATATATTCAGATAGGTATAATACCAAAATCCACGGATAAAAATAAATGAAACAAAAAAAGAAGTGCTCCAGATTTTTTAAACATGAAAGTGTTTTCACGTTACCTACTTTAATATGCTTTAAACAAAGACCATTCTATAAAATTTCATATGAATAGCATTTCCAACTTATTTGCAAAGATAACATCTATGAATAATAGCAAAAGTAGTTTATTTTTAACAAAAACTCATATTGCTGTATGTTCTGTTAAAAGCAATCGAGAATATCAACGCGTTTTTGTTCCTAACTATAGTATACATTCTCACACTTTCACTCGGCCAAATACATTTATACGTTATTCTAACCTGAATCATATTATTATGTTTACGGAGTAGGGGAGACCGGGTACAATAGTAACATTTTGTACTTTTACCTTGGTTTCTGGTTAGGTGTAATTATTTTAATGAAATTAATATAGCCATATATACATTCCGTTTATGTTCTTTACATTAGCATCTCATTTTACCTTATTATTGTGTATTTTATATGAATAACAGAGACTTCAAAAAATTTCGTAAGTTGTTACTTTCGACCACGTAGGCAGGTCGAAAGTAACACGTTGTGGGTCGAAAGTAACAGGACAAAGGCGTTTGTAATTAATGTAATGTGACATATTAAATCAGCTAATTATTTATTAGAAAACTTTGTATTAATAACACAGATAAACATTTGCATTTTAAATACTACAAAATTATATATTTTAAGAAAACAAAACAAATTATTCTTACATTAAGTAATGAGATCAATTATTATATGATAATCATTTTTTTATAATCAAACTATTCAGTATAAGTCTTTTAATCCAACTCACAATTATGGCACTCATAATTTGCATCATCGTTGACGCATTCAGCATGTGACCACATTTTACATTTGGTACATTGTATCCATTGCTCATTTGGTCGACTGTTGCTAAAAGTTTCTAAACAAACGAGACAGAAGCAATCTTCGTCGTCAGATTTATTTTCCTTGCCTTTAACTGCCTTCTTTGTCTTTTTTCCTTTTCCCTTGCCTTTCGTAGATATCAACTTCCCCTTGCCATTTCTAGTATCCGGTTGTAAAACTGTTTTCTTGGCTTTATTTCTTCGTTGGTATTCTTCTTCAATTGCATTTTTTTCGGGCGTGTCCGTCAATATTGCTGTCTTACGTTTTTTACATCCTTTATTTGCTACAGTTCTCGGACTCGCTTGTGGTAAAGGTCTAAGATCTTTCGGTGTGAAATCAAACGGCTGAGAAGAATTTGCTTGCTGTAATCCGCTAGGTCCTGGTACTGGCGAGTTGGGTCTTTGATTGTATGAGTTTTTTGACAAATCATTGCTAACTGTACACTGGACAGTCTGGTCACTTGATGTTGGAAGATTATCAACTAGAGTCTCCGGATCAACTTGGATGAAGGATGTTACATCAAAACTGGTCAACAGATCATTTGGTGGAATTTCATCGTTAATTTGTAAAGGCCGGTCAGTGACAGATGATGGTGCATAGTCAACAGCAGTAAATATATTCCTATTAAATGGACTTATACGGTACAGGTAAATCCGGCAATTACATTTCGATCAGTGACAGAAAGAGGAAATGCTTCTCTAACAATTCCAGGAATGTAATGGATAGTCATTGTTCGACCAGAATGATTCCGCATCCAGTTGTCTGTAGCGGTGTTTATCATTTTTTTGAATGGTCCAAATACTGCTCTATCTAAAGGCTGAAGTTTGTGCGTGCAATGGGGTGAAAAAGACAGCAGTACTATTCCATTATTTTTACAAAAATCTAGTGCTTAGATAGATATATGCGATGCATGGTTGTCGAGCAGTAACAAGCATTTTTGATCAACTTTGGCTTGACTTGTTTTTTGAAGTGTTCTAGAAACAGTAAAAATTCTGCTTCCTGCATCCATCCACTAGCATTGCCAGCTCCGGCACAACCAACAGGACCTTCACGTATCATGTGGTCTTGGTATCGCTTCAACGGGAATACAAAAAAAGGAGATATGTGTCCTCCTTGAGCATTAATCGCAATAGCAACTGTTACTAATCTCCCACGTTCTGCTGAGGTTACTGCGCCTACTTGTTTAATTCCTTTTTGAGCTAAAATCTTACTAGGTTTTTGGACAGTGGTCACCCCTGTCTCATCCATATTCCAGATATCTTTTGGCTCAAATTTATACCTATCCATTACGTCAGCAAGATTATCAAAAAACTTACTCACATTATGTTCGTTGAAACTCGAGGCCCGCGACAGGCTTGTTGCTTGAGGACACCTCAAAGAGAGCCTCGGGTGTCGTTTTAAAAAACCCGTCAACCATTCCTTACCCGCCATTTGAGTATCGTGCCACTTTTCAGGAAATGTTTTTCCATTTTTTATTGCCAACTCATATGCCAGTTTACGTACTTCAGATGGAGATAACCCAAAATAAACTCCAGAGCACTCGATTAAATAGTCCTGTAGACATTTTTCCTCATCAATGGTAAAAACACGGTTGACGCAACAGTAGCCCACAACTGCGCTAGTATTTCCTGCTTTAATTTTTTTTATATATCTATATAATGTTACATGACAAACATTATATTTCATCAGGGATCTAATTTTTGTACCATCTTTAGAATGCTCTTCAGCCGCTTTTCGGTACACTTCCGTGTCAGTAGTTCCTCGTGTGGTAGTTCTGATGCGTTGTCGCGGCATTCTGTTCAAATAAATACACACATAACATTATTAAGTAAATAAACCAATACGGGGACAAAAGTAACATGTTACTTTTGTACCCATAGGGCTATGTTACTTTTGTACCCGACCACGTTTTTGTTAAAACATCAAATATAACCTTAAAACGGAACGTGCTAGACAGAAGCGAATAAAAACACTGTGTAATCAATCTGATCACGAATTAATATGCAAATATTCAGACTAGTATCATCCTTTTAAGACTACGAAAACCTTAAATAAGAAAACGTCAAAAAACTTACTTTTGATGTGTGAAATCATATAGCGTCGTCTCACACAACCAAACAGCGCGTGGCGCGTGCGGCGACTGAATGCAAGTGAGGGGGGTGCCACCGGCTATCGCCTTATGGAAGCGAAGCGGTGTTTGGGTATTGGATAAACCTACAGAGTATTTGTTACTTTCGACCCGCCGTTACTTTTGTACCCGATCTCCCCTATCATGTATACCGAACACGCAAAGTTATAAATTTTAATACTGGAAATTTTTAGGAAAAATCAGCTATACCGTCTTATAATGGCCTGATAAATATTAATTTTTGCCGGCGTATGTCTTTCCGTCAGATTGAAAACTGGGCGTCTTCAAGGCAAGCGTAAGTAGACTTTCGTTACGTTAAGACAGTGCGATTTACCACATAGTACTTTCATCAAGATTTACCACCTGATGGGATTGTAGACGAACACTGGCTTATGATAAAAAAATAAAAACATGACTGTGTGAAGTGAAACCTTTAGAAAACTAAACTTCGAGAGGATGAGACGAATGCAACAGTCTAAATCTATCGCAACAGTGGTGTAACAATCTCGTTTACGCCAGACATACCCAGACCGGCGATGAGCAGCGGTATCAAAGAAGCGAGATGTCTGGTTCTGCTATCGATGACCCCCATGCTAAGCGTGAAGGCAAATCCTTTGGCAGCGGGAGAGGCCTACATCCAGCAGTGGATTTTTACGGAGCAGGATAATTTTATTTAGGTTTATTATATTATAATGTTGTTACCAAGTCTAAAAACTATTTTTCATTTCAATATTTGTTATTTGTAAGCACTTAAATATTTTCTAATCAACAAATTTCGTCTCCCTTACTGCTCATAGATCACATGCATCTCTACACATAATAGAGAGACAATGTGTACTGTTTTCTATCTCATTCTGTCGTAGGCTAAATTCTATTATGTTTGTCTGTTTTTGGTGTCATTTTTTGTTTCATCGAGTTTCAAATCACGAGTCTAAAGAAGATTTCACTTCAAAAACCACATCGACATCGTTGACTAAAACGTTGTCTACTTGTAAAGTATTTTTTACGTGGTAGAGCCCTGCTGCAGCTATATTGATTGTATAGTTGTAGCACGAATGGGTCGGCTCGACCGGGGAAGGACCACACTCTCACAGAAAACCAGCGCAAAATAATAGCTTAATGCTGCTGTGTTTCGTATGGTGAGTGCAGAGAACCGAAAACCCTTTTTACTGGAAACGAGGCATTCCATCTTAGTCCTCACGGGCGACAACGCATCTGCATTTTGATTCGCAAACGAGGATAGATGTCGATGTCTGTGGGCCACAGCAACCACTTACCATCAGGTGGACTGTCTGCTCGTTTGTCACCCTATCCTATAAAAAAAAGTATTGCTAGAAAATGGAAACGCACATTTAACCTCAAGTTCCCTTTTTAGGAAGATGAATAGCTGAAGCAATACGATCGTCTATTTAAATAATTTAAGACAGGAATCAAACAAAATACGCTTAGCTTGGATGACGAATTGACGATCCAGCCCCAAAACCAATTAATAACTGCTTCATGAACATTTTTACAGAATTGTTCCTCTATTACACTTTATTTTTTCCGTTAGCGACGCTAGCTGCTGATTTCGCTATTAACTTACGTAAGATAAATGTGAAAGTATGTTTGTTTGAATGATTGTCCTGCAGTCACGCTTGAACGACTCGACCAATTTTAATGACATTACGCATAGGAGTCGATTACGTCGTGGAATTACTTTTTATAACAATTATTACTCATAGTGGCGACGGGTAAAGGCGGACTGATTGGTCATAGATAAAAAAGGTTTTCGGCTTAAATGTGAGACTTTACGTAACGTTACGACTAAAGCATTCCTTTTTGGAACAATATTTTTTTACGGAATATAACAGTGACATGAGCTCATATTTCACATGATGGTAAGTGGTGAGCTGTGACCTAAAGGCATATAGTTGGCATCACCTAAATTGCCAATCCCAGACAAGGACACTTTCTGTGAATCCCTTTCGGATGGAACCCGAGCGAATTATAAAAGACAAATCCATGGCAATCCGAAAGGTTGGCAGCCCTACTATAACAGACAAAAAATCTGTTCTCAATTAAGAATCAAAAAGCAGATATGTTGTCACCGCTGAGGTCTACGCTGGAATGCCTTGTTACAAGATAAATTGGTATCCAGTTTTGTCACTTACCCTGATATGCTGTGAGAGCGGTCCTTTCGAGCCGACAAAAAAATAAAATATACTTCATTTTATTTAACTTTATCAAGAGATAGGAATAGATTCTATATAAAAACCTGCTATAACGGCAAGCTCATTAATGCCCTAACTTTGGTTTAGTCCAAATATATTCTGCTTAAAATTTAAGGTATTTTCACTATAAGTAAGAAAATAATGAAAAAGGTTTACCTTCTTAGTGCTATCGAATTGTTCCATTCCTGGTCGAACGTAGCCATGATTGCTGACAGGATTCCTGAGGTACTGCGCCTGGCATCCTTCTGGCAAGGAGCAGAAGTTGTCCAAGTCCGCATAAACAGTCTTTAACTGCAACACACAGAGGTGAATTCAAAGAAAACTAAAATTAATTTAGGTAATAACAAATAATCAGATTAGTTTTGTATATTGGTTAGGTATATATATGATATTTTTTTTAATCTGGAAAAAAAAGAATGTAACAGGTGAACGGAATAGATGCCTATGGCACTGATATTTTACATTTTTTTTTAATTTTTTTAATTTTAAATTGATTTATCAATAAATACTACTAATTGGGTACGTAATATTTTAATTTAGTTTTTAATTATTTTATTTATTTAGTTCAAAATATTTGTTGTTATTTTTTTAGTACCGAAAGTTTATATCAAATTAGTACCTAGTATTTATTGATAGATCAATTTCATAATATTTTAATTTAAAATAAAAAAAAATATTGTAAAATATCAGTGCCATAGGCTTCTGGTCCGTTCACCTGTTACACCCTGTTACACCCGTTTTTTTTTCAGGCCGTAAAAAAATCAGCCAGTATATACAATTTTGTATATTTGCATATCAAATGATCACTGTTGAACACAGGGCTTTTTCTTATAGATTGTTTCAAATATCGCTTGGCTTTGACCTCCTTAAAATAAAGTGCGGTTTTAACATGATCTCTAAGCACCATTGAAACCCTTTGTAAAATGTCTCACCTTCTCCTCAGCGATGCCATGATTCACAAGCATCGCGAGTCCTTTCCCATTGAGAGCGGCGAAAAGTTGCTGTCCGATGCGTCGAACAACAGATTTCATGGGACATCCATCCGTACCTCCAACTGTAAACAAAAAATAATCTTCATTGATTTATTTATATACATACCCAAAAGGTATTAAAAGGTTTCAAAAATACGGCAAATGTCAGGGCACGTAATCACCGTCATCAATTAAATACTTTATCAGTCAACTATCTTCTTATTTATTTTATTTTCGAACACTGATTAAATAAGAACTTGATCATTAGTCGTGTAATTTTGAACATGACAGCGAGAGCTTGGTTTTATGAATTCCTTGTCTTTTCATAGAAATAAGGAATGTAAACACACTACATCTGATGGTGAGTGAATGATGCCAGCCCACAGATACTTGCATCACTTGAATCAAAACGCAAATGCATTGATTCCTCTGACGACTAAGTTGTAATACTTTATTACCTTGAGGTGTGTTCCCGTGTTCCCTAATAAGCTGCTATTTCATGCTGATATTCTGTGTGAGTTTTAAACTTACTATTCTTAATAAGCACATGCTTCGTAAAACTAGCCGATATACAACTATTTATAACAAGATTCCCTTAAATATTACTGAGTTGTCTTTGCATAAATTCAAGGCATTCTAATTAACAAAGCTTATTATATTCCACATTTCAACATTATTATGTACTTGGATTTATTTTAGCTCTATTTCTCTATTGATAGATGGAGATTCAGGGCCGATTTGTCTTAATCGCTAATATACTCGACAGGAGTGTCCGCTATCGAATTTTACGACACTTTTTTCAAAAAAGCGGTCTAGGTGCGACCTGAAAGGTCCACACGACTAACTTCCCAGTGGAAAGAATAAAAAAAAATATCATTTGTTTTAATATTTTATACAATTTTTCATTCGGCACAAAAATCGACTTCACCGATTTTGCTCAAAATTTAATGAGGTCTAAGTTAAATAATTATGCGTTAAATGAAACTGGTCCCATGACAATATCACTCTTTGTTCTCGAGATACACGAGGCGAAAATTGAATCCGAACCTACATACGTACATGTGCACACACGGACATCCTCTTAAAAACCATTGCAAAATTGGACCCATTAAAATAACTTCCCACTGGGAAATTAAAAACGGATTTGAAGCCATAAATAATTCTACTGTCGGCATTTTTGTTGGAGAAAAATTAGGTTATGATTGTTACATTGCCACCATTTGGTAAGTAACAACAGCGCAGTCAGTGCCTAATTTAGAGCTCCGACAGCCCTAGGCTAACTATCAAATTTTCCTGATAGTAAGTATCGACCATTGCCCATGAACAACTACAGAACATAAATCAGGGAAATTACAGGTGCGTTGTCGGCCTTTTTAAAAGGAGTAAGCTAATTTCTTGAAAGACTTTAAATCGTTTCGGTGCGAAACAATCGCCGGTGGTAGAGGATTACCTAAACAAATCTTGTGAGGAAGAAAAGTATCGCGAGTTTTGTTCCGATATGCGTTGGTGGAATTTGACGGCTGGAATAAATCAGAACAGTTTGACTGAGTACTTCCAGTGGAAAACGCTATAGAAAATGCAATTGGATGCAACATCTCTTCGCAGCGCCAGCGAATCTAGTCGATCAGAAAGAACTCGGTTATCGACGCTTCGAGCCACTTAGCTGGATGCGGTCAAGTGGATGGAGCCGGCACTGGGGTGTGCTGGTTTAGAAATGAGAACAGAAACCTATATGAGGGCAAACTTACGCCTTGTAAGGTTGCAAACGGTGTGCCGCCATAAAATACTGTCCCGCTCTTCTGAACACGCCAAGCTTTTAGAGGCCAATTTAGTCTTTTCTTTCTAGTGACCGCAGAAGTACTACGTTATTTGATATGTCGATGCCGAGGATTCCTATGCTGCAATTTAAGAAGATATGACAAAGAAGTTATTTTTAGCGGTAAACGCGCAAACCTGTGACTTCTGAAGTTTAAACTGGATTAGAGTGGTCCTCTATCCCAAATTTTGTTTATTAAAGACTCGACTTCAGATAGAAGTTTGTTACGATACTAAATATAATTACGGTACTTGTGTTCAGCCTACTCGCAGACGTGCAAAAATTGACAATTGATTGTTACATAAAGACGTGTTCCCGAGAAATTTTTAAAACGGACAATGTAAAAGGTATCACTAGTGTTATAATCAGCAACAGCATCATATTTTAATTGATATACCGAAGAAACAACGTAGGTGATAGCACACGGCCTTGTGGAACACTAGCAATTAATAGGCTGTTAGTTGGAGTATGTACCGTCTACTAGACCTTGATGCTCCAATTTGCAAGAAAATTGATGGCCCAGTTGCTCAATATCTCGGGAAGCCAAAGCCCATCGAAGGTCTCCACTATATTCAAAGTATCGACCAAGAACTCTTGAACTCTACGCTCATCTATGAGTCAGGTAAATTAGAAGATTAGAATTAGAACCAGCTGATTAGTGACCGAATCCTCAAAGTACCTTATAAGCTGGCATTTTATTATAGATTCCATTTTATTAGAAAAAGGGGGCTAATTACCATAGCCTGTAGTTGAACGGATATGAGCGGTAGCTTTTTTAGAAACCGGGTGCACTAAAGCTGTTTACCATAACATAAGTTCAGAATTACGCCTAGGGAGTAGGAGTACCGAAAAAGACTCCCGAGGACCGGTGCTTATTCCGGAGCACCCGTCTTCAGCACAATAGGAGAGATTTCATAAGGCTCACTCGACTTGTTGACGTCCAGGTAGAAAGAGGAGTGCTTTGCACACTGAGCACTGCGTAAATGCACATCCAGCATGGAGCAATCACATCATGGAATTATCTGCGCGGCGCGGCGCTGCATACCTCCGTCGTCGAGAGTAGAGTTGAACTCAAAAACACTATTTACAATATGAAAAATACTTCTTTACTATATGTAGTGATAAATTTTAATACTGGTAAATTTGTGTCATGATCAGCAGTTAAACACGGAAGCGTTATAAAAGACGAGCACGGAATCAAAAAGTCAATAATCTTGCACGCTGCGATATGATGGTATATTTTTATGTTATACGTTAAATTGTTTCCGTGTCATATTACATTCATTTAAAGATCAGTTTCCAAATCAACACAAAAACTTTTTTTTACATATAATTATATTTAAATATTGTTCCTTCGGGAATTGCATAAGTTGTTATGCATTCACTCGTAATTGATTTGGCCTTTACAAGTATTTAACAATAGCTCATCTAATGCATATCTTGTATTTCGTGTGTTAAGTTACGTGATACTATCCTTTCAGTACTTGTAATATGGGCTTTATTTATTGTCTTTCATAAATGGCATGCATTTCACCGTACAAGCAAGCAAGAAAATTTTATGAATAACATAATATGCATCCATCCAGTCGTCGTTAGCTGAAGGTCTGACCGTGACACGGTTCTGTCTGTGACAGATATGTAGTCTGCCGATACCCCCAATAGATTTCAAAACTTTTCAACGATCCACAACTTCACCCAAGGTGAATATGTAGGTAGTTGGATGTATGCATGCTTAATCACACGTAAGTTTAAGAAAATGAGTGCTACAAAAATAAACTCGCTTGCTTTAGGATGAAACTACTGGTAGTTCGTAGATCTCTTCTTGATTTGAAATTTCTTTATAAACTTTTCAATGGTAAAATTGATGACAGTGAGCTGTTAAGCAGATTTAATATTAATGTACCTCGGAGGCCTCCTCGCAACCCATCTCCTTTCTTTAGGACTGACAGCACTCGAACAAAACTTGGACAGAATTCTCCAGTAACATGTATATCACGCGTATACAATGTATGTGTAAAAAACATAGCAACACTGAACATTGGTTGTGACGGGCTCACACTTTTTATGAAAAACTGTAACGACTGTTTAGAAAATTAATTATTCACTAACTTTATGCTAAACTTAACTTTTATTTATGTTACAAGAACTATTAACTTTCTTCTGTTCGTAAAACTTATTTTTGTTTCAACTACCATTAAAATAGGCAAATTATAAACACTGCTATTGTTTTAGAATGATGTATTCTCCTATAATTGGTAGTAAGTACATAGTAATTTATAGATGTAAAGCATGTGTTAGAAGTAATTTAATATGTACAACAGTTGGAGATCCATACAAATAAATAAATAAATAAAACCGAATTACTGTATTTAATACAGCATTACACTTAAAATCTCTTCATTTATATTTCCTCCTTTACGTTTTGAGATAGAGCACGAACAATTGTAAGATATTTTGATAAAATTAGGACATATTATTTGTTTAACTGAAATAGCGAATAAAAATATGTATATGTACTTAGTAGATAATTGGTCCTAATTCAATAATATACTCGTAAAGCGGTTGTGTCGATGAAATCGACAACGCCCCATAGATCTTATGGTTATGTATAGTAATGATGCCTATAGAATAGCAAAATTATTTAGTAGGTATAGGTATGTGTCAGGTGGTGGCAACGAAGAGCCGCATGGCCGGCCTGATGTTAAGAGCTATGATGGCTGCTCCGAGTGGGTAACTGACATAGCCCAACGGTACAGTGGTCTTAAGTGGAGATGGACCGGCCATAATATGGCTCGAATAACTGACAAGCGATAGGGAAGAAAGCTTCTTGAGTTACAACCTCGAGTGGCAAGTGCGGTACTGGGCGACTTCTCACTAGACAGAGTGATGACATGATGAAACATTCTGGGAGTAGATGGATGCAGGTGGCTCAAGACCATGCTTTGTGGCAACCTGAGTTCTATGGTTCAGTAGCAGACGTAATCGTATTAGTTTCATAACGAAAGTAGTAAAGTAACTCTAAACCTCAGAAGTGAACAAGAGCAGTTGTTGGCTCGTCGTTTCACTGACATCCATCTACCGCCTATACAAGTCCACTGCTGAATATAGGCCCCCTATAAATTTCCTTGATCCCCCCTGATTTTATTACAGTTGGCACGCCTGGCAAGCGGATTGGCAACCGCAGTTTTCTTATAATTTTGAGTTGTTATCAAACTGTTTCAATTTCCTACTGTCGTCTCTTAGGACACCGAGACGGCTGTTGGTATCGTACACGGCGTATACTAATCTACGTATCAATGAGAATCATATAAAGTGATTTTTATCACTTTATATGATTCTCATTGATATCCGACAAAGTTTACTAAAGACGGTTCCCCTAGCAAGAGACCTTGAGCGTTCGGTCCCATACAATTCACGCACTCTCGCTACAATATATCACGGAAAAATACGCCCGAATATTTGGAATTATTTCAATTAAAAGAGATAAGCGAACTTAAGAAATTAAATAAAACGTGTAGAATATAGATTTTTAAATTATCTATCCATTAGTGTAATTCTCAAATGATTAGAGCATTTCCTTTAGCAACAGATGCATGTAATCAATAATTTTAGTCATTTTTTAAAAGTACATTTTAAATGTATTCATAACACATAAAAACAAATTAGAACGTGGAATGTGATGATAGGATATCAAACATTAATAATGTGCTTTTAGATGTAGCTTATTTCTCATAACTAATGAGATAATAGTCTCTGAAAAACGCACTTTTGCCAGGTTTTGGTCAGGGTAGCGCCTTAATACGTAAATATGGTTATAACCGTAACCAGCGTGTGCTGCGTTTACTATGTTTATGGTACGTGAGGGTAATATGGTCGTAGGGTTATATCACTTCCTTATAACTCAAAAACTATAGCCTTGTTTGCATAGATGGCTTTATGATACAATAGATCTTTACCGGTCAATCTAATAATAAAAGGTCAAAAGGGCGCTGCTTTATCGAAGCCATTTTGACAGATGACATTATATTAAATATTTTTATGACATTATTTTTTTTGACTGCCTCGTTGGTCTAGTGGTTTTAGTAGTGCGACTGCTGATCATGAGGTCCTGGGTTCGAATCCCGGGTTGGGCCAAAAAATCTATTATTGAGTTATTTCGTCAAGAAATTCTCAGTAGCTGCCCAGAGTCGGAAGTTAGCGGTGTCTCACCCCCGTGCCTCGGAAAGCACGTAAAGCCGTTGGTCCTGCGCCTGATCTCTCTCGTGTCGGTTTACCGTCCCATCGGATTATGAGAGTTAGGGAGTAGAGAGTGCACCTGTGCTTGCGGCATACACTTGGGCACTATAATCCTGTCCTGCGCCGATGGCTAATCTCCGTTGAGGCTGCCCGCCGTGACCGAAATTCGGTCTGGAGGACATTATTAATTATTATTATTAAATATTTCAGTCGATTTTAGTATGGTGTAGTGTACTTAGTTTTTTAGTCGATTTTTCGAAGTGTTCCTAATAATTGCCAAAGTATGTTTGGTTTTTTTTTTCTTAATATATTAGTTATAGCATACGAATTTGTGTTTTTGTCCCTGTCCTCCTCCTAGTTTTTGTTTTATAAGGCGGGAAAGCTTAGGATGACCATATTACCCTCACGTACTTTAGTTTTAATTTTGTTATGACGTAATAAATTATGAATAGCATTCAATACTAGTACATAATATATGTAAGTATTGGCGTCATATAGTGAGATAGCAACAATACTGCTTTCGTATTTATTTCTATAAAGGGCAAAAATGTACACAATGCTGAGGAAAAATCCATAGAGACGCACGCAGTCTAGTCTGCATTCCCATCGAACATGCGAGTCGCATTGGAATAATGGGCTAATGCAATGTTGTGATTTACAATGTGGTTGAAGTAATTATTTTTGATATAATGGTTGTAATTTTTATTTTAATAGGGGAATTGTTGATTATAATTATATTACAAATGATGATTATTATGTTAATTAATATTATAATTACCATTATAACTGTTGCTATAGATATATTATAATTAAAATAATAATATAATAATTATCTTTATAGGGTAAAACAGCCGGTGGTCAGCCCTGTGCCAGTACTCAGCCGTTACAGACTTTATTTCTATATAAATAGTGCTGATATTTGTCTACACCTTTAAAATAACGTTTAATTGAATCCATGTCTCCTTCTTGGCTAATACGCACACCTACGAACCAATAGCTCATCAGGTTGATGAGCTATACTTGTTAATTTACACTGCTGTCAAAGACACGACTAGACGCATCGCTTTTGCATTTTTTTTCTTAAGGAAACGCGCTCGAGTATTCGTTAAGTTTTTGGGTGTATTTGCTGTAATTTATGGTAGATTGTTGTACTGTTTTACACTAAAATGATTATTTTGTCATAAAGTTAACTATTAACTGCATTTTATTTGTTTGATGTGTTGTAATTTAGGTGGCCGACTACCGGGTTTCGAATTTTTAGGGTAGTACTCAGCCTTAAGTGGCTGACTACTGGTATTTTCATGATTTTCTTATATGTGGTTGAGATTGCCGAAGCGAATAGTCCCAATTTTGCCCATTACTTTCGGTTTAACTCTTATGAGACGAAAAGTGTATTTTACCAGTAGTCGGCCGCGTACGAATGTAATTGCATATCGGGGGCCGACCAATGGGTCTACAAATCCAGTACTCAGCCGTTAGTCTTGTTGTATAAAATAGTACCTTAAAGCCTTTTAGTTTGAGTTGAATTTAGGCACGGTTATTTTAGCGTGAATATCATTTGTTTTAGAATTCCATAACGTCAAAAAGACCAATCCACTAATACAAAGAAGAGCAATTAATACAAGCTATGACTACGAAAAATAGTAAAATAGGAAAAAAAAATACATGTACAATAAACAGAATAAGATGCAACAACTGTGAATAGGAATTGACTAGCGATACAGAAAAATTATGACTTAAAAAATATTGGATGTGACAATTGCCTTGCATGGTATCATTTGAACTGTACTGAATTCGCTGGGGAAATATATGAAAATATATATAATAAAGAATTTTTATGTCAAATATGCAAGAATAAGTGAGAGACTGACTACAGGGTAAGACATGGCTGACTTGTGAAGAAGTGAGGCTGACTACTGGTGAAAAGTGCCATAATTTGTTTACTACTGATTTTTTATATAATTCTATTATAAATATATTTTTTTGTTAATTTCTTTAGTAAATTTAATAAACAACTTTTCTAAAAATAATGATTGTTTTTGTTCATAGTGTTCAATATTTAAAATACAATTGAATCAAACTTTAGTCTTCACTAAAAGGCTGACTACTGGGTGTTTTACCCTACCTGATGATTTGCATATATTAAATTAACGTCGATTTTTAAGAGTAAGGCCAATAGTGTTTAAAATGCTCTCATTACTTCTAATGAAAACATACTCGTAACTAATAAATACATAGTAAATAATAATATAGTAATGATTCAAATACATCATAGAAATGTAGGCCGTTGATATATGAAGCGGCGAACATCTGCTCTAATTTTATTCTTTAGCTGGATTTAGAGCAACCGTTTGGTCCACTTAATAATGATTGATAAATGTATGGTTAATGTAAGTTATAAATAATTAGGTAGTTATTTAAACTATACAAAGCTAATTTCATACATAACTTAAAAGAAACTTAAACTCGGCTAAGTGGTTGTCGTTAAAGTAAACGATATAAAAATATAACTAAAAAAAACCTTTCCTAAACGCTTTTAAAACTAATTATGATCCTGCCACAGCTTTGCGCACTTGTGAAATTGCCGTTCTGCGGTACTGGCTATTTCAAATCAAAATAATTTTTGTTTGGCAAATAATTCTAATTTCAAATTAATTTTATTTTAAAAATATGGTATTCGAAAATTAGTAATTTGTTTATTGATTAGCGTTATGTTTTTATCGTATTTGAATCTTTTTCGTAATCATGGATACGTTAAAAGTTCGAGTAATTATGGAATATGAGTAGGTACCGTTGCGTCGTGGCAGCAACGATGCACAAGCGGCACGCAACATCAACGACGTTTACGAAGCGAATAATATATAAGAAGTACTTACTCCGTGGAATAATACAAGCGAATGCATCACCTGTTATTGGTTTGCCCGCTTCTGTTCTGTAAATTTTGACCTGAAAAATTAATCCCGTGGTCGTCCGAAAACTTTGGGCGACAATGACGAATTAGAGGCGATTGTGGAAACTCATGATACTCAATCTACGGCTGAATTTGCAACAGCTTTCGACAATTTCATTAGCATCAAAACAATGTTGGTTCATTTGTGTCAAATTGGCAAGGTAAAAATGATTGACAAATGGGTGCCTCACGAACTCGTGACTTGCACTGCTAAACAGGCACACAACAAACGAAGGAATTTTGAGCTGTATTGTTGCCTGTGATGAAAAATGGATTCTGTTTGACAATCGCAAGTGCTCGGCAAGTTGGTTGGATCCCGGCTCAGCACCTAAACAATGCCCTAAACGAAAACTTCTACATGGAAAAGTTATAGCGACCGTACTCACCAGACCTTGCACCTACAGACTTCTACTTTTTTTATAATTTTTTTTTTACAAAATTTTTGGCGGGAAAAAATTTAATTTCCGAGAGGCAGTACAAAATGCCTTTAAAAATTTGTTACCTCCCGTCCAGAGTTCAGCGGATTTCTTCAAGAAGGGCATCAATAAACTGCCACTGCGTTGGCAAAGTTGCATCCATTGCATGGGTAGTAATCACCCAGATTACATTGATTAATAAAAATAAAAATATAGAAAAAAATTACGTTAACTTATTTAAAAAAAATAGCAATATCATAGGTAAAGATCTATTGTATAAGAAGTTATCAACAGGTTGACTTCTCTTCTAACAGATTTCATTTCAATGTAAGTACTATTTTTTTTTTTTATAGATTAAGGGTGATAAACGAGCAAACAGTTCACCCGATGGTGAGTGGATACTGTGGCCCATAGACATCTACATTTAACCTTAATTAAGAATCAAAATGCAGACGCGTTGACACCCGTGAGGACTAAGATGGAATGTCTCGTTTCCAGTACAAAGGGTCTCCGGTTCTCTGCACTCACCAGACGAAACTAGCAAATATACTATTCTTTGCTATGCTTCGCTGAGCATATAGGTTTTCGTTTTATAGTGGAGACGGTTTACGAACATAAATACATCCAAACTCGGAACAATTATTTTTAGGCGATATAAATATTTATTTCGTAGAAATTACGAGCCCGCGGCCCGCACTGTGGCACCGAAACGATACTTAAATCTGATTTGTGTCTATTTAAGTCCAAAGTCACATTTTTAATTAGCAACATCTGTTTTGAAGCTATGCGGATGTATTTTATAATTGGCCAAGCAACAGTCAAAGGCCAAGGATAAATCAATGGTGATTGTTTAAAACATGATCACAGAATACATACCAATACACACGATTCTACGAGAGAAAACTATTTGTAATCATTCTTCATCATTTTTACTTGTTTTGTTTAATAAATATTAAAAAACGCATTTTCTTACGGTATAGTTGAAATATAATATTTTAGCGACGCTTTTTAGATACGCTGGCATACCGTCCCAGAACAACGAAAGCGGTTGGTGTATTTTCGTTCCAGATGACTAAAATAAAGCTACAGCTACATTATTATTACAGCTTTATAATATGTATTTAAATAAAACGCTTATGAACTGAGTCTACATCCTTTTAAAATTTCAAAGCAGTTTAGTTTGTTCCTTCGTTTAAGGGCCTATACTACTCAAATGGCTTAGCAAGATCCTCCGTTATGCCGAAAATACACCGCAAACAAACCGAACAATAAACCGCTGGTATTCACAAAATACTTTAAATTAGATCATGTAACTTTGCATACTAACTGAACTAACTATAAAGGAGGGCTTATGTTTCTTTTTAAATTACCATTATTTTCACTGTAAAAAGAAATTACCTAAACTATCGGCGTCCTGAAGTTTGTTCTCTGCCGCCCGATACTCCTACTCAGTTGACGTGGGTCGTTACGTCATTTTCAAGAAACGTAACGAAACCAGTGACTTGATCGGCGTCACCTGTTTCAAAACTAGTGATTTTTGTAACTGGCTATTTTTATTCGGCTACTATGATTGTTGGCATAAATATCACCACCAACTTACAGTTACACACGAAACGAAAAATTTAATCACAATCTGTGTTTGTAGCTATACAGTAACTGTATACTGTTAAACCAATAAATTAACTTCCCTTCATACTTTATTCAGGCTTAGGACTAACTGCATTAAATGTATTTATGATTGATTTGCGTTTACTATGACACTAAGATTTTCATAAAATTATTAATGCAGGCATATTATTTACAAGTCAATTTGATTGTATATATGTACAATGATTATTGATATTTATAGTTTAATTACACTTTTTCAACGTTTTCACTATCATTTGTTTTTGCACTTTTATTTACACTGTACAATTAATTTGTTTGTTTGTTTGGCTACTTACACACAGTTTTTAAGTTTTATAATATTATAAACATTTAAATTTTTTATACACATTTTTTTAGTTTTATTTTAATTTTTTGAATAAACGAGTTCATGACTCCGTCAAAAATGTTTTAAAAATTATTTTAGTTAAATTCAATGTGACTCGCTTCCCGGAATCGCAAACCGTTGAAATTATTTACAAACAGATATTACTCTATTTTATTGTCTATGTCTATAGTCTTACGTATGAAAATTCAACGTACAATAATACTGTTACTTACGATGTTTTGTTTATTGTTGTATGCCACATGTGCGGTTTGCGCTCGACCGACCGACAATAATCCCCGCAATAATCATGGTTAACAGTAATCATAATCACGCATTTACAAAAATCACTACTTGTAACATGACTCGAAACTATTGATTCGGTTACATGCCGCGTAGCCAGTTACTGTATCTAGTGACGTGAAATAACGCCCACATCTACTACTCACTCAGTCTCGCTTCGGCTTTTGAACGGGAAAGCTGTGTCGATTACGATCAGAATACACATTACGCAACAGGACGACGTAAAATTAAAATGGGAAATAACCGTAATAAAAATAAGAAGCGACTGGGTTGGCGTAAAGTAACAGGCATAAATATGATAAACCTAATTTAATAAGTTTCTAACTACCTGTCTTCTTACAGTTACAAACATGTCGTTAAAGAGCATACGACACGCGGGGAGGTGAGGGCAAAATTAGAATTTGAGCTGAGGTAGTATAGGCCCTAATAATAATCGGACTAGGTATATAATAGACAAATTCATTACGAATTTTAATACGCTCTTTTGTTGTTACGATACTTAGTTTCGAAAATGACTACTGAGCAGCTATTGCCGCATTTATAAATTCAAATTCAGTCTATGGCTACTATGTAAGCTAACAGAATTATTGTCTTGTTATAATATACGCACGGATTTTCGTTGGAATTCGATCTTTACCTGTGAATAAACCAAAAGATCCAAAGATGATATCTTTTTTTTTAGTATCAAAACCCTCAGATTCATTTTTTTATTAACTTCCCTTTTAGAAATTTTGTAATATGACCGATAGTCTAAGTCCAAATTTCAACATACCTGCGCATTTTGAGGGCGTGTGGTTAGATTCGTACGTCTACTTAACGTTACGTACGTTTATCTTTTTTGTCTTATATCCATTTGTTACCCAGCCTATAAAATTTCACTGCTGAACAAAGAGCTACCCTATATATAGCCTTATAATTTTGCTATAGCTGTAATCCTTGGCAGGCGGATTATCAACCGCAGTTTTTTTTTAAATTTCGATTGAATTGAATTGATTGAATTGTATTCATGAAGATGCTGTTGTCCCTTTCCTGTTTCGGTTTCCCTCAGACGCGTCTTCCACCCACGGGAAGACTTGGGGTAGTGGATATTCTTACACCGCTACGAGTACACTCACTACTAAACACATCAACATTAAGCTGCTACTTGAAGCTGGTATTATGTGAGAGCATGGTCGTCCCCTGTCGAGCCAACCCATTTGCTCTGCAGCCATCAGCCAAAATATAAATGCAGAGTGATTCTAGCATGGATGAAATA
The DNA here is from genome assembly GCA_036936625.1 of Parnassius smintheus behrii. NCBI lineage: Eukaryota > Metazoa > Arthropoda > Insecta > Lepidoptera > Papilionidae > Parnassius > Parnassius smintheus. The sequence goes on along the minus strand of JAUPFT010000001.1, from coordinate 45,866,375 downwards.
TAAAAACTTTGATTCATAAACGTTTTTTTTTTTTAATCTAACGTGGTAGAGCCACATTGCAGCTATATTATGGCTATACTATAGGTACATATATAAGCTATACCTACATGAAAATAACTCGATCGGGGAAGCATCACGTTCTCACAGAATACTAGCGTAAAATAGCAGCTTAATGTTGCTGTGTTTCGTATGGTGAGTGTAGAGAATCGGAGACACGTTTTACTGGAATCGAGACATTCCATCTTAGTCCTCAGGGGTGACAGCGCATCTGCATTTTGATTCTTAATCGAGGTTAAATGTAAATGTCTATGGACCACAGCATCCACTTATCATCAGGTGCACTTTGTGCTCGATTGTCACCCTTATTGTATAAAAAATCTAATTTTTGATTAAATTGAGTTTTGTAGCTAATTCTTTTAAATTCATTAAAATCCAACTTACAATTAGTCGCAAAAAGGGGAAAGTGCTTGTTGCGACGACTTTGTTATCATATCATTAATTTTCTGGGCCACAACCAATTCTTACAACGAAAGATAAAAATATTTACATAGTAATACGTACTGGTATTTGTAAACACAAAAAAAATGTAGACGTTATTTTTTATATTTTATTATGATAAATGAAACTTTTCGCAAGAAATCCTCAATTGCAGCGGTTGTTAAGTATGTAAATAATTGGTTAAATCGTGGAAAATTACGTAGCTTTTGCTAATTTTTAAAATTTGCAATTAAAAGCAACAAATATAAATATCAAAAAAAGTAATTCCAAATATAACTAAGCGATGGGGCACACTTTTCCGTCTGGGAGTCCGTCTGACTTATGTACCTTGGGCTCCAGTAGTTATTTACTTACCATTTACTTAAGTATGTAAGTAAGTCCGTTTGTCAATAGTTTTATAAAAGCAAAAACCAAGCTGCGCCTGTCACTTTGCGTGTGGGTGTATACTGTGGACATTATGAAACAAACAAAACAACTTACGTTGATCTCCTGGTTAATTCAGTTGGTTATGTAATGTTTTGCTAACAACGTATTAGCAAGAGATTTAATATAATTTTTCTAGTAAAATGTAGTCGGTTAACAGAAGGGGGATTTTATAACGACATATTTTGTATTACTTTTGTTTTTTTTTGTGAAAGATCAAATTATAAGATATTGACAGAATTGACACAGCTACCACGGCTCTCGGTTTCGCTTGGTCTCGCTCAGATTGTCAGTCAATTACTATTTAAAAAAAACACCCGACGTTGCTCTACAAAACCTATCTCAATATTTCTAGATATTAATAAAAAAATAGCAAATATACTTGCATATTAATAAAAAAATACCAAATAAGCTTTGGTAATAATTAAGAATACTTTGAAAATCAAATTAATAAAAACTAACTACCTTCCGCCATACTAAATTCACCTAAAATATTTACTATAATATAAACTGTTGAAATGGCATCGATAAAGCTGCGTCCTTTTGACTCTTTATTATTTGATTGACTGATGTAGAGCTATCCTATCATGTAGCCTTCTATGCAAATAAGGCTGTAGTTTTTGAGTTATACTCGTAAGCTTATAAGTAGGGCCCGGATTAATATGTAAATCCATATTTTTATTTGAAATGGCTTTTGTTCTTAATTATATTTTCTACATAAATTATGATATTTAGATCAAGAAAATGCAATTTCTATTTTCCATATTTTTCCATATTTTAAGTATAAATCCATATTTCACAAGAAATTAAGTAAATTTATCCATATCTTCATTATTTTATGTTAGATGAATCAGCAGCTCTGTAAAATACCTAAAAATGAGTTTTGCGCCAAGATGACAGCGGTCACTGAATCGCGCTCGCGTCACCCGCCCCGCACCGCCTTTCCTCACCTGACTCGTGCGTCGTGCGTGCCCCATAGAGGTGGGTCGTCGACGTAATTTTCTTTAACGAAACTAGACCGTCTATTGCCGTTTATCGACTAGGTGATCAACTAGTTGAATTCGTCGACTAGTTAACGCGATAACGGCAGACGTTCAATCGATTAAAGCGCGGTGTCTACGGGCGCAACGCAACGACGACGGTTTTGCCCACTATTCGTCAGTTGAATGAACGGCAAAGTTAGTTAAAATTCAAAGAAATTTGATTTGAGCACAAGGCACTCTGACGGTGTGTGTGGTGTATAAATACCTACTATCGAATTTTACAATCAATCGATTTAAACTTCCCTTCGTACTTTTCCAGGCTTAGGACTAGTGAATAAGTTTTTAAAAGATTTTACTACTATCGTATTTCAGGCGTATTTAGAAGATCAACTGATTTTATGTACATATTTAATTATTTACATTTTTTATTAAAATATTTTTATGGATAGGTGTTTAAGGAATATTTTTATTTGCTTTTTTCTTTGTTTTCGTTTTTTATTAATGTATGTACAGAATAATCACATAAATTATTTTATAAATGAATTAAAAAACCTCTCCTTTTTTTAATCTCTCCTCAGGTGTATTTACGTTTAGGACATAATTTGCTCAACTTTGCTTGTCGTTAGTCTCGTTCGCCTTTCATTAATTAAAACATTATAAGACCTGCTTTAGAAAACATCCGTTCGCAAGGAACAGATGTTGCTACAATGTTACAATGGATTACAAATATTTTTTTTTATAAGACCTGCTTTAGAAAACATCCGTTCGTAAGGAACAGATGTTGCTACAATGTTACAATGGATTACAAATATTTTTTTTAATTTGGGTGGACGTAGGTAAGTATTGGTGTTTTCTCCACCATTCAAGGGGGCACGCCAAATGTCCTCTCTGGTCCTTTCTTGGAAGAATTTCTTTAGCTTTGACCTTGCGGCGCGAGTCTACACACTAATTTCAAATTTCTAAACAACGGCAACGTTTAGGCACGGTAATATTATCTAGTTTAGGTAAACAATAGTCCGCCAGACCGTCGACATACTCTTTCACGCAATATCAGAATGCTCTTGCCTTTTCACTCAAACAATTCTATTAAAAAAGAAATATTAACTCCTATGTTATATACTTAAGGTTTAAATTGGTTTGTACAATGATACTAATTCAACGAACGCATGCACTTATATTAACCGGGTATGTTTACGGCGTCGTCGTCGCATTGTTAGTAGATAAGAACGCTGTGGACTCTCAGTTTAGCCGTCTATGAATTCGACTAGATAACGAATGAACTGTAGACCGTCGAAGCGTCGATTGAACGTAGACCGTCTATTTAAACCGTTCGTTGATTCAACGCCCATTACTAGTGCCCCACAGTTCGTAAGTGACGCTCGTAATTGCTTGCCGTGTCGATTTGTCGCGTGTGATTGTATTTTGTTACTTACTCGCATTGCAAAAATGCCTAAGGATAAGCAACCATTGCGGTTCAAATTGGAAAAGTATATCGAAGATTTCCCAAACCAATGCCTAACTACAGATGGAAAAGTACTATTTTGTAATGCTTGTGAAAAATCTATATCCACCGAGCAACGTTTTTTGATATCACAACATGTGTCTACTGTTAAACACAAGCAAAATATTACAAGAAAGAACAAATTTAAGCAACAATTTTTTACTGATGCAGTCGCGAGCAGCTCCCAAAGTTCTACTTTCTCGAAAGAATTATGTGAAGCTATGATATGTGCAGATATACCCTTATGGAAATTGAATAATCCTACTTTTAAACAATTCCTGGAAAAATACTCTGGCAAACGCATTCCTGATGAATCCACACTTAGAAAAAATTATGTGTCTGGTATTTATGAAAATTGTTTGGCTTCGATTCGTGAATATATAAAGGATGGCCCTATATGGGTTGCCATTGACGAAACTACAGATTCTCAAAACCGATGCATTGGCAATGTGATTATCGGACGTCTAGATGAAGAAAATGCCAGCAAATCCTTTTTATTAGCATGTGAAGAACTTCCTAAATGCAACCACCAAACGTCAGCAAAGCTTTTTAATGATGCAATGAGTGTTTTGTGGCCTGATGGAGTTAAACATGAACAAGTTTTCTTGTTACTTAGCGATGCTGCTCCTTATATGGTAAAAGCTGCAAGTGCCCTTCAAGTTTTGTATCCAAAAATGATTCATGTGACGTGCTTGGCTCATGGTATAAATAGATTAGCTGAATGCATAAGGTCTCTGTTTAAAAATGTTGACAGTTTAGTATCAAACGTAAAGAAAATTTTTTTGAAAGCACCAAGCAGGATCTCAAAATTTAAAGAGATGTATCCCGACATTCCTTTACCACCAGAGCCAGTGCTGACTCGCTGGGGAACTTGGCTGACAGCAGTTGAATACTATACCCAGTATTACACTGAAATCAAAACTATTATTTTTGAATTAGAGAACGAGGCTGCTGCTATTTCAATCTCAAAAGAACTTCTCGAACATGACACTCTACGTAACGATTTGCTTTACATAAAAAGCAATTATTGCTTTTTATCACACGAGATAAAGGCACTCGAAAATTCTTCTACTTCTCTAAATGATAATTTGAAGATTATCGAAAATATCGAAAAAAAAGTTTTAGCATCAGAAGGTCCCGTTGCTGAAGTAGCGAGGCAAAAATTAAGCTACGTACTGGAAAAAAACAAAGGATTTAATACCCTAAAGAAAATTAACAGCATGCTGTGTGGAACATTAGAAGGCACCATAGATGTACCCTACTCACTTGAAGAATTATGCAAATTTAAATATGCTCCAATCACATCCTGTGATGTTGAAAGATCATTCAGCCAGTACAAGGCATTGTTTCGTCCGAACAGAAAGGGTTTTAATTTTGAAAATTTAAAGAAACATGTAATTGTATACTGTAATTCAAATAATAATGAAACAGAAGCGAAGTAAAATTGTATTTTTTTTGTTTTCCTTAATAAAAAGTCGATTTAATGTACAATGTCGTTATCTTTTATTATACATATTTTTCCCATATTTGAGGATTTTCAGTCCATATTATATGTACATATTTTGATGTTTTCAATACATATTAATCCGGGCCCTACTTATAAGAAAATGATCATATTGACCGGATGACCGTATTACCCTCACGTACTATATTGAATAAATAAGTTCTTTTTGTTTCAAATATTATTATCATCTGCTTGGAACCACTTATGGTTAGAGTAGTTTCCCGTAATCGTTAAGCTTGGCTGGAGAATTGACACAGTTCCAGCAAAAACACAGGATGAACCCTTCTATGCTTAGTTGGTGCACCCATTGCTCTGCTGTGTTTCGGTTCGCAGAATTTTAAAGCGAGAATAAATAAAATCTGAAGTATTTAATCTTAGACTTCCGGTGTTGATAACACATTTGCGATTTTTATTTGTTTCAAATTATGAACATGATGCGGACTGTTTGCGGTGACGTAGCTTGCTTGTATCTTAAAATATAAATCAGTAAGTCTTTCTATCAATGTATAATATTTGAATTGGAATCAATTCGGTCCCTACTCCCTAGTAATTAACCCTACCCTTGGCAAGTTGCGTGTAGATTATCTTTATTTTCTTAGAACTGACATTTAATCAATCCAACTAAACTAAAATATATTTTTATCCGTTTTTTTTTCTAGGCTGACTTAATAAATTAATCTTGCATCTAGGGCCTCAGCCACAGCCTTACTACGCCACTGGACAGTTTAGCTCGTTTGTCAGTCAATTACTACATATTTAAAAAAAAACACCCAACGTTGCTCTACTGAACCGGTCTAATATTTCTAGATCTGATAGTTTTCAAGATGATTATTACGCTATATATATCAGGTGATAGAAGTTTTTGGTATTCAAAAGTTAAATGTTTTTACATTTTTATGTTGCCTTCACACAGCAGACAGCTATGATCAAATTATTTTTAAATTTAATTCTAGTTGTAACTAGATTTTATTTCAAAGTAGAAGAAATAGATAAATGTTAAAAGAATAAAGTTCGATAACGTAATTAGTTTATAATGTACCTATTGTATAAATGTACCACTGCAGCTGTATATAATGGTGATTAGCAGAATAACATGCATCGTATGCGAGTTTTTGCAATCCAACACTATTGTCAGGAATTGCAGTTATGCAATCTGTTGCGTAAGTAATTAAAATACATTCAACAAAATTCATTGCGGCCGATTGCACACTTACATTTTCATGATTTGTTCAGTATCGCGAGGTTCTATAATATACGTCTACGAGGAAGTGACTGGCTTAAATCTTTATTAAATTGTATAAATACATTTCAACAAAGGTGAAGTAATAATAAATAAATTGAATGTTTTTGCAGCCGTATTTCGCAATCGCAATATGTGCAAGTATGTTTTTTAGCTATGAAGTTAAAAATAACGTTGTAAAATTTTTCACCGACTTACAGAAGGATCCCATCAATTCGACTGCATTTTAGCCTTTTAATGTATTGTAACTTTTTTAACCCTTAACACCACACGTGGGGGAGTAAGCTCCCCCACCGCTCACAATTTAGGAAATATTTTAAATGTTTGAAACGTAACGCGGTTGAGTGTTCGTGTATTCCCAGTGCCGCCCGAGGTCTTGCGGGGAGTGCCTAGCTTAGTTCAAGAGGTACGAGTCGATGGGGGAGCCTAGACCCCCACGAGTGTAATTAAGTTAGTTTTTTTGTTGTTTCATTTACTTATTTATTTTTTAGGTTTAGCTTAGTTTTTTTTAGGTTTGTGGTGCAATAAGGATAAAAATTTGAATCCCCAGCAGATACAAGATCTGTTGAATGACTTAGACTCTGACGAAAACGTGAATGAGGACATTTTTCCTGATGCATCATCGGATTTGAGTGACGCGGAGTCTGAAATCGAAAGTGAAGAAGAAGCGGAAAATATCTCTGAAAACGAAGACTCAAGTGACAACGATGAACAAAGCCGAAACAGCAATTCTTTTTATGGCAGAAACAGGTACAAATGGTCGAAAGTACCACCATCGCGATCACGAGTGCCAGCACATAACATTATTATTCATTTACCTGGTCTAAGAGGTTCTGCACAAGTCAAAAATGAAATATCTCCATTGGAAGCATGGTCTTGTCTATTTACTGAAGATATGATTGAATTAATTTTACAACATACTAATGAAAAAATCACAAATTATTCAGAAAACTATACATCTGACTCAGCCTATACTTACCATGTCATAAGAGAGAAAATTTTGGCATTTATTGGGTTGATGTTTTTGACAGGCATATTCAAATCCGCGAGAGAAGATGCTCGGGGCATATGGTCAGCCAAAACAAGGGGTAGACCTATTTTCAGAACAGTTATGAGTCTAAATAGATTTTTGTTTATCTTATCATGCCTACGATTTGACAAACAACTTACACGAGAAGAACGAAAAAAGACAGACAGACTTGCTCTAATATCAGAATTGTTTAACAAGTTTATAAAAAATTGTATCACTAACTACAGCTGCTCTGAGTACGTTACCGTTGATGAAATGCTCGTTCCTTTCAGAGGTCGATGTATTTTCCGTACGTACATGAAATCAAAACCAGCGAAGTATGGGCTGAAAATAATGTGTTTATGTGATGCAAAAACACATTACTTGTACAATGCCTTTATTTATTCAGGAAAAGAGCAAACTTCTCGAGCTAATACATTGTTGATACCAACAAGGAACGTTTTGACACTGACTGAACCAATTTACCAAATTAACAGAAATGTAACTGGTGATAATTAGTTTTCATCGATTGAGTTGGTTGATGCTTTGAAACAGAAAGGCCTAACTTATGTAGGCACTATTCGTAAGAATAAAAGAGAAATTCCTTTTCAGTTTCTTCCTCATAGGAGCAGGCCAGCTCTCTCGTCAATCTATGGCTTTCAAAAAGATAAAACACTTGTGTCTTTTGTACCGAAAAAGAACAATAGTATTGCGCTCATATCCTCCATGCATCATGAAGCTGTAACGAATCCTGAAACTAAGAAACCAGAGATCATTGAATTTTACAATTCTACAAAAGGTGGCGTGGATGCTCTTGACCAGAAGTGTGCTGCTTACAGTGTCAACAGCAGAAGTCAAAGATGGCCAACTACAATATTCTGTGCGATGTTGAATATATCAGGAGTAAACAGTCATGTTCTATATTGCGCCTCAAACCCTAAAAGCGTATGAGCCATTACAAGTTTTTAGAAGAACTTGGATACGCTTTAGTAACTCCACATGTTATGAATAGAAGATCTATGACAAATCTTTCAAAAGAGCTGAAAGATATGATTGACAAGTTTCTCCGTGAGGTTGGTGTTGAGCTACCTGAAGATCAACCTGCACAAGGACCGAGCCAAAATAAGAGACCAAAGAAATCGCGCTGTCATTTGTGCCCACGACTCAAAGACAGTAACACCCCAAGAGTGTGCACAAAATGTATGAAGAATGTGTGCCGTAATCATTCTGTAGACGTAAAAGTATGTGCTAAATGTCAGGAAAAGTATTAATTGGGCTATAATACATTATTTTGATAGAAAATATTGAGTCTGAAATGAGGTTCCTAAACTTGAATGATTTTTGATATTTTCTAAGTACCATGTGCATTCCTCTTGTGATTTTAGACGTTTAAGTATTTTTGTAGATTTTTATGTATTATTTGTAATTCATAAGATATGAGTAACTACAAAAAAGACTCGATTTACTTCTTGTTTCTACTTTTAAGTCATAATCGCTTTTCAAAGTAAACTCTTAAAATTTAACATGTTTTTTGTGACTTGTTTTGTTTGACGCTAGAAATGTATATTATTAAGTTTAAAGTTATAAATAAATACTCTAATAACATTCAAAAAATGTATTTTAATTATTTCGTAGAAAAAAAACTGGTCTAGTAATGCAAATTGGTACTGATATATGATTTTTCTTTTTGGGGGACCACGCTCCCCCACGTGTGTAGATGCGTGGCCAGAAATAGCGTGTGGTGCTAAGGGTTAATACTGATGTGACATCAACAGCAGCCTAATGGAGTGCTTCGTAGTAAACTGGGTACGGATTGAGTTAAAGTCGTAGTTGCGATTCCACCATTTGTACAGTGTGCATCCAGTGCGTGTTGCCAGAGATCTGAGACGTCGTCCTTCACTGCTGGCCTTGGTGTAAGCTCAAAGTGGCTCAGCGAGCCATGGAGATGGCTATGCTCAGGGTTTCTCTGCGTGATAAACATAGAAATGAGGATATCCGCAGTAAAACCAGAGTGACCGACGTAGCCCAACGGATTATTAAACTGAAGTAGCAATGGACCGGCCACATAGCTCGAGAACCGACTAAAGAGTTCCGCAACCGAATCAAGAAAAAAGTTCCTGATTGGCAGCCTCGTACCAATAGGCGAAGTGTAGGGCGATCCCCCCCTAGACGTAGTGTCAACCTGGTATGACACACAGGAAGTCGATGGATGCAGTTGGCTCAGGACCGTGCTTTGTGTCATTCCATGGGGGAGGCATATGTTCAGCACAGGACTTGTGAAGGGCTGTAATGATGACGATGATGATTCGTTTACAGACGTAAAGTACACCTGACAAGCTATGGAATGCTTTGACCATACGTAGTAATCTTCGAGAATGCATTAATACATTCGTTTGATCATGGAAGCACTCGCGAATTTTTCTATTCGGTAGAATTAGTTAATAACAGCATCAAATACATCTACATCTCATCTTCTAAATTTAAATAGTTCACAGCTGGACATGCTGACCCATTTCCGACTTTATTGTTTACATCTGACATGGATATTTTTGTATAATATAACATATTAAGAACATGGTTTTAAGTGGAAGCATGAAGTTGCCGTTTTAATGGAGATGTCACTTTGAATTAAAATTAAACCTACCTGCTCTAAGGTTCGCAATAAAAAAACACATTATGACATATGACATTTTTAATTAAAAAAAATTATGTTTAACTTTCATAATATCCTATACCTTTAAACGAGCAATTCTTCTATACATACATCGGATCGGATCTTCTATACATACATCGAATCGGATTCTCGGAAACGACTCCAACGATTTTCATAAAATTTTGTGTGCAAGGAGTTTCGGGGGCAATAAATCGATCTAGCTAGGATTTATTTTTAGAAAATGTCTTTTTGTCCGTGTTTTTAGGCAATAAAAACTGCTACAATATCGTTAGAATAAGAAGGTAAATTTGACAGTTTATTAATGATTACAAATAGCTTAATTGGTATATTGGGCGGTCACAAAATCGTAAAATCCATGGTTCGAGCCCAGACCGACCGACTGTTTTTTAATTTTTTTTAAGTTCCTTTCTTTTTTGAGAAAATCTATTTTTTCGAGCCCTTTTTTATTTTTTAAAAACACGAAAATTTATATTAAACTAATTGCACTCATGATTTTTTATTCAAATAACGAGTTCAGTTTTTTCTATTATGTCGCTAAGATCAAAAAATATTATTCGTATTTCATCAGTATGTAATTTGTATCTAAATATAATTTCCAAAACGCACGATTTAAAAAAAAACCGAGCGAAAAATACCGAGCAAAGCTCGGTCAACCGGGTACTTGTTTTAACATAACAAGACAAGTAAGAAATTAAACTTCCGAAAATCAACCGATTACCATTTATTCTGAAATTGTATAAATTTGTTAAAAAACAGGAAGAGTTCTCAGGAAGCGGTACAAACAGCGTGTTTTTAGTGACGGTGTAAGAATATCCACTACCTCATATCTTCCCGTGGGTGTCGTAAGTGCTGACAGGGGGAGACAGGCAGGAGATGGGCAGCAGAGTTCCTAATAACGACTAAAAATAAAAAACTGCAGTTGCCAACCCGCTTATCAAGCGTGGTAACTATGGCAAATATCTATTCTATGAAGCAATGAATGGCCTATGTTCTGCAGTGGAATTTGATAGGCTGTAATTTCTCTCTCTCTAGGCTCTAAGTTCTATCGCTAGGGCATAAATTACTTTCTCTCGAGATAAATCAGTTAGAAAATGTACGAGTAATGAGGGTTAATAATAAATATTTCGATTAAATTAATATAGTTTTCTTAAAAAATGTGTTTGAATTTTTCAATATAAAACGGCAATTTTACTAGTATGCTTTAACTCTTATACTTCATAATATCTTTATTAGTGGCCTTGAAACCATGGCATTGCATTGATAAGAATTCTCTTGATAACCTTAATTAAATGTCATATAAATCTATAGTGTTACCTACGCACATGAAGAAAAGACATTCTTTTAGGCCGGCCACATACATATGGAATTCCGTTTCGAGATTACGTTTCGGAATTCCGAAACGAAACGTACAAGTCGGCCACACACACGGAATCCCGTTTTGTCCGCAAAATTTTAAACCGTAGGTTTGTGACGGATCATTGTTTTTATATGAACTTGCTGCGTTCGGAATCCCGAATCGGAATTTCGATACGGAATCCCGAAACGGCATCCCGAAACGGAATTCCGAAACGGAATTCCGAAACGAAATCCCGATACGGAATTCCGTATGTATACGGCCTGCCTTATAGGTTTACTACTAGACGGGGTCCGTGACTTGTGATCCCGTGGCCTAAATACACTGCGCGCTGATTTTTTTATAGGATAGGGTGACAAACAAGCACACAGTCCACCTGATGGTAATTGGTTGCTGTGGCCCAAAAACGGCAGGGCCCAGGCGAGGATGGAATTACAGCGGAGCTTCTGAAAGCGGGTGAAACACCAGTGACAACGCTCTCTTGAAGAACTACAGACCTATTTCCCTTCTGAGCCGCGTCTACGTGCTGTTTTCGAGAGTCATTCCGAATCGTCTCGCCCACAGACTCGACGACTTCCAGCCTCCCGAACAAGCCGGTTTCCGAAAAAGCTAAAGTACCATAGATCGCATACATACCCTGCGGCAGATTGTACAGAAGACCGAAGAGTACAATCTGCCGCTTTGCCTGGCGTATGTTGACTATGAGAAAACCTTTGATTCCGTCGAAATTTGGGCGGTGCTACAGTCCCTTCAGCGGTGCAAAGTTGACTGTCGGTTTATCGAAGTGCTGAAGTGTTTGTACAGTAGGGCTAAGATGGCTATTCGAGTACAGAACCAGAGCTCGAAACCCCCGAAACTCTTCACCGCTGCATTGGAAGACGTTTTAAATCTACTGGACTGGAAAGGATACGGTATTAACATCAATAGCGAGTACATCACTCAACTTCGATTTGCCGACGATATAGTCCTTATGGCAGAATCGCTGGAGGACGTTAGCACTATGCTCAATGATCTCAGTGGTGTCTCCCAACGGATAGGTCTTAAGATGAACATGGACAAAACAAAGATCATGTTTAATGTCCATGTCACACCTATGCCGGTAGTTGTTGGGAGTACTATGCTCGAAAATGTTGACGAGTCCGTTTACCTGGTACAAATAGTCCGACTAGGTTAGTCCAACTTTAACTTTAGAAATTACGACACATCTTCTCGTCAGGTATACCTCAAAACCTGAAAACTAAATTGTACAACCAGTGCGTGTTGCCAGTTGCCAGATGACCTACGGAACTGAAACGTGGTCCTTCACTGCTGGCTCAAGGTCGCTCAGCGAGCTATTGAGAAGGCTATGCTCGGGGTTTCACTGCGTGATAAACTCAGAAATGAGGATATCCGCAGTCGAACTAGAGTAACCGACATAGTCCAACGGATTAGTAAGCTGAAGTGGCAATGGGCCGGCCATATAGCTCGAAGAACTGATAACCGATGGGAAAAAAAGGTTCTCGTGTGGCAGCCTCGTACCGGTAGGCGTAGTGTAGGGCGACCCCCCACTAGATGGAGTGACAACCTGGTAAGACAGGCAAGTCGATGGATGCAGGTGGCTCAGGACCGTGCTTTGTGGCATTACTTGGGGGAGGCCTATGTTCAGCAGTGGACTTGTGAAGGGCTGTAATGATGATGATGGTGAGCGCTCGAGCCGAACTAGTCTTAGTTCTTTGCTTTGTAAACCGCGAACGTTGTTTTCGATAATCTAACACTGATTTTGTTTAATGTGACTAAGAAAATGGTGTTATTATTTATGTGCGCACTTTGTCAACGTGATTTGATAAACATATGTAACTTTATTTCGTATTTGCCTAAAAACAAGAAAAGAGCTTGTCGTGAAGCGACAATAAAAAAACTAAGAACCTAACTTAACTAGAACGAAAACAACCAAAATAAAATAAATTATTTAAAAATTTGAAGTTTTACAGTATCTTTTATAAAAAAAAAGGTATGAAGGTGATGATGGGTTGTAATGAAGATGGTGATTTACAATATTATTAAAAAAAAAAAATAACAAAAGATACTGCAACGAAGTATGCACAGGCTATGCCTATGATAGGTGCACAGCTCCTGCTCTAGGAACACGTAGAATCTGGAGAAAACACACGCAGCGTCTGGAGAAGGTACACGCAGCGCTTGGAGTAGACCCACACAGCGTCTTGAGCCGGTACGCAGCGTCGGGAGTAGGTCCACGAAACGTCTGAAGTAGGCACGCAGCGTTTAAAGTAGGTACACGCGGCGCTTGGAGTAGGCAAACACAACTTCCGGAGTAGACCCACACAGCGTCCGGAATAAACACGCAGCGTCTGAAGTAGGTCCACGCAACGTCAGGAGAAGGCACGCAGCGTTTGAAGTAAGTAAACACAGCGCACTAGTAGGCGGAGGCGTAGGCGTGGCTAGGCGACGACTTAAGGAGCGGGCAGAGGCTTGCAGGATCCCGAGGCAGTGCAGAAAAGGCCTTTAGGAGATGCTTCAAGTATCAAAGCTCAAGTCAGACTCCCCCATTCGCCGATTGTTCGGCTTCTTTTCCCTTTTTGACGGATCTGGCATAAGAACGGAAAATTATTCTCATTAAATTTGAAATTATTTAAATTAAAAGCAAATTCTTGTAAATGGCCAAGAAGAAAGGAGTATTTTGAAGTAAAAACATCAGGCCGGTAACGATATTTGAATAAAAATTGCCATGACAACCTGATAAACAACGATGTCAAAACATGTCAAATTTTGGTTTTAGGCTCGTAATACAGAAACGGCAAGATTTAAGTGAAAAATGAGATATTATTTATATAGGAAAAAAAAGTAGCGCAACAGCGCGCACGAAACCCGAAATTGCAGAGTTACGGAGAACTAAATAAAAGACCGAAAAAGGTAGACTCCATTGACATCGATTTAAAAAGTGCTGATAACGTGAAAATACGACGTGAAAATGATTTGTTATTGTGTTCTTATGGTTTAAAAATGTTACAGGTTCCTATGGAAATAAAGGTGATGCAAAATATCCAGTTTTGAGATGAATGCAGAAAATCAAAAACAGAATGGAAAAATAAATTTAAAATAGTGTAAAATGGTATGTAAGTAGCATAACACTACAAGCTTAGGTACTCCTTTATGAAAGGCCGGAAACGCACCTGCAACTGCCCTGGCCTTGCAGTTGTTCATGGACGGTGGAGTCACTTACTATCAGAGATGCATGCACGTTTGCCCCCACTTCTATAAAAACACACAGTCCACCTTATGGTAAGTTGATGCTGTAGCTCATAGACACTATACATCTGTTCTCCAATAAAAATCAATAAAGGATTAGTAAAAGGGTATCTGGTTAAATAAAAATACAACTTTTTTTTTTTTTTTTTTTTTTTTATAGAAGAGGGGGCAAACGAGCATGCGGCTCACCTGATGTTAAGTGACTACCGCCGCCCATGATCAACCGCAACACCAGGAGAATTGCGGGTGCGTTGCCGGCCCTTTAGAAAGGAGTAAGCTCTTTTCTTGAAGGTCCCCAGGTCGTATCGGTCCGGAAAAATCGCCGATGATAAACTATTCCACAGAGAGGTTGTACGTGGAAGAAAACTCCTTGTGAAACGTACAGTGGTGGACCGCCAAGCATCCAGATGGTGTGGATGGTATCGGGACGTTTGCCGTGTCGTGCGTTCACGAAATTTGGCGGCTGGGATTAATCCGAACAATTCCTCAGAGCACTCCCCGTGATAGATGCGATAAAATACGCAAAGAGATGCAACATCTCTTCGCAACGCCAGTGAATCGAGCCGATCGGAAAGCACTCGGTCGTCGACGATTCGAGCCGCTCTGCGCTGGATGCGGTCAAGTGGAAGGAGCTGGTACTGGGGAGCCCCAGCCCAGAGATGGGAACAGTATTCCATGTGCGGCCGAACCTGCGCCTTGTAAAGTTGCAGGCGGTGTGCCGGCATGAAATACTGTCCCGCTCTGCTGAGCACGCCAAGCTTTTTAGAGGCCAGTTTGGCCTTCCCTTCCAAGTGACCACGAAACTGCACGTCACTCGATATGTCGACGCCGAGGATTCCGATACTGGCTGAGGCAACAAGGGGAGTGCCTTGAAACTGAGGGGATACGACAAAGGGGTTCTTTTTAGCGGTTAACGCGCAAACTTGTGTCTTCTGGGGGTTAAACTGGACTAGATTTAGTCGTCCCCAATCCGAGACTCTGTTCAGCAAAGACTCGACTTCAGACACAAGTTTGTCCCGGCACTCGGAGACGTTTTCCCGAGAAATATTGGCTCGGCCGGTGTAAAGAGCATCACCAGTGCTGTCATCTGCATAGCAATGAATGTTACGGGTATGCAACATATCATTGACATGCAGAAGAAACAGCGTTGGCGATAGCACGCAGCCCTGTGGAACACCAGCATTAATAGGCTTGCAATCGGAGCTTGCACCGTCTACAACGACCTTGATGCTCCGATCTGCAAGAAAGCTGGTGATCCAATTGCACAATTTCTCGGGAAGCCCGTAGGAAGGGAGCTTCGAAAGAAGCGCTTTGTGCCAAACCCGATCGAAGGCCTTCGCAATGTCCAAACTAACGGCCAATGCCTCCCCCTTGAACTCTACTGCCTCCGCCCATCTGTGAGTGAGGTAGACCAGAAGATCACCAGCTGACCGACCACGGCGAAAACCGTATTGGCGGTCACTAATCAGCTGGTGATCCTCAAGGTACCTCATGAGCTGGGTGGCATATTTACCGTGCCAGCGTACCGTCGACGTCCGCGCGATCTACAGATGTCACACAGTTTTCGTTCTGAATTGCGCCGGTCTAGAAGTACATAGATACCTTTTTTAAGGTCATACCTCGAAAATTTGGTAGTTTTTCTATTTCACGTATTTAAGTTTTATAAATTACAAACGAAAACTTTGGTATATGATTTTTGACTATATGACCTTGGATTGCATAAAAGGTAAACACAATATCATGTAATTTACCCGATAGAAAAAAAAAAATGAAAGTAGGCTTTAATAAGTTACATTTCTCCATGACAACACAGTACTTTTACGAATAAGTTCATGGAATTATTTTTAAGCCATGGTAAATAATCATAATCTAAATTCTCATACACCATTTTTTTAAATCCGAAACGAAGTTTTCTTAAAAAAAAATGTTCTTTGGCGCTTACTTCGTTTTTATCCGAGCGTGTGCTCGGTATTAGCTATCTCATAATTTGTGTATTATGAAGTCATTGCATCACTTACATTTTGACACTCCCTCAGTCATCCGTGAGGTTCAACGACAAAGAAATAAGCCACGCCCCCAAAACGACGATTCTTTTTCAAGATATCCTCATAAGAAGTCATTGTAATTCTACACTTATTGAATCGTGTCTAACAAACTTTAGTAGTAGACTAAAATAAGGCAGACAAGACAAAGATACCTACGTAAGTAGGCTAATAGGTAACACGGAAAGTACCCGCGAAGGTTGTGCCATTGTTCATCATATAGATTAACGATAACCAACTATTAAGTTTAAGAGTTGTATTTCTTATTTTTTGTAGTATTCATTTATTTATAAAAATAAGCCATTGTTTTTACAATTGTTTTGTAGTGACATAAGTTCGAGTCCGATCCGATGGAGTTAAACATTTTGCGAGATAAACATGTTTGTTCGTATAGTGTACTATTATTTATATGGTATAGTAGGTGAGGATAATGTGGTCATCCGGATAATGTGGTCACTTTCTTATAACTCAAAAACTACGGTCTTGTTTGCATAGATGCATACGGGTGACAACGCATCTGCATTTTGATTCGTAATCGAAGATAAATGTAGATGTCTATGGGCCACAGCAACCACTTACCATCAGGTGGACTGTGTGCTCGTTTGTCACCCTATCCTATCAAAAAATGCCTCTGTGATACGATAGCTCTTCATCAGTTAATAAAATAGTAAAGGGTCAAAAGGGCGCTGCTTTATCGACGCCAATGTGACAGTTGACATTATCTATACATATTATATTAAAGTACCCGGTTGACCGAGCTTTGCTCGGTATTTTTCGCTCGGTTTTTTTTTTAATTCGTGTGTTTTGGAAATTACATTTAGATACAAATTACATACTGATGAAATACAAATAATATTTTTTGATCTTAGCGACATAATAGAAAAAACTGAACTGATTATTTAAATAAAAAATCATGAGTGCAATTTGTTTAATTTAAATTTTCGTGTTTTTTTTAAAATACTAAAAAAGGGCTCGAAAAAATAGATTTTCTCAAAAAAGAAAGGAACATGAAAAAAAAGTTAAAAAGTCGGTCGGTCGGTCTGGGCTCGAACCGGGGTTTTACGATTCTGTGACCGACCATTATACCAATTAAGCTATTTATTATCACTAACAATCCGCCAAAATTTACCTTCTTATTCTAACGATATTGTAGCAGTTTTTCATTGCCTAAAAACACGGACAAAAAGACATTTTCTAAAAATAAATACTAGCTAGATCGATTTATTATCCCCGAAACTCTCTGGACACTAAATTTTACGAAAATCGTTGGAGCCGTTTCCGAGATCCCGATTATATATATATATATATATATATATATATATATATATATATATATATATATATATATATATATACAAGAAGTGCTCGTTTAATAGTATAGGATTTGTAGAAAAGTCGTGTCTGTAATTCTTCTTGAAAAAACAAGTCCAGGGGACTAATAAAAGGGTACTGAAGCTAAATTAGTGGTTTTTAGAATTTTTGTCTGTCTGTCTGTGTATTCACGATTCACGCAAAAACTACTAGACCGATTTCCATGAAATTTTGTATGTAGGTAGTTACAAACCCGGGGCTACTTATAGGCTTTTTTAATTTTTATCCAATTACGGAACTTCAAAAAAGAATGTCTAGTCCGTTCCTTTCTTTAAATGTTAATTTTATATTATGATTCTATCTGTTTGTACATATTATATGCATGATGACTGATATTTTTTTTAAATAAATAGCATATTTATAAATAACGTTCCTTAGTTTTAACCTTTGTTTAATAAATTGAAACTACGCCGATGATCTACATTTTAGTTTTCCAAACAGCGCCATCTGATCCCATCCCATCCCATCATCTAATCCCATGGGGAAGAAAGGTTCTCGAGTGGCAGCCTCGTACCGGTAGGCGTAGTGTAGGGCGACCCCCCACTAGATGGAGTGACGACCTGGTAAGACATGCAGGAAGTCGATGGATGCAGGTGGCTCAGGACCGTGCTTTGTGGCGTTACTTGGGGGAGGCCTATGTTCAGCAGCGGACTTGTGAAGGGCTGTAATGATGATGATGATGAAACGGCGCCATCTATGACCAAATAGAAAAGGTACATTTTGCGTTCAGTTACTAATAAAATCTAAATAATATATATATATATATATATATATATATATATATATATATATATATATATATATATATATATATATATATATATATATATATAAATAATAATATAAATATAAAAATAATGAGATATTATAAAACTATTTAAAAATCCTTACGTTCATTTTTTAGCTTTTCGTTATTTCATTTCAAAAGTGTAATAAAT
Source organism: Parnassius smintheus behrii (assembly GCA_036936625.1). Lineage (NCBI taxonomy): Eukaryota > Metazoa > Arthropoda > Insecta > Lepidoptera > Papilionidae > Parnassius > Parnassius smintheus. The sequence continues at coordinate 45,847,592 of JAUPFT010000001.1, read as the reverse complement.
TTAACAGATAATAGTGACGTTTATCAAAAATATGAAAATCTATAAGGTTTAATTACTAATGTATATGTAAATTGATTTAAACTGATCTGCCTGCAATTATTGCAAAATTCTCATTATCCTTATAGTTCTATCAAAAAGATATTTATATAATGTCTTGGCCAAATCTTAGACTGATCATATCTTAAAGTAATAAATTTCGTGAAATAGTAGTAGTAATTTAAACTGTTTGTGGACCATGTCATAATAAAATTGTCTGAATCAATGAAAAGAGACCGTTTGACTATATTAAACTCAAATAACTAAACAAAATTGCTATTTCATGGTATTATGGTCATATCGTCAAATAGTTTTTCACCGCTAGCGGCGCTGATAGCGTATTTTTAACAAAAACAGAGTTTTTAGCACAATCAACGCTACTTTGTGCCTTATTTATGCAATAAATAAATGTTCGCGGCTCCCCAGTTACACCCCAACCTTCTATCGCTGATATTACTAGATAGCATAGTTTTGGATTTCATTATTTCTTCTAATAATAGCGCCATCTACTCACTGCTAAATAAACTAAGGGTAAGACACCGCCAACTTCCTGACTCCAGGCAGCTAATGAGAATTTCGTGACGGAAAAACTCAAAAATTGATTTTTTGGTACGAACCGAGATTCGAACCCAGGACCTCATGATCAGCAGTCGTACTACTACAACAAATAGACCAACAAGGCAGTCAAGTAGGTTGGAAAACTTATGTTTAATTTTATTAAGAAGAATGCAATGAATAACTTGAATTGTTGTCGGATAGTTTCTAAGAATTTTAAATATTTTTATTATGCAAGTTTATTTTTAAAGCAATGCTGAATATTAATAGTACCTAACCAGTTTTACTTTATTAGTCATAATTGAATTGCAATATAATGCTAAAATAAATAATGAAAATCGGTCAAGAGCAAGCTATTTGCGCAATTAATTTTGCGTGCAATTAGCTCTTGTGGAAAGACTTTCTCCCTAAAACATTGGCTCTGGATAATTTTTGCCTCGATCCAAACCTGTTTCTAAATGTTTTTTATACACAAAATTAAAGTGACAAGCAAATATATTATATTCCATCTAATGGTAAGTGGTTACCGCAGGCCAAGTACATCTGTAGCCGACTTAAATCACAGAATTATGGAATGTAGAAGTAAGGAGTACCAACTCCCATAGGAGAATAGTTGAAAAAGTGTCCATCTGTAAGCAGTAAAAAACAGTTCAAAAACTCTCCACTACAGCGCTCGAGTAGCTACGGGGTGTGTTAAATCGCCGTAAAATACGTTGAGAGATTTTGAAAGCAATAAAATAATTATTGTAAAAAGAATTATGGTGAAAGTCTGTGCAACAAAAAAATTATAAAAAGTTCTGTAAAATTTAGACTGTAGCTTTAGTAGCGCCACCCTTATTTAACGCTTTCCTACCGACACTTTTTTATACAATCTGTACTCCTTACCTCTACACTCCATAATATACAGAATGTTACAGCTACGTTGTCAACTCTGGGGACTAAAACGGAATGCATCAAATTCTGTATTTACACTGGCCCACAAATACTCTTGAGACACGAAACACAGTAGTGATCTGTGATTTTCTCAGATTTTCTGAATAATCTCTCTCGAAAAATATGCTTCAATATTCCATTTTTCTTCGCAAATGCGGAGGGAGCACGAAGTGATTAAGTATTTGTTTTAATTTATTTTGGCACGAGAACATGAAACATTGTCTAAAACATACTTTAATGTCAGAATTAATATTATAATTAATAAAATCAGGCTTTACTTTGCGGAAATCCATTATATTAAAGTTGTTGAGAATTACTTCGCTCCACAGAAATCGTAATAATAAGATTCGCTCACATCCGCTCAATGAAATAAAATAATGTAATACCTAGTTTGAAGAGCACCTCCCGCCCTTCCTTAATAGGGGATAGTGCACGCAATTGATTTTTATTAATGTTTATTTAGTGTGAGATGTGGATAAAGATTGAACGTATAGCTCACTTCCCCCACTAAATCGTCTCAAATTTTACATGATATTTTTATTTTTACGTGGTAGAGCCATGCTGCAGCTATATTATGGTGTATCATGAATGGGTCGGCTCGATTGGGGTAGGACTAAGCTCTCACAGAATACCAGCGTAAAATAGCAGCTTAATGCTGCTGTGTTTCGTATAGAGAGTGCAGAGAACCGGAGATCCCTTTAACTGGAAACGAGGCATTACATCTTAGTCCTCACGGGTGACAACGCATTTTGATGTTTAATCGAGGATAGATGTAACTGTCTATGGGCCACAGCATCCACTTACCATTAGATGGACTGTGTGCTCGGTTGTCACCCTTACACTATAAAACATCGATATACTTAAAAAAAGTTAATAGTACTATGGCTGATTATGTAAATAAAAATCTATTGTTTTGCTGCACTAGTCGATAAAGAGTAATTGTGAAAATGTTTACTGTGTAGCGATTTTACGACCGTGTGCCACGTGTGTTTATATCGTTTTAAAAAAATAGTTCAATACATGAAGTTTTATTGTTTAACCAGAATAAGAGTTGTTTTGAGTTGTCTGATGGGGTTTAAAGTGTATCTCATACTAGTTAGTCGTCTTCATCCGCCGAGTGTCTTAGGTTACATTTTGTGGTAATAACAGTAACGACGCTCGTAAAACATAAGTATATTTTTTATAAACTCTCACACCTGTCATCAGAGACTACGGACTTCAATTTAGCATGATCCTGATACACCTATATACACAAACATCCTTGCCATTATTTAAAAAAAAAACTAAGACTTTTGTTTTAAGTTTTTTAAATTGCATGCAATATTTCCAATTCACAATACCGAATACACAATTTAAACCACATTTGAACAATTCAATGTCATTCACAATAAGATAAGCTTCACCTTGATATACTCGTACCTACGTAATATATTTTGTTTAGAGAGAGAAAGGCTTGGCTAGACTGAAATTTATGACTACCTATAATATATTAGTGCATGTGTACCCCACAAGCAGATTAATAAAACTGAAAAGATTATTTGTTAAATAATTATTTGTGACTTATTTATTTTATTCCTCGCACACCCTCACTTCTTTCAGCATCTACAGCAATTATTTTGTCGTGGAGTATGGATCCGGCAAGAAGAAAATTTTAGATAAAGCCACACGCTTTTATACCATGTTTAAATTGTTATTTTAATATAAAAAACGTGCTATCATAAAAAACTTAGGTACTAAATAAAATCATTTAAGAAATAAAAGTGTAAAAGTATTTTAATAGCTTTAAATAAATTTTTATAACCGCCTACACACCTTCCACCGTTAGGACAAGGAAAAACTAATAACGAGTAATTTTGAGAATATTTCAATGCTCGTTATGCTCAAATTTTAAAATGGACGTGTTAACAGTTTTATGGATTAAAAGCTAAAGATTATCACGGCAGTTTCTTTATCACGCCTGTTTCATTAGACTATTACACAAATCCCCTTCTTTATCGAACGTACGATAAAACTGACACGAATGTAAGTGGATAATAAGTACATTTTCCTGTTAAACTACTTTTACAATACTCGTACCTTAGAAAATAACCTGACATTATAAATTGTAAGTATTGATTTCTAGCTCCAATTATATGTAATATAAAACTAAAAATGAAGAGGGGGGGGGGGAGGGTCAAAATTGCGTTACGTAATACTTGAACGCCCCCTAAGTAGGTATAATTAAATAATACGGAAATCAATGACATCAATTTTTCTTCATGTTATATTTAATTAAAAAATAAATAGTTAAAAGTAAAATAACACGTCTGTTTTACATAAGGCTTTCGTTTTTCTTTACAATAGACATACCTAGTCAGGTAATAAATTCTGTCACATGTTTAATATAAAATAATTGAAACAAGTTTATTCATTATGTAACCATTTATATACCAAAATGAACTTAACAAAACATAGATTCTTATGACACTAAAGTTTATTCAAAATGACCTCCGTGATTTTGAATACAGGCCTTCAATCTGCGCGGCCAATCGTCTATCGCAGCACGAACGAGGTCCATGTCAATATCGGCGGCTGCCTTAATCAAGGATGTCTTGAGGGACTCCAAATTGGGATGAGGCTTTGAGCACGCCTTTTCCTCCAAGTGTTGCCATATTTGGTAATCTAACGGATTCAAATCTGGACTGGAAAAGGGCCAGTCTTCGTGCCGGATGAAGTCGATTTCACGCGCCGCCAGCCAGTCTTGTGTGCTCTTCGCTCTATGAGCTGACGAATCTTGTTGGAATACCCAGTGCCTGTTATTGAACATGGTATGAGAAACAGGTTACACAAGGTTCGTCAGGACTGTATTTTGATACACAACTGCATTCGTTTTTACACCTTTCTCACAAAAATGTACCTCTGTTAAGCCCCAATAAGAAACTCCCAACCATACCATGAGCGAGGATGGAAAATGACCTCGTTGGACTCGCGGAATACGGTTGCTCGCTTCTTCACTACTGTGTGCGTACACCTTATCATTTTGTTTGTTGTAGCTCTCTTCTACGGTAAATTTTTTTTCATCCGAAAAAAGAATTTCCCGATATTTTTTCCCGCGTACCGCTTCAACAAAGCCCAGCATCTCTTCAGTCTCAGGTCCATTAGACGAGCATTCTGTTTTTCATCCTGTTTTTCTTCGATATGCCCGAAGCCCTAAGTCTTCATTTAACACCCTTTTCACCGTGGTTCTGCTTAACCCCATCTGAAGGGCCAACAGTTTCTGCTTACGTTTGGGATTTGTTTGAATTCGCGCCTTCACAGCTTTTATCACTGCTGGAGTCCTAAAAGACCGAGGGCGACCACTTCTTGACCTGTCATCTACACTAGAGTCTTCATGGTATCGTTTGATGGTACGATAAACGAATCTTTTGGTTATATTCAAATTTTTCAGTATGTCAAAAATTTTAATTGGCGCGTAACCGCAACGATGCAACGCAATAACTGCAACACGTTCTTCTTTAAGCGTCCACTCCATATTTAAAAATGAGTAAAATTCTAAAAATTATACAGTTTTATTTTCATGAACAATTCGAAATTCGAATTCAATAAACTTTTTTGTGGCCAGCATTCTAAAAGAAAAGTTTTTACTGTGTGACAATACTAACTTATGACCTGACTAGGTAGATAGACGATAATAAAGATGCAAGAGTAAAAAGTTGAATACCAACGTAAAATGGTAGCTTAATGCTGCTGTGTTTCGTATGGTGAGTGTAGAGAACCGGAGACCCTTTTTACTGGAAATGAGGTATTCCGTCTTAGTCCTCACAAGTGACAACGCATCTGCATTTTGATTTGTAATCGAAGATAAATGTAGATATCTATGGGCTACAGCAGCCACTTACCATCAGATGGACTGTGTGCTCGTTTGTCACCCTATCCTATAAAAAAAAAAAAACGTACAATTAAAACCTTTTCTTAATTAAGACATAATTTAAAAGGTTTTTTAATCTGAAGTTCAAATCCCAGCTAAGAATAATATCGACAGACAAAAGTGAATGTATTTTCGGTGTGCCGTTGTCTTATTGCATTGTTCAACTCTTTGCAAATCTATGAACAGCAGCGACGAACTTTCTGTATCTGTTTACAAGGCAAAAAGAAAAAATATGTCGATTTGTGTCGTATTTTAATCCTATTGTTGATGTAGAGCGAATAAATATAGATCTGCTGTATAATAAAATTAAATTTAAGATATTATAATTTGTCGCGATGAATGTTTTACGTGGTCGAACCACGTTCACAGTAGATACGACTTTTTTTTGCAATTTATTGTGTTTTTTAGAATAAGGGTGACAAACGAGCACGCAATCCGCCTGATGGTAAGTGGATGCCATAGCCCATAAATATCTCCATTTACCCTCGATTAAGAATCAAAATGCAGATGCGTTATCACCCCTGAGGACTAAGATGGAATGCCTCGTTTCCAGTAAAAATATGGTCTTCGGATCTCTACCATACAAAACACAGCAGTATTAAGCTGCTATTTTACGCTGGTATTCTGTGAGAGCGTGGTGCTTCCCCGTTCGAGCAGACCCATTCGTGCTACAACCATAATATAGCTGCAGCGTAGCTCTAACATGTATTATTAATCAGAGCTAGGCTTCGGCAAGAATACGCTAAATGAAATACATAATTTTAAAGTTGGGCGCAAGACGAGGGTGAGCGCAGAATCAATCGTTCGCTGTGTTGCATTGGTATCGATGATTTTTATTACAAGTCTTAGAAACTTTGATTATACAGGCATATAATCAAAGCTTAGGAATAAGATTTTATTAAAAGAAGAACTCCAATTATCTTTGTTAATCTAATATCTATAACGTAGACGTAAAAATATACCATATAAATATAAAGTAGATGCTAAAAAATTTAAATAATACATTTTTCAATTCTACGTTTAGATTTACTATCGGTCATAATCTTTTGCAGTACTTGGTAATATTTATCCTTTTAAAATATTTATTTATAATTAATTTCATCGCTTGTATTTGTTCAAGACTTGGCACAGCGCAGCGGTTTTTCTCTCGTTTGTGCTCTGTGCTCGTTTGTTACTCTGTGCTCGTTTGGCCGTAAATTAATCACGGGTTCACTGGCCGCTTCCTCTCTACTCAGTACGTACCCACTACTCAGAAAAGTGAGTTTGTTTGTTTGTAATTTACACAGTATTGTGGGTACATTTCATAGGATGTAGGTATAGTACCTATTAGATAGGTTGTTTATTATGGTGATGAGGCATAAACTTTTGGGGGTTGTCGGCTTGTCGTTTCTTCGAGCTAAATTTTTTTTATATAGAAGAGGGGGCAAACGAGCATGCGGCACACCTGATGGTATGTGTACTACTGCCGCCCATGATCTACTGCAACACCAGGGGCGTTGCTGGCCTTTTAGCCCATTGCTTTCTCAACTGTAACCAGTATTTTTACAGGTGTAGTAGTATTTTTACATTTAGCCTTCTTTGGCTTAAGTTGGTTACAGGTGTCCATGAGCTGTCGTACTATGTGGGTAACCTTTACGTTACCTTCAAGGACATAGAGCTTGTGCACCACTTTATTATAAAATGGGATTTGGTATTGGACAGCCTCAGGGGTCTGGTGCTCGTAAGTGCCTAAGTCAAGTAAGGGTCAGTTGTTTGGTTTTTTATGTTCAGAAATTCACAATAGCGCCCGGAGTCAGAAGGTAGGCAGTGTTTTCAGAGCCTCGGAAAACACGTAAAGCCGTTGGTCCTGCGCCTAATCTTTCGAATTCCGTCTCGTGCACTATAATCCTGTTCTGCGCAAATGGCTAGCCCTGCTGAGACTGGCTGCCGTGTCTAATTTTCTGATCTGCTAATTTTAGTTCGCAATATTGTCACACGTAATTCGTACTTTTCCTTGTACACACCTTCAAATAGAGGTCGAGTTGAAAGATTTACAGGAAAAATATTCAAGACCGGTACGGTTAAAAAATAAATCCTTCGTAGGTCAGAAGCCGGGCCTATCTTAAATTTCAAAGTATGCGATCAACCTGCGAATGATCCTTGCAGGTGGCAGTGAGATTCCAAATTTAAATGTTGATCAAATAAAATAAATTTCAACAATGGACTCGCCTCCATTACAAAACCTATGATCCCTTGATTTTTTCAACAAAATAAATTTAAGTCTCCAGTGCAAATATGTCATGTACTACCAAAGACGTATAAAAAAGGATACGTTCTCTTTAAATTGAAAGATTTACGTACATTTATGTTTGTATGTATGCACCCTTAAATCTTGATCCCATTCCATGTAATTGAATTGGATAATTTACACGGCTTCCTGGTAACACGGTCCATAAAACAAAGCGATAACTTTTGGTGTAACAATTACAATAATAAAATTTTGCTTCTGTACTTCCCGCTATTGCTAGTTTTTTTTTTTGTCTTAGAACAGTGTGACCATGAAAGTATTTTTAGTAAGTTTATAAATAAGATATTTTAAATAAGTCACACTTATAAAAATTTGTAATTATAAGTTTATCTATAAAATTATTATAGACTACGACAACCACCAGTCATAGACTTTTCAATTTTTATTTTGGGTGGATCAGGTTAAGTAAGCTTTATAATATTCTGTTAGCTAAAGGATACAAAAACAATACGTCCTTTGTATTCCATAAAACTGGCTCTTCGTTCATTCTCAATTCATTGTTATTTACACTCAAGTAAGCCGTTATCTATCTTTATTACAGCATTACTTGACAATGCTAAAGAAGTACTGTAATTATTTTTTATTATTCGAGTACCGTAGCCAGGATTAGCGATGAACCGATAACCAATGGGGAAGAAAGGTTCTCGGGTGGCAGCCTCGTACCGGCAGGCGAAGTGTTGGGCGTCCCCTCACTATTTGGAGAGACGACCCGGTAGGCCATGCAGGAAGTCGATGGACGCTCGAAGTCGATGGTGGCTCGGAACTGTGTTTTGCGGCATTCCTTGGGGAAGGCCTATGTTCAGCAGTGGGCTTAAGGGTTGTAATAATGATGATGATGATGATGATGACGATTCGAGTAGGTACATACTTTAGTTTATAATTTCCTGTTTGATGAATATTATTTGTAATATGTACAAATAATAAGTATACGACTTTTACAAATAGTATCCACCTTACTGAAATAGTACACCAGAGCTAGGAACCAATGATAATAAAAGGAACAATGAGGCATTCAAAGTTATAGCCGTCCCAATGCTGGTCACTCATTTCTGAGAAAAATTTAGGGCAAGGAAATGTCTGTAGCGCCTCCATTCAGTGCCAGTGCGTGTGGGTGAAATTAACGTCTTCGAAATATTTTTTCTTACTTCTCAAACATGCAGATTTCCTCATCACGTTATCCTACTCCGCCGAGCACGTGGTAAATCAGCACTTAAAATTGCAATTAAAACTTTGGAGATAATGCGTCTTAAGAACAATGCATTCTGATAAGGCGTTAAATAATGACTCATCCGCTTAATTTTACTCCTGTAAAGTAAGAGGCATTTAGAAAGTGCATTTAATGTTGATTGGAGCTCGCCCGGTACTGAATAAACAACTTTAACCAATAAGTTGCACGCGCTGCTAAGCCAACAGTTTATAAATATCGAAGTACGAAGCAATAAGTCGGTTCGATTGTTGCTTGAATGCAATTGCACGTGACGTGTCGAATCAGCATAGCATTTGAACGCTCTGATAAACGCTGATCAATGTTCATTAAATGAGTAATGTCTAACATTAATGTTGGCATTCGTAAGTCGTAAGTAAAAGTAATTCGTAAAATGTTTTTTTTTTAACACCGTATTACGATTTCTTGAATTTCATTAATGGTTTACTTAATTAATACCAAGAACATTTATGTTACCTAACATACGTTCAATGATTTTCTTGAAATATCTAATATTGGGATAATTGTAACATTAACTGAGGGAAGTGTTCATCGTCATAATAATAACAATAAACTAAATGACAATGAATTTATACAACTAAATAACAGCTATAAATACTAACTAAATAAGATCTAGGTGGGAGACTGGTGCTCAAACTAGGCTGCTCTGTGCAGCCTAGTTTGTGCATCCCCACCTCCACCTGTGCATCCCATAGATCACCAGGCCTCTCGCTAAACGGGAGAGATATTGCTGCAAATTACTTAACAAAAAGTACAACTACTTGTAATGCAAGACTATATTCAGTACTCTTTACATACGTTCAAACTTAAGGTAAATGCACACAGCACACACGTAAAAATACCTATACACACAATTTAATTGTTTTTACATAAAACACTTACTTTTAATTTTTTAAACAAACTTTCTTCTTTTATTTATAAAAGTTTCATTGGTTTTAATTTGAAAGGGCTGAGTCAAGAGATACAAAATCTAGCCAGTTTCAGATTATAGACTTTTAAAAGCGTAAGTTAAGCTTAATAGCGTAATATAATTAAGCGTAAATAAAATTAAAAATACACAGTACGCGAGCAACCATGGTTCGATCCCCGCCGGCACCAATGAAATTGTTATTTGCATTGTTTTATCACGTGCTCGGCGGTAAAGGAAAACATCGTGAAGAAGCCTGCATGTCTGAGAAATAAGAAAAAGAATATTTCACATAAGACACGTGAAGTTCGTCATTTGGGGTAGCGCAGGAGACACCTTGCCCTAAAACCCTTTCAGAAATGAGAGTAGTAACTTTAAAATTTCTCTTTGGATAAAAAGGAAAAGCCGACTTCAATAGTTATCATGTGGAAATTATTTTATTCTTTTTCTTTCTTTGAAGTTGGATTTAAGTACTTTAAAGTTTAATTTTTTGACAAAAAAAGAGAAAAAAAGTTATTACAAGAAACACATAATCTCAAGATTACATCTAGTGTATCGTCTAAATATTAAAATTAAAACTTCAGCCCCTATTTTCCCACCCTTAGGGCCAGAATTTTTCCTACAAATTTGAGAACGTCCTCCTTTTGAATAGTCGGCTAACAACAAGTGAATACTTACGACTTACGATGTAATTAATAATGAAGGAATTCCCGACAAGGAACGCTTGACGTAAGAACAAATGTGAACAATCGTGGCAAATTTGGCTTACACAAATGGCAATGCTTCGAATTGTTGCGAAACACAATGCACCGTCAGTAGGACGACAGCGTTTTGGTCGAGGACAAACAATTGCGAGCGTCAATTAAGGTGGTGTGTGTTGTAAAGTATTAACATATTTTGTATATGGACGTGTTAACAAAAAGTTTGGCGACACCGTGAAAAAATGCACCTCCTTTCATCGAATAGTATATGACACCACTAACGAAAGTGGAATTTTGATATAGGTAAATTCATGTCTTTATCTTGAATTTGATTGTTCAAAACACGATTGTATAATTTTGACTCGATCATAATTGAAAGCACCTCTAAAAAATCACTATAGTTGAAATTACGACGAAATTACTTAATCTGTATGCTTGGGAATCACTCAAATATATTCACAACATCAATATTCATAATTTACTTGTTCATTATTTTGATTACTTAAATCAATAATTTTTTTAAAAACTATTTTAAGAATCTGACAATTTCTAAGCGCTTTTAATCGTCGCGGGCGCTACGCAATTTTATACCTTATGACGGCGTTTTTTCAAGTTTTTATAGAAACTATGTATTCACTCGGATTAGTACGGCGATAGCCTTTTCGATGTGTCGTCTTAAATACTTTAACGCGTTTTTAACAGTACGGAGAAGGGGCATTAAACCGGCAAATTGGCTGAAAGAACTGACAAACGATGGAGAAATAAAATTCTCATGTGATGTCGACTCAATTAATGTGTGATGACCTGAGGAAACATGCAGGAAGTCGATGGTCGCAATTGAAGCTCTGTTTTTTTATAGGATAGGGTAACAAAGGAGCATACAGGCTACCTAATAAGTGGTTACTGTGGCCCATAGACATCCACATCTATCCTCGATTACGAATCAAAATACAGATGCGTCGTCACCCGTGAGGATTAAGATGGAATGCCTCGTTTCCATTAAAAAGGGTCTCCGGTTCTCTACACTCATCATACGATACACAGCAGCATTAAACTACTATTTTACGCTGGTATTCTGTGAGAGAGCCGACCTATTCGTGCTACAACTATACTATATAACTGCAGCAGGGCTCTACCACCTATAAAAGTCTGGTTCGTGTTTTGTAACATTCTGCTAGAGGCCTACCTATTCAGCAGTGGAACTGCATTGTGATAATATTTAATACCAAGGCCTACTTCGAGGAAATGAAATATTTTATTTAGTCTTCATGCATAATAAAAAATAAGTTTTCTCGTTTTTGAAGTGCATGTGCACCAGCTCCAATTACACAACTAATGTCACCTTTATGAGCTGACAACAATTATAGCTTGCAAACTACATTAAAGTTTTTAGTATTTGTTGTTTAAATTCAGCATATGTTATACAAGAGCGCTAGAAAATTAACTTATACTAACTATTTTACCTTTACTATCCACTTTACTTTTTCATATGCTCGTAATTCAATATCTAATGACATTAAGGTTCCGTTTTACCCTTTGGGTACGAAAATATAAAAAAAGAAGTGACACTAATCCAGCTATGGCATAACTAATATATAAAGAGCTCAACTACGAAAATCTTGTTATTTTTTGAAAACTCTTCTAAGATACCACCATTGGCGACATAAACTGATTGAAAAGTCAACCGAACCACAGAAATTGTAATAACATTTTTTCTACTTATTTTTTAAAGACCTATACAGGTACAATTGACATTAGTTGTCGTACAGAGGACAGAGATCATCGTATTTTCCCAGAATGCGGAAAGTTCGGATGGTTAAATTCATTTGATTGTGTGCAACGGTTTCCGAGAATGGAATCTTCGTGCAATTATATCAAGTTTAGTTTGAACTGTAAGCTTGTGTTATATACTTGTTATTTGTGTATTTATCAGGGCACTTGTTTAAACATACGTCAGACGGACCACGAAGGTGACACGATGTGGTTGTTAAAGTCTTGGTCTTTTTGTTTGTTCTGCTTCTGCGTATTGTGAAGACAAGTTTAATGACGGTACAGAATGATGTGCCGATACTGTCATGTTAGTTTTCCAACTTATATATCCAATGCTCTTTTTATTGTTTAGATAAACAAATAATTGAGCAAACAATACAGTAGGCTATCTCAAAATATGATTGGTGATTGCAAATTATTTTATATTGACGAAAAAAATAATATATCGAGTGAATTTTTATGAGGCTCATTCATTAAACATGAATACTCTAATACTAAATTAACTTTATTTTTAACGTCGAATTGCGTTCTCTTTGAGATATTTGCTGATATAATCATAAGTTTGGCTAATAACAATAATTTTAAGTGCTAAATTATTACTCATTATCTACAGCTTGAGCGGACCGCGAAACGTAGGTAGCCTTATGTACACAGAATTAGGAGAATAATTATATAAATGTCCTTATTTGTTACGAAGTCTACTTCTACCTACTTTTAATTTTGGAGATTAATAAATTAAACAAGGTTGACATTTGGAAACAAAGTAGGTACGAGTAAACTCATTGTATTCGAATAAATGCACGTCAGAAACAATAAGTACAAAAAATCCGTGTCTAAATTCTGTTTAAAATAACTCTGTATTTTTAATTTACCTACACCCGGAAAACTATTTTTAGAACACTATAATCGACTGCTTACGACGAAATAAATTAAACAACGAATACCTAACAGCAACCAAGTGTACTAGATCAAAAAAATATGTTTTTGTTTTACTTAGTCACATTTTAGTTTTCGCGGAATTCATGAGTAGGTATTTGTTAATTCCTCGGAGCAAAATCAGATGGGTAGTGCTGTTTATATGTTGGTACCAGATTGCTTAATATTATGTGTTGTAAATTAATTATCATTTTTAAACAATAATAATAACTTGTAGACGGGTATTTCCTTTAATTACGAGTATTTACAGTCATATTAATAGTATCGATAAATTTTATCGATACTATAATAGTGCGTCGTACTGATGGGAGGTAGGTACTTAGGTACTCTTTCTCAATGTTATATGTGTACTTATATTTGGTACTTACGAGTATATACATTGCTTACAGTAAATTTTATAGCCTGTGGCCGGTGTACATTATCTAAGTAGAAGGGTACCTACACTAGTACTTATCACTCGAATGCAAGTCTCTATCTCAAAACAAAATATAATGATTAGGGAAGCGTGAAAATCGCACATACATACAGTCGTACTTAAACAAGTAGTATTAAAAGCTACCATTTATACGTTTTTACTATAACTTACTCTCTTAAATCACTCACATAATGACTAATGTAATGTAAATCGGCCATTAGTGTTTTAGCAGAGTACATTTAGTAGCACTTGAATATGAGTGCTTAAGTTACTAGAAACAAAACTAAAGAAGCAACAAACAAAACTAAGTAATTCTATTTGTTTTTAGTAGAAAGTCGAGTAACTAAGAGTATAGTAGAGTACTAAAGAGAATAGTACTAATCAATAACAGCTACCGTTTACCGTTCCTGCTAATGAATGTAGGTAGGTACACTTTTACGTGCAGTTATATTAGTAGTATAAGTTGTAGCACGAATGTGACGGCTCGACCGAGGAAGGACCACGCTCCCACAGAATGACAGCGTAAAACGCAACGCTACTGTTTCGTATGGTGAGTGTAGAGGATCGGGGACCTTTTTTACTGGGAATAAGACATTTCCATCTTAGTCCTCACGGCTCAAAACGCATCTGCTTTTCGATTCGTGCGCGAGGATAGATGTAGATGTCTATGGGCCACAGCAACCACTTACCATCAGGTGGACTGAGTGCTCGTTTGTCACCCTTATCCTAAACCTATTAAAAAAACTGTCCTAAAGTCTGATGACGTAAGCCGGTCATTAGTGTCGATTTATATATTATGTATCTACAATCACTTTTACAGTATAACTACTTGTATTGTATAATGTAGCAATAATAATGCCAATTTAGCAAACTATGTTTATAAGCTCCTATGAATAAGAATAGGTATGTCGCCATTTTGATTAAGACACTGTTTTTTGTAACTTTTTGTGAGCGATGTATTTTAAAGTTGTTTTTTAGATTTGTTTTTGTAGTTTTCAGAAAAACGTCCTTGTTCAAGTCACTGTTAGTAGAAATCGCGTTGAATGGAAATTTGGAAGAAATAATAGTAAAAATAAAAAAAATTAAATTAGAGCCTGTATACGTCTCACAGCTGAGCACAGACCTGTTCTCATTTCTGAGAACTTATGGAGAAATCAAATAATGTAGTTAACGGATTTTATATATCCTCGAAATGTTTTTAGTCCCCAGACATGTATGTTTTTTCACGATGTTTTCCTACACCGAAATTACGTGGGTAAACAAAAATAACAAACGACAAAGAATATTAGTGAGTATTCAGTATGCAAGGAGTAATATGTCAATTTTATTTTCTGTGCACCCCGCTGAATGACCCCAAGAATTTCCTTCCGAAAACGTAACCAAATTAAAACAAAATGGTGAATGCTAGCATTAACCTGCCCGCATAGTGTGATTAGAATGAGAATATTTTTCAAGGTTGCATGCTTATAGATGATGCAGTTTAAGCTTATATTCAAAGTTGGATCTATAGAGTAGAGACTGATCAAATGAAGGAAGAGTTTTATTTTAAAATATTATCGGCAGACAAGTTAAATAGTTACTTCAGCCTATGAATACATGCAATCAACTCAGAGGAAAAAGTCCACTGCGTTATTTCCCCTGGAGACTAACATGAAATGCTTTTTTCCCTCCAAACCAAAACAGTGGTTATAATGATGTTTCGTGGCAGAAATAGGCCTGTGGTATAACTCTGATATCGAACAGGAAGACGACAACGGCCTCCAATGCAGAAAACAGTTCTATCATTAACATATATAGAAATATAATTCACAAAATATTCACGAATAAAACTGTTAAAAGAGGCAAACTTGTATTCACTATTCAATTTCATTATCATAATTTATTATGAAAATAATTCTGTTTAGTGTATATACAAGTATAAACTGTTGTTAATTAGTACTAGGTAGAAGAATATCATTTCACACTAAGACGATGTGTTCAGAGTTCCCGTCAAGATTTTATTTACGGCAGTTTCGTGATTGCTGTTCGTTTTTGCAAGATGAAAGTCTAACTTATGTCCGACTAACCGACTTCGTGGACATCCGAAACACGAGACAACACAAAGATAAAATGAAATATAAACGTGTAACAATTTCGCGGAAGTAACGGCATACGTTACTGTTTCTGGCGAGTGAATAAGCAAGCTTATAACGTAACGTATTCGGTGACGATGATATCTGTTCTCTGCTATAAATAAGTAGAGCGATTAATTAGAACATTTTTGGTGTCATAACAGTGTCACGCTTACTTAAAAATAGACGTTTGCGAAAGATCTAGTACCTACAAATACATGTAAAAAATGTTTTTGTGGTTAAAAATTTTATAGACTGTGATGAATGGATAGCTATATAAGTCCACTACTGAACATATGCCTCCCCCATAGATCTCCTCATAGGGGGGGGGGGGATTCTGGCGTAGTTGCCACGCTTGGCATGAGGATTGGCAACCGCAGTTTTTTATTATTGTGATTATTTGTGTTACACTATTACATTATTGTGTATTATCAGGAAAATGCTGGTGCCCATAATCTGTTTAAATTTTCCTCTGAGGCCTCTTACGACGCCCTCGGGACGATATGGAGTAGTGGAATAGAATAAAATAAATTTATTTGCAACCATACAATTTGGCATGAGATGATGTTAACAATTATAATAGCTTAGTATTGTGTATAGAGTCTACAAGCAGACATGCAAATTTGAAATAATGTGTAGTAAAAGTTGAAAGTTAAAGTTACAGCCTATATACGTCCCACTGCAGGGCACAGGCCTCCCCTCATTTCTGAGAAAGTTTTAGGGCAAGGAAGTGTCCGCCGCGCTGTGCGAATGCGTGTTGGCGAACTTCACATGTCTTCGAATTTTTTTTTTCTTATTTCTCAGACATGCAGGTTTCCTCACGATGTTTTCCTTCAACGCCGAGCACATGGTAAATCAGCACTTAAAATTGCAATTAACAATTTCATTGGTGCCGGCGGGGATCGAACCCGGTTTGCTCGCGTACTGTGAAATTTACAGCGAGCGCTAACCATCTGAGATCTGAGCTACCACAGCTCTTGTGTAGTTAGTTAACCTCAATTTCATTAATTCTAAATATTCTATTAAATTATAAAAACATTTGTTTTGTAGCCATTAGGTGATAATGAAGTTTTAAAATTGCTTCCTTTTATTTTATTTTATACCTGACTTTATAAAAAAAATTTGAATATAAAACTAATTAAATTGAATTATAAAGTCTTTTATTAATTATTATACACATATTGTTATTTTTTTTTTCTATAAATATGACAAGGAGGTTGGTGTAATAGGTTCATATATTGAGTTCTTTGCTGTCTAGTATTACCATTCGTGTACTTTTGAAAAATATTCTGGGTGATGTTTTACAAAATAGCAAACGTGTCTTATATAGATAGCAAACTTGTCTTATATACATGGTTAGGAAAAAAATTTATATTTTTTAAATTATGGTTTGCAACTATCTAAAAAAAACATACACTAGCGATAGATCTAATGCACTTTTTTGGAGAATGAATGCTCTCAGATATTCCATTGAGGATACCCAGATTATGATGCTATAGCTAACGTGGATATTCTTACACCGCCACTACACGATAAAAAATATACCATGGTGACCATTGATAAATAAATAGTTAATAATTAAGGGATCAACGGTCGGTCAACAACAGATGTCATATCATAATCTTAAATAAATTACGTGTCACGTTGTTTGTCCGCGATGGACTCCTAAACTACTTAACCGATTTTAATCAAATTATCACACCGTGTGCAGTTTGGTCCAACTTGACAGATAGGATAGTTTTTTCCCCATGAGTGACCCACATATATTTTTTGCGAATTTAAGGCTTTTTATTGGAACATGACAAAGGGTCGTCAAAAAGGGCTGAACAACGTCTGCCTGGCAAGCTAGTACAATATATTATCCAACAAGTCCAGTTAAACCTATTCTCCTTGTTATCCAGATTCCAAACATAACTATCGATTTTACTGCGTAAATCATTTATTTTCATATTTCGAAAATTAATGTGATATTAACTTGGTGATGAGTATAATATTTAAAGGAAAATTAATCAGCGGCGACAGTAACAATTTACCCGAGTGAATAAGTAGGTATGTGGGATGTGGGTAAGAATGAATAGCGAATACAATAAAAGTAGGTCATTGGTCTGATGACAGTTCTGTGACTGTCGAGTTCACACTGTGCCGAACTCATTGCGAAAGATAAGCGATGAATGATGCTGTTTTAAAAGTACGGTTGTACGCTGTACTCTTTGTTGATAATATCAATACGTGAACGTTTACTATTGGATTGCGTATCTATTTGATTACGTTATTTCCCAAGTACGTCATATATAGCGTGGTTGGATCCTGCGTATACACATTTTAAACACGGTGTAATATTTTCATAAATATTCTGACCTTTGACGAAGGACAGAAATCTTTTTTTGGATCAGGGTGACAAACGAGAACACTGTAGTCCACCTGATGGTGAGTGGATTTTGTGACCCATAGAAACATCCATCTTCGAATAAGAATCAAAATGCGTTACCTTGTTTCCAATAAAATGGGTCTATGGATCTCTACTCTCACCATACGGAACAACATCATAATGCTCTTATTTTACACTGGTATTCTGTAAGAGCGTGGTCCTTTACCGGTCGTTACAACCATAATATACCTGCAACATGGCTCTACCATGTTAAAAGCGAACTGCTGGTTTAGTAAAACGTATGTTACTTAACCAGCATTTCGCAGCAATAATTTGTAAAACCTGGAGTTAAATACAAATAACGGCAAATACTTCGATTTCTTCCGTATTTATTACAATTTTTAGTTCCCTACTAACTCTAACTTTCATATACTTAGTCATCACAAAGTACAAGTAGAACAAATAGAAGTAAGTAGTGTATTTACAATCGGGTACAAGTATTATATTTAGACAAATATCTTACAGCAAACTGTATTTTTTATAGAAGGGTGACCAACGAGCACACAGTCCACCTGATGGTAAGGGGAACTGTGGCCTGTAGACATCTACATCTATCCTCGATTTCGAATCAAAATGCAGATGCGTTGTCACCCATGAGGACTAAGATGGAATGCCTCCTTTCCAGTAAAAGCGGTCTTCAGTTCTCAACGCTCAACTTACGAAACACAGCAGCGTTAAGCTGCTATTTTACGCTGGTATAATGTGAGAGCGAGGTCTTTCCCCGGTCGAGCCATTCGTGCTACAACTTTACTACTAACATAGCTGCAGTATGGCTCTACCACGTAAAATTCTATTATTATTCTAGTAATTTTCTTAACTAATATCATAATAACGATTGTGATCTACGAGAGCGAGGTCTTTCCCCGGTCGAGCCATTCGTGCTACAACTTTACTACTAACCTAGCTGCAGTATGGCTCTACCACGTAAAATTCTATTACTATTCTAGTAATTTTCTTAACTAATATCATAATAACGATTGTGATCTACGCAAGTAGTTTCATATATAATAGGAGGATAGTTAAAAGGTCACCAGAACCGCCGATATGGCCTTCCTGATTTGCAAACTGAATTGACAATAGACCGTCATGTTTTACGCAAAGGTAACTGCCGTCCGAATAGTCGAGTTCATGTAGAGTCCTAGATTTGCATTTGGGTAAACGACCTAATGCGTAAAGATCTCTGGATAGACGAAGTGACTGCAAGTGCAAAAACCTGACAGCATATGGATGATGGATGCGTGAAGTCGAAGACTGTGGCACGTCTTGGTAGATGCCCATGTCCAGAATTGAAACGCAGTAAAGTTACAGCCTATATACGTCCCACAGCTGGGCACAGGCCTCTTATTTCTGAGAGCGTTTTAGGGCAAGGAATAGCTCGCCGCGCTGCCTCAATGCGTGTTGGCGAACTTCATAACATGCCTTTCCAGGTTTCCTCACGATGTTTTCCTACACCGTGCCGTAAATCAGCACTTAAAATTGCAATTAAGAATTTCATTGGGGCCGGCTTGGATCGAACCCGGTTTGCTCGAGTATATAGCGCTATCTGAGCTACCACCACGGCTCGGAACCGCAGTAGGGTAATGTTATTAATAAAATATAAGAATATTATTTTTTTGGGAATGACGCGAACACAATTTACTGATGTGGCCTAAGTAATAATAATAAATAATAATGTAGGTAAGTGGTTGATATGGCCTACAGCGACTGTTTTTTCTCTCTCAGAACTTTTTTCTGGGTGAACCGATTTTTAGGATTCTTTTTTTATGTGAAAGCTGGTGCTTCGCATGTGTGGGCCCATATACATTTGATAAATCTGTCCTGTAGTTTTTGAGTTATCCTTAATAATGCGTATTTAATTGACTTCGACTACATTAATGAATTCTCATTTTATTTATATTGAAGTCGGTTGTACACAATTACTTGTTTTGCATATTAATATTAACTAGGAGGATTGAGTTAATTAAAAGTTATTCCAGCTTCTAAATTTTAAATATATCAAAGAATTAAATAAATACAAAACGATATAACAATAATATCGAATAAATATAACGTTGCCATATAGATACCTACTTTATTAAAACAAATGAACTCTCATTGATGAGATAAACATACGTAGTAGTAAATATGTTTATAAAATGTAGGTATGTGTGAAGGGGTAAATGACACCTATTTACATTTCACATAGATGGGGATCGGGATCTTAATAGGAATGGAATTGAGTCTGCACTCTGCAGTGCAAGCGTCCGGGAACCGGGTGCTACAAAGAACCGGTCGGCCGTTGCCCTCAGTGCTTAGTTTTCTTTTTTATACGTCTGCTTCACTTCGTATCTCTCCAATATAATAATAATATTAGATCTAAATTTCAAACTAAGTATCTATTTACAAAACTATTAATATAATTAATGCAACCGTAACCAAATTATTTACCTAATCAAATCTTTAGCACTGAATTTTTTTGATACATACCTACAGCTTATCGACATTAATTAATTGACGCTTTGTGGATTTATTTTTATCAAGAGATAAATACTTTTAACTGATAGATTCTGCTTTAAGCTTCATTTCAACTATTTAATCATGCTCTTTTATATTTTTAGTATTTTTCTTTTTATTTAATTTACTACACAACAATTCTAACCTATTTAACTTTATCAAACAATGTTAACATTTATATTAGGAGGGAATCTTTAGGTTCCGTTAGCTTTATGTACATTATACATTTATTTTCTGCTACATTCTATACTCGTACTAATATAAAATTGGTACGATCCTTGAGTCTTACCTTTTCCTTTGTTTATTTTGATAAATAGTTTTGTTCATGACACGTTTTGCTGTTGTGACTCCTCGTTGATTCATGGCGTTCTCACTAAAATCCGTATATAAACTATATTTTCAGAAGTGAAAGAAGTAGATGCAGATAAAACAGAGATGTGTCATAGTCATTATTTCAGTGATTTCAGTATTTGCATATTATATATAAGTAGTCGATCTGTGTCCATCACGTCATGCGTTGCGGAGCACTTGCGTTTGTAGAAGTAAGATAATCATTTGTGAATGAATAAACACGTAGTTTTATTTATTTTAAGGGGTAAGATGTTGCTAATGAGTAATGACGATTTTTAATGCTCAGTCAGTGAAGCAGTCTGAGAGCGGAATAGGATGCGGGATTACGTTTCAAATCGAACCAAGTATCTACCGGTTATGTTAACCACCGCTGCACAGCTGTCGAATGACAGACGGACTCGCTCAACTACCTACTTAATTGGGGGTGCACGCAGGTATAAAAAAAGGACTATACGTTGCTTTGTGCTCATTTAAAAGCCTCCGAAGCGTAGAATTGGTACCAACCGTTAGGTCTCAAAAACTGCAATGTCGTGTCTAGTTCGGCTTAAATATTATCATAAGTTGTAGATAACGGATTTGGTATATTTACCTATGTGGGCCAAGTCTACGATGGGAACCTCGCCGCGCGACAGCAACGTCTCCTCTTGAGAGGCCGCCATCGTCCACACCCGCTGGAACTCCGTATTGCACTCGGCGCTGTTACTTCGCAAGTACCTACTCAAACTCTTTATCACACGACTCCAAGAAATTAGCAATTAGCGATCGCGACACAACGATAATAATAAAAAGACGGAAGGAAACGATACAGATAAGCACTTAAAACACAGTACGGTAAACGTAAACGTTAAAGTTTATTAAAGTTGTGAATGGTCTTTAGATTACCCCTGGTATAGAAGCGTTCAGAACTCATTTGCATAACCTTGTAATTCTTACTCGAGGCGTTCTGCGATCTGACGTAGCAGCAATAAGCTATACTGACTTGACACATTAAAAATTGGTTTCCGTTTCTCTCTCAAAGTAAGTATGTGTTAGGAATCGTTGCTCCCGCGTATACGACCCGACGCCGTCGCGCCCCCCTTACCTCACAGTTGGTGAGTTTCGAATGTCTTTTGTTGAACAAACTAGCTCACCGAGTGCGATGAGCGTTACCCTGGCGTCCGATGCTGGCTCTCACTTGTATATCATCGCGCAGACTTTCGCAACCAAGTAGCGTGTCGAAGTTGAGTACACTTGGGGAGAAAGCGCGATAACGTAGAAACGCGCGAACCGCTCGGCGTTCGGAAGAACACTGAAACAGAAGCACCGCTCCTGTGGCCACTGACTGACTGACAAAATGTACTCTACTCTGTACACTGTGGTGTGCTGTGCTGGTTGACTCACGGTCACTAGGGATGTTCGATGATCTTCGATGTTCGATGATCATCGATGTTAGAAATTGAAACATCGATGTTTTAACATCGATGTTACCACACGTTAACCATCGAAACATCGATGTTGCCACATGTCAAACATCGATGTCAATGAACCAATAATCGATTGATAAGAACTAGTGAACAATGCGAACCCGCGAAATAAGTATCAACTAAATATTTCATCTCATATTAAAGGTTTAAAATTTTGAATAATTAAGGATACCTAAATGCATCGATCATCTAAAAAACTATCATTATGTTGTGTCAAACTCCCCGTCGAGTGTGAACTGTAATGTCACTGTTGTAACTGCTTTCGCTTTATTATTGTGGTGTCGTTATCGGCTATCGCCTAATAACTATTCTACATAAATTGATGTTCAAATTAATTGTTTTTTTCCTTGCTCTCTATACACATATAATTTTGAAACAATATGTATCTACATCATTTAATTATATTTAGCTATTTTTTTAACTTGGGATAATAAGTTTATGGTTTGCTTGAAGTTTATCAGAATAAATCATTGGACAATCGTGAGCATAGACAATTTCACTGCAAAGTGCATTCTACATTTTATAAACGGTAAACGTTGATGCTTCACAACATATAACTGATGTGAAGCATCAACGTTCCGGGAAGTCTGCAGTTTGTGATCGTATCCTAGATGGCCCCAACCATTACATCAGATTTGATAGACCACAAATCCTCGCGAAAGAACACCGATTCCTATCAAGGATGATACGTGAGGCTATTGAAATTAAAAAACATCCTAACTTCAATATAGAAGGAGGCTGGGTACTACCACCTGCTTGGGATCCTATAATCAATAAAATTAAAACTAAACCCAAGCATACCACTGCAAGACCTCAGAACATAGTCAGTTCATTTTGCATAGATCGGACCATAAACAATAATTAAAAAAGCTGAAGGTACTCCTGGTTTAACAATGACATCGTGACGTCAGTCATCTCAGTCCCCCGTGAACATGGGTGCTGGAAAGCGCCCGAAACGTCGGGAATTTAAAAAAAATAAATAAAAGTAATTAAAAGTAAAAATAAACGCGATAAAATCCGTAAAAGTAGTTTTAATCATCGAACATCGATGTTAAGCTATCGATATCAACATCGATGTCATCATCGATGTTTCTGTAACATCGATCATCCCTAACGGTCACTCACGTCGCGCTGTCGCAGCTAAGAAGGTTCTGCAAAAGTATCGAGTACCTGAGTGGTATCGATATTTTTTTATTCGATACCTAGTATTTTTGTACTCAGTACTTTTATTAGGGTATTTTACCATGGAGGTTCGAGAGAAGAAGAACGATTGCTATGTGTACTAAAGCATAGCCCACCTGTCCTTGAAAATTTTTAGAATCTATAGCAGCGCTGCCGTCGGTGAGTAGGGGCTGCGAAGTTAGCTGTTTATGAGTACAAGTAGATGAAGTTAGTCAAATAATGTACAAATGTTCTTCGTGGCACGTGGTGGAAAATTTTCATGCTCCGTATTTTTTTATTTTTTGACAAAAAACAAACATTAAAAAATGGAAGAATATTTTATTGTGCGTAGATATGCAAGTGGTTTAGCATCTCATCAGAAAAATGGACTAAAAATGACTTTTATTGAGCGAACTTCGCGATCGCATCGCTTCACTTATTGTGTCCATATTTCTGGGACACTATTTTCTACAGCGACCGTGCTCCTGTTCTCTAACCTCCACGGTATTTTACTAAGTATTGATACTTTCTTAGTTACTCCATAGTTTTATCTCTTTACTAAAAACTATCAGAAAAAAGTCAGTAGGTAGTATGGACTTCCTTTTCCGTTGTATAGTCGTTTCCGTCGTTCCTTTCGTTGGAGTAAGGATTTCCGGGGAAAACCCTATTATAGTGTTACGAGCTTGAGGTTCGTGACAATAAAAATTGCCGATAAAATTACCTAAATTAACACTTTAATTTACTTTACACAAATTAAAGTTAAAACACTAATAATTAAACACACTAATTCACTTAATTCCGCTCCGAAGCTTCGCTTGTGTCGCCGAGTTCAACTCTGTCCCGATCGCATCTTGCGCCACCTATTTATTTAATTTAGCAAAATATCCGCAATGTTCAAGTAAACACGCGCAAGGTACCGAGAGTTCGAGTATAGATTTTCTAGAAACTTAGTTCTTCGGGTGGCGCTGTCGGTTGAGAGATCTGTGATGTCATTTTCTGTAACGCTCTACTCGCTCTCGTTCCTGACACTAGATGGCGCTAGTATATCGTCGACTGGAGCGCGTAACACTGCCCCCTCCTAAGACATGCTCGTCCCGAGCATTATCGGTCCCCTGATAACGCGCCAAGCGATCCACATGGACGATCTTAGGAGTCCCTCTTGCGCCTTTCTGTAACGGCTCCGCCATGTCATGGGCTGTCCTATCCCGTGGTGCACCAACATTGTACAATTTCGGTGCTCCTCTACTACGTGTCTGAGGTCCCCGCACGGCCGCACAACTTGTACATGTACGACACCAATCCTCGACATCGTCACGATAATGGACCCAGTAAAACTGTTCTCGGACCTTCAGTAGAGTTCGTTTAACTCCCAAATGGACTCTTGAACGACCATTATGGCACAGCTGTAGAACATTCGGCACTTTAGCTTTAGGGACAACCATTTGCAAACGACAGCTGTCTCTTCGACCATTGTCCCATTTACGGCACAGGACTCCATCCTGAAGCAGCAAGCTGTCCCATTGGGCCCAATAGCTTTTCGTGGTTGAACTCATCGCTGAGACGTCCCTCCACTTAGGCTTGGTAGCACGGGCCTTCATCCATCCCAGAATCGGCTTGATGTCCGGATCTTCCTGCTGTGCATGACGTAGGCTGTCCTTCCACCCGTTGCTGAGGTGGTCTGTCCTGAGCATCCTCACGGATACCACTTCCTTACTCTCTTGCCTACTACAATGGTTGCAATCTTCAGGACAAGGTCTTCTTGACAATGCATCTGCGTTGCCGTGAGATTTCCCGCTGCAGTGTCTGATAGTAAAGTCGTATTCCTGTTGCTGCTGGGCGGTGCTGTTAGCCGCACTTCTTCTCTGAGACCGTTCAGCTTCCCTTCCTAGGGTGTGCTTAGGGCAGCTGGACCGAAGATGGCCCCATTCCCCACAGCCATAGCACCTAGGGCTGTATCTTTTATTGTGGTCGCGAACCGTAACTGCTGTAACCTCCCTAGCGTGAGGTGAACGACGATCCTGTCGCCGCCAGGCGGTGCCGTTAGCTGCACTACCCTCTCGAGGTCGATCGACTCTCCTTTCCACGGTTCGCTTAGGGCAGCTGGATCGAAGATGGCCCTTTTCTCCACAGCCATAGCACCTTGGGCTGTATCCTTTGTTGCGGTCGCGAACTGTAGCTGCTGCATCCTCCCTGACGCGATGGGAACGATGATCCTGCCGCACGGCTTCTACCTCCAGTGCATGGGCCAAGGCGTCCTTAAGCGTCTCGTGGTGCCCGAGCCTCCTCCAGTGCATGGGCCTATTCCTCTTGTCCACTCTGAAGCTGCTCTTTCAACTGACGAACCTGTTTCGCCTGCTGGCGAGCCTGCTCCTGCAGCATCACCATCAGGGTGCCTAAGTCAGGTGCCACAGACGTAGAAGCTGCTGACGGACCGGCTTCCGTGGCCGGTGGCTGGCCCTCAGACATCTGCGGCGTTGCACCACCAAATCTCCTCTGGTCCGTCTCCTGCTGGCGTTGACTTCGGGTACGGACACCCTCTGTTTCCTCCTTGGGTAAAATCGGCATTATTTTATCCCACTTCTGACACCAATTGTTACGAGCTTGAGGTTCGTGACAATAAAAATTGCCGATAGAATTACCTAAATTAACACTTTAATTTACTTTACACAAATTAAAGTTAAAACACTAATAATTAAACCCACTAATTTACTTAATTCCGCTCCGAAGCTTCGCTTGTGTCGCCGAGTTCAACTCTGTCCCGATCGCATCTTGCGCCACCTATTTATTTAATTTAGCAAAATATCCGGAATGTTCAAGTAAACACGCGCAAGGTACCGAGAGTTCGAGTATAGATTTTCTAGAAACTTAGTTCTTCGTGTGGCGCTGTCGGTTGAGAGATCTGTGATGTCATTTTCTGTAACGCTCTACTCGCTCTCGTTCCTGACACTAGATGGCGCTAGTATATCGTCGACTGGAGCGCGTAACAATAGTTAGAATAATGCGTGTATGGCCGGGCAAATATATTTTATATATTTACTAGCTCGTAATTTTGATGAGTGAGTATTAAGTATAATGGAATAATAACGCAAAATATTTGGATTTAAATGTGTTTCATTTGTGCATGTGTCTTGTTTAAGTATAGTCTACCTATCAGTGATAAATAATTAGAGTAGAAGACTATATTTGTTAAGAAATTTATCAATTTTTGTTATTATTAAATAGCAATATTGACTGATTGGTATTCGTCGTTGAATTTCATTGTTTTAAACTGCTGACTCCGGTGCTCTGCTTGATTTGCTTCTTCAAAATGCTACCTCCTGGCTGAGGACAAAGTGATGTGTTGAAATATTTTAGGAAAATTGATCAAAATTACTTCATAACTTTAAAACTAATTTTACATTTCGCTAAATGTAAAATTAGTTTTAAAGTTATGAAGTCTCACAGTAAAACTTAAAAAAAGAGGTTAGCGAAATTAAACAAATTGATAAGATCAATTGGGTGTGTTCTAACGAAAATAAATACCCTGTGGAAATAGCCTGATAGATCCAAATGTGATGTTTGATTGGAAGTTATGATAAGCTATTGTGTTTTTTTGAAACAGCAATTCCGGATACCTACAGATTGAAAAATAATATTAATGGATTTATTGTATTTTGCTCTGGTACATGAACGACAAATCGGATTGTATAAGTATTCGCAATTCATAATGATCCAGAATTGCGAAACTAGAATTTTCCATGGGATTATGATCAGAAAAATGGATAAAAGGCAAAATAAAATATCGGCAATTCTGACTTATTGTTTTGATAAAGATAATACTTGTATAAACTACTTTTTATGTCAGATTGCGATGTACAAGATTGGGAGTTCAGTAATTAGTTGTTAGTTACTATATTCTGTAACATAATTTTGAATGAATGTAAAATTGAATCATTATTGTGTATTTTCTTGTGATTCCTAATATTTTATAAATATTACTCGATACCAAGTAGTATCGGTACTTTTATCGGTATCGATACTTGGTTTCGAGTAGGTATCGATACTTTAAAAAATTTGCGAAACCCTATCGCAGCTCGCAGGTCGCAGCCCCTTGCTGACATGCTGGCTGCTTGTTGCTCACTTCATACAATGCGGTTCGCGACTGTCTTCACTCTTCAATGCATTATTATTGTGAACATTGACATACCTACATATACTTTTAAATTTGTTCATATAACTGCTTTTGATATCATATCTATATGCTTGTCAGATTCATTATTACAATTAACTAGTGGCATTGCATTGAATCAATTATTGGCAATATAAATTAAATGACTTGAATTGTGGCTAATTAGTAACCGAGCCACATTCTTTCTTCTATCCGTAGTTTTGTATCGTTTAGAATCTCCCTTATAAGAAAGAAAACAAAATATGCATTTTAATAATAAGAATTGTTGACCCAAGGCACGTACGTATTTAGTACGGTAACTAGATATCACAATTTTGCTTTTGTTTACCGGCTCATTGTTTTGTAAAACCAATCCTCTATCCCCTTATCGAAGTATATCTAATAATATATTCCTTGCTAATATTGAAGTAGCCGTGGTAACTCAAATGGTTAATGCTCGCTGTATATATAACAGAACGCGAGTGACCCGAGTTCGATCCCCACCGGCACCAATGAAATTGTTAATTGCAATTTTAAGTGCTGATTTACCACGTGCTCGGCGGTGAAGGAACACATCGTGAGGAAACGAATGAAGTTCGCCAACACGCATTGGGGCAGCGCGGCGGACACTTCCTTGCCCTAAAACCCTCTCAGAAATGAGGGGAGGCCTGTGCCCAGCAGTGGGACGTATATAGGCTGTAACTTTACTTTACTATTGAAGCATTGTACTACTATTAAGTAATTATGTTATCCTTTCTTATATCTTCACCTTATGTCCTTCCGTCCGTCCACCTTCACCTGTGTCACCTTATTCAACAACCTTGAGTCATAAGATGGTGCACTCTCCTGAAGCCGCAGCGTCGACTCTTGGTTGTACATTAAATTGATTATTTTTAATTATCCACTTAAATACGATTAAGTTCGTGAGCAATTGGTAACTGCACAGAAATTCTTTGTACAATATTAAAGATAGTAAGTTAGGTATATTGACGTTTAAAAAGCACGATCCTCCTCCAATGTTTAAAAAAAAGGTAAAGTAATGTGCCCGTGTACTAGCACTACCGCCGTTAGGTACCTCCTGGTGTAGATTATTTTACATTTAAGGGGTATTGAGTACAACTAATTTTACGGATTTAATTGCGTTTTATTTAAACTTTTTAATTACCAAAGTTTCGGGCGCTTTACAGCACCCTTGGTAGAGAGGACCAAGATGTATGATATGACCATAGTTAAAAGTCTTGCTGTGTAGTGTAATACAGAATTAACAGTAATGCCATAACTTTTGCACAATCACACTGATCGATTCACCATACCGCTTTAAATCATCAGCACACAGCAGTAGAATAATTTGTAGTTTACAGTTTTAAGATTAAAAAAATGATAAAAATAATAAAGGAAACAGAATCCAGGCTTGTGGAACGCCAGTAGTCAGATTAGACCAAGGAGAAGGATTGTTAAATTGACTTTGACCCTTTGCTGCCGACAACAAGTATGAATATTTTATGAACTTTACCATGAAAGATCGTATAATCTTCCGATAATTTTAGAGAATATGTCAAAACTTATTCCAAAATGTTTAAAAGAATGTGATCCAAAACCAAATCTTTACCTACATACTAGCAATTAAATTAAGACCGCTAGCAATTAAATTAAAATAACGTGGAGTATAATCAATAGCGAAACCGGTAAATACAAACCTCGTTACACAAATTATCAATTGAAAATTAATAATGAATTGACTAGATCAAATCAAGAAGTCGTAGTGGTGTTTGAGAAATAAAAGTAAAGTTACAGCATATATGCGTCCAACTGCTGGGCACAGGCCTTCCCTCATTTCTGAGAGGGTTGTAGGGTAAGGAAGTGTCCGCCGCGCTGCCCCAATGCGTATTGGCGAACTTCACGTCTTGGAAATATATTTTTTTTTCTCTTATTCCTCAGACATGCAGGAGCCATGGTAGCTCAGATGGTTAACGCTCGCTGTATATATAACAGAGCGCGAGTAACCCGGGTTCGATCCCCGCCGGCACAAATGAAATTGTTAATTTCAATTTTAAGTGCTGATTTACAACGTGCTCATCGGTTTGAGAAATATTTCACCGAAATTCCTATTTTAACAACAAAGTCATTGAATACTTCTCCAACTGTCGCCGATTCATTACTCAAACAGAATGTTAATACCTGTTTGAAAGAATTTAGATTTGAAAAGGTATATCACCACAAGATATTGTAAAATATTTCAAAACCCTTGCTGTAAAGAAAACCGCAGATTTATGGGGGATTTCCGTTACAGTTATTTTTTACAATAGATTTAATTGCACCTCATCTTGCTATTATTTTTAATACTAGTATCGACTCTGGTGTGTTTC
Organism: Parnassius smintheus behrii; assembly: GCA_036936625.1. Classification (NCBI taxonomy): domain Eukaryota; kingdom Metazoa; phylum Arthropoda; class Insecta; order Lepidoptera; family Papilionidae; genus Parnassius; species Parnassius smintheus. The sequence goes on along the minus strand of JAUPFT010000001.1, from coordinate 45,817,400 downwards.
CTGATTTAATGGAACATAGTAAAGTAATACCTACCTTTATTTAACCCCTCAATTCCCAGCTAAGACGATTGAAAACGCGGCGTCGCGTCGCTAATACTAACCTAAAAATATTTCATTACATGAAAATTGTCGTGCTTTCTTTTCAATAAAAATTATAAATTTCAATATAATACATGTTTCTGTTTATTTAATATGTTATATTACTTGTTTTAGTGGTTTTACTTCATTACAAAAAGGATCACCAGGTCCCTCCGTCAACAGAAGTGATATTGCAGTAAAACTCTTAATAAAGATAACAACTATTTGTAATAAAAGTAGGTACATTAAAATAGACTTGTTTAGTTGGGAGAAACTATTTGAACATTATTAACATATATTAGGTGTACATAAAAAAAGTAAAAGTAGGGGAGCCGCGCTTATACATGTACAGGAAGAAAACCAGATTGTAAGGGATTATGAAGTTTACTAATATATATAGCTGGATATTGTTTATGTTCAGTTTATTTTACAATGCTTTAAAAAAAAGTCGAAAATAATTAAAAGAACTAGGGTTATTTTATCTTGGGAAAAGAATAAACGGTTTATGTCAAAAGGATGGAAAACCCTCAAACGAAAGAGAAAAATTATGTACTGGAAAACCATAATCAAGAATGAGTATAATCATATTCCTAATCACATCATCCTAACCAATTGCTTTAGATTTGATGGCGAAAAAAATTATCATCATTTAATGGATAAAAGCAAAGCAGTTTGTATGAATTTTGGTACGTTATGAAATATTAAAAATAGTTCAGTGGAGCTGTCGACTAAAGATGGCGAGAATTGCTTATTGCTTTTGTTATTAACTTAATCCGAGGGAATTGAGAAATTTCCAAATACCAGCTGGCGTAGGGTTAAAAATATTCTTATGGTTATATCGGCGTTTCGCAGGTGGCATCATCTATTTCTGGCAGTTTTAAATATATTCCAGTTGGCGTCACAGCGACTGTAAAATATTACAAAACTTTGTTCACGTTTTGCCATAGCTTTACGGGTATCACATTCCGTCGACGGTACCTACATGTTCTTTTACGCGGGTTTTTATCGACATTTTTGTTTTGTCTATTTAAGAAAAACCACAGTCACAATCAAGTTTGAAGACTCCTGCATCTTGTAGAGGTGTTGGATGGTAAAAACTAGCAAATTTTTTTCGTTTGCTTAAAGTATGTTCCTACGGAAGCCCATTTCAATTTGTGATTCTACTGACATTTTATAGTAGTATAGCGCAGTAGGTACTTACACGCTCGATTGTCTATTACTAAATAATGGTGGCCACTCACGGTCAGTTAAAGTCATCAGCCAAACTGATATCAGTTCGAACGGATTTAAGCCAAAGAAATTTCCACACACACGGTCAGTTCAACTGATCAGTCCAAACTAGGACTGTGATATTTTTTAAAATATCGTATTTTTGATACATCGATAATTATAAATATATCAATGTTGGAGTTTTATATATCGTAAGTTAATATACAGTAAGTCAATATCGGAGTTTTATAAATCGATAAAAATATCGATACATCGGCCTTATTTAAAAAAAACAACCGTAAGTCATTTTAGTTTAGTTCATTTATTATATTTACCAAGCAAATTAAATTATAAACGTGTGAAAATGTTACATTTTAGCATATCCTATTATTGTTTAATTTAAATAAGACTATTATGTGTACCTACCAATATTTTTCTGTAAGAGTACTTATTCAAAAATACTCCTTGTTTTAAATGTTCTGCTGTATGCTGCTGCTGTAGTACAGATGTAGCTGAAGAAATCAAATATTTAACAGCTATTTAGATAGAACGGGAGTAAACTGTCAACCCAGCAGACAGTCGATGACGACAGTAACTCAAGTTCATAAGACGCCTAATCGATCAAAATAACTTGAGGTTTATATTAACATCGAAGCACTTGTTTCGTCGTTTTCTCTAATAGTTTACACAATCACAAATCACAAAATCGCGTCACTTTTACGAATCAAAATCAACTTCAAACCATTGTTTAAACGTTAAAATAGAAGCAAAAATCCGGTTGGTCAAGTTCCCGCCAAAACACACAGTTAGTGAAGTAGTTGTAAGTTTCGTAGATTGTAGTAATTTTAATACCACTGAGATATACTATACAAAATTGAATTTCTTTTTAAGATAATAAGCAAATAAATAAACTGTTAATAGAACAAAATAAAGTACAGAAGATTGGGTAGTTATAGATTAAATGACAAACGAGACAAAAAAATCAAAACTTTTTATTGAAAAAAAAAATCGACTGTCGATATTCATATTATACCTAATGTCGCCTCTACACGTTGGCCAACATAGTGGCGAATGGAGTGGCGAATATATTGGCCGAGATTTGGTGACGGCGTCCACACGTTGGAAGGTCGTTCAGTTTACTTCGGTTCGGGCCAATGTGCGGACGAATTTATAAGCATCGTGGCGCAGTGGCTCAGCAATGAGTGGCTGCGCCGAGCGCCGCGGGTTTGATCCCGCACGGAACAAGTATTTGTATGTCCTACAAATAATTGTTTCGGGTCTGGATGTGTGTTCTTGTGCAATTTATATTTGTAAACTGCCTGCGCGATACGGGAGAAAATCCTAGTGTGGGGTTAACGTTTTTATAAAAGAATTATAAAATAATAGTGGTTATTAATGGGGCTGTAAATAGATATACGATATACAATTAGCTTTATTTATTTTTTACATGCATCATAAACTGGAATAAATACCATTAATAAGAACTTAACTTATTTTAAAGTTAAAGGAGTTATAATCGATTAGTCTATGTTTTAAAATTGGGTTTTGATTTTAAAGTTTAGCAAAACATGTACTTGGTTTCATCAGATTTCATTTCAAGTTTCATCAGAAATTTGATATATATTAGATAAAAAAACCTTATAATTTATTTGACAAAAATATAGAAGACAAAAACAATAGCAATAAATATAATTAACACTGACTTAATAATAGGTACTAATTATAACTTAGAACATAAATGAAAAACTCATGACGAGCAAAGTGGCTCAGGAGCATGCTTTGCGGCAGTCTGTGGAGGATGATGTTCATTAGTGGACTTGTGAACAGCTGTAATGATGATAATGCTTCGAAAACTTGCACGATTAAATTATAAGAAATCGACGTTTTTTATAGGATAGGGTGACAAACGAGCACACAGTTCACCTGATGGTAAGTGGTTACTGTGGCCCACAGACATCTACATCTATCCTCGATTACGAATGAAAATGCAGATGCGTTGTCACCCCTGAGGACTAAGATAAAATGCCTCGTTTCCTTTAAAAAGGGTCTCTGGTTCCCTACACTCACTATACAAAACACAGCATCAGTAAGCTACTATTTTACGCTGATATTCTGTGAGAGCGTGGCCCTTCCCCGGTCGAGCCGACCTTCGTGCTGCAACAATACTTCTAATATAATTGAATAGTTCTACCACGTATAAACGACGTGCTTCATTTTTTTTCATTTTAAAATTGTTCTCGCAATAATCTGATTGTAAAAAAACGTTAATTTTTTTTGATAAATAGCTTGTTGATTAAAACAAATGTTTAATAATAATTAAATCGCGCTAATTAAAGTATTAAGAATGTTTAAAGTTTAAATTGGCACTAAAAGGCCGGTAATTGGGGCATCCACCCTACAAAGCTAGAATATAAAATTTAAATCAGATGCGTGTAATCACTCTGGGAGCTTGTAGCAAACTAAATGCGCGGCCAACGTGTGGACGCGGCGACCAAACTCTGCCAACAATCCTTTGATCTTTTGTAAAAAACCGACACCACACGGATCTCGCGCCAACTTGCGGGCCATCGTTCCAATACATACCAATGAAGCCCAAACACCCCGTCTACACGTTGGCCAATGCTATTGGCCACTACATTCGCCACTGTGTTGGCCAACGTGTAGAGGCACCGTAACGCTTAGCCCACCGCGCGACAATGGTATAGCCCCGCCTACTGCGTCGGGCATCGAGCGAACGCGTTAATGCCGGTGCTACACTAAAGGGTAACGTTAATGCCTATTAAACACACAAATTTAAAGCAATAAAGTTGGCTACACTTGAACGTTCTACGTCATTAAATTTCAATGCCATTGAACGGCGTTAATGTTCCTTGAACTGGCCTGATATAGTTCAACGCGACATGTCGCTACATGTTGTGTTGCATTAAATAGTACGTTTATCGTGCACTTAAGGCCCAATACGACGCGAATGACCTTGCTAGTTTCGCAGCAAACCAAGCGCCGCCAGTACCTACGCTTTGTTTATATAGACATGTATAATACCTATAATCAAAGCCGTACGGGCTTTGATTATATTTGACTGAACTAGCTCAGATGCAGAGTAATGAACAACAAAGAGAGCATTGCTTACTTCTTAAATAAATTTTTCTTATTTATAATATTAGTTCCTATAGATTTCTTATATTTACGCGAACACTACACATGATTAAAACTACTTTTACGGATTTTATCGCGTTTATTTTTACTTTTTATTTTTAATTCCCGACGTTTCGGGCGCTTTCCAGCACCCATGGTCACGGGGGGCTGAGATGACTGACGTCCCGATGTCATTGTTAAACCCGGAGTACCTTCAGCTTTTTTACCATAAACAATAATTAAAAAAGCTGAAGGTACTCCGGCTTTAACAATGACATCGGGACGTCAGTCATCTCAGTCCCCCGTGACCATGGGTGCTGGAAAGCGCCCGAAACGTCGGGAATTAAAAATAAAAAGTAAAAATAAACGCGATAAAATCCGTAAAAGTAGTTTTAATCATTAGTTCCTATAGATTATAAATTCTGTACTTTATTCGTTATAAAATATTGTTCGAAAAGTTATTGAATTGATAACGATTTTTTTTCTTAATTGGTGCATCGTAGGTAAAGAATCTCATATAACTGAAAATGTTTGTTCTTGTGAGTCTTACAAGATGCCGTAATCCAAATTGCATAAATAATAAAGAAAAAAAACTAAAAAGTCGGTGATTGCCCCATAGTGGAGATAGGTACTGTGTATGTAAATTCTCACAAGACTACTCCGACTGGTCAATCACTTCACATCCGAAGTATTTCGGTTTTTCTTAATCATGTACTTTTACCACATGCTTTCGGACAATACATTGACTGACATTATTTGCGGTCTCTGTGCTTGCACTACTCTGTACATTCTTTTCCGACTGGGTCTTGATATTTTACATTTTTAGTGTTTCTCACTTGAAACTAGAAAAGTATAAATGATCAGTTTGGCTAATGTAAATGAGTAAAAATGCAACCTATTAGGCAGCCTCAAACAAAAAATTACCTTACAAAAATATAAGTATTAACCTCAAAATACAACATACGAGCAGCGTTCATGCGATAAACTCTCTTTGTTTTACCACTTAGGTAACATTTATTTCTTTTCCTACCCATATTTACATTTATAGACACATAAACGCGTATAAAACAATAAATTAACGATTTTCGCTACAGACACATCGACTGTTGTTACCTTACGTCACACGTCGAAGCGCCTGGTAATTTATTACGGCAAACTTTTATCTGGCAATATACGATATTATTATTAGGTGTTTTTAATTAAAACGAATTATGTTAATAAACAATATTTTGTATCGAAAATAAATATAGCAGGTACCTTCGGAATCACAATACAAACATTTTTACGTAAAAGAATTTTTCCTAAATTAAAATTCACAGAGTTTTGGAAGAACAATAATTTTATATATCATTTCTTAACGTTCTTTTATTTGTTGGTATATTCATTTATTTTAAAATTTTAAAATGACGGTGACATTGTGAAGGACCCGAACAAACCTACAAAAATTTTTAAAGCTTAGAATTACTTCAGGTCAAAGTTCTAGTCAAGAGAAATACATTAATTTTCGCCAGTTCTCTTCGTATTCGGCCTTAATGTAAGAAACATGCATCGACATGAAATGCTTAGTCTTAGTTTAACAGGCATTTAAATAACGAGTCGCGTATTTTTTCAAAATGTCGAAAACTGAGTATCAAAATGTCATAAAGTTTCTGTTTAAAGAAGGTTTATCCCCTGCCCAAATAAAATAACGATTGAATGGCGTGTATAAGGAGTCCGCCCCCTCCTATAGCACAGTGAAAAATTAGGTGAAAGAGTTTCGCCTCGGGTGAGAAACCGTCGAAGACTTTGGCCACGACGGTCGACCTGTGGAAGTGCTCACTCCCGAAACGATTGCTCTTATCGAAGAGGAAGTTCTGAGTGACCGCCGTTTGAAGATTAGAGAAATTGCAGCAAGGCTTGGGCTCTCTAAGAGTACCGTTCATCGCGCGATCCATGAACATCTTCACATGAAAAAAGTGAGTGCAAGATGGGTACCGAAACTTCTTTCAGCGGTACAGAGACAGGAAAGAGTGCGCTGCGCTTCGGAGTTTTTGGATCTTTGTGGCGAAAATCCAAAGACTGTGATCGAGCGGCTAGTGACTTGTGATGAAACTATGATCTTGTATTATGATCCACAAAGCAAGCGCGAGTCAATGGAATGGCGTTATAAGGGTGAAAAGCCCCCTAGAAAAGCAAAGGTGCAACAATCGACTAAAAAACTGATGTGCACAATATTTTGGGATTTTCAAGGCATTTTGATGGTGGATTTTAAAGAACGTAATACAGTCGTGAACGGCGAATATTATGCTTCTTTAATATATAAATTACGAGACAAGATAAAGGAAAAACGAAGAGGCCAGCTGTCTAAAGGTGTCCTGTTGCTCCATGACAACGCCCCTGTTCATACCGCTGGTGTTTCGAAGGATGCAGTTCGTCAATGCGGGTTCACAGAAGTTCAACATCCACCTTACAGTCCAGACATGACCCCGTCCGACTATTATTTATTTCCAAATTTAAAGCGTGACTTAAGAGGAAGAAAATTTTCAAGCGATGAAGAGTTGCAGGCGGCCGTCTTCAGTCATTTTGAGGATAAAAAATGTGATTATTTTTATAAAGGTTTAGAGATGTTGATTCACAGATGTCAGAAGTGTGTTAGTATTCATGGTGATTATATTGAAAAATAAAATTGGTTTCGTTTCATTTCCTTAATTGGTTCATTATGTTAGGCCAATTTATTATGGGACCGCCTCCGTACGTTAATAATGGTACTATAAAAACCCATTAGGTTTTCCTTCGCCTTTCTATTTCTTCGATAGTTGTATTAAAAGATAATAATTGGATAATTTGCCGCAACGCCACAGATTAATAAATAGTTTACCAACACATACATCACTCCCATACAAAAGCGAAAATACCTACGTTATAATAGCCTACAAAATCTTAATAATAATATCTGCTGCTCGCAGCGAGAAAAAAATGTACCATAAGTACGCGACCAAAGAGTCGAGATTGTGTTCCCCGCCGTGCGACTCACGTGTCATCGCACGAATGCGCTAGGGTTGTACCTATGATGATTATTGTAATAAAACAAATGTTGCGAAATACATAACCATATATTTTATTTGTCGATCAAAAATATTTGAGTTTTATAAAATGTTATTTAATTTTGTCGTTAAAATATCCTAAATCGCGTAAATAATTTTAATAAATAATCATGAAGAAAACAGGAGCAAAGCAGAGGAAAATCAATGCAACACGGTGCTGCCAGTCCGATTCATTATGACGTCAAAATTATTTAAGAGTGCTCTTTCTAATTCTTCAATAAAAGTAATTATTAAACGTTTCTGGTGGGACTTTTAGATATAGACCATATAGACCATAAAAAGATGAATCTGTATTATAGGCTTTGAAATGAGTAAACACTAAACAGTGTTTTTTCGTCAACATCAGGTTTCTCCTGTAACAAAGTTTGACAGGCCTGTTGGTCTAGTGGTTAGTGTCCCTGACTGCTATGCCGGAGGCCGTGGGTTCGATTCCCACCCAGGACAAATGTTTGTGTGATGAGCACGATCATTTGTTCTGTGTCTGGGTGTAATTTATCTATAATATTTATCTATTTAGAAATATATAAGTATGTTTATCAGCTGTCCAGTACCCATAACACAAGCTCTGCTTAGCTTGGGACTAGATGGCGTTGTGTGATAGTTGTGGAATATAAAAAAAAAAAAAAGCATGGAAGCTAGTGCAGTTATGTTTTTTTTACTACACTTATTATAATGAATACCTTGGATACATAAGTCAACGCAAAAACAAGACAATTTTTCATTTGTTTTTTGACTTTGACGCCCATCCACTGCACAATAATTTCGTGGTTTCGGCGTTGCGACGAGTAAGCGAGGGAAACGTGCGCGGTGTAAGCGCTCAGGCGGGCGTGCGGCAGCCCTATATCGGGTGTATCGTGGGCGATACGCAGAGCGGTAGGCACATAACGCGTGGCCTAGAGCGAGTGACGGAGGCCTGGCAAAGCATCATTTTGCGCTGTGCGATTCTTAAAAGTTTTGAGTCTCAGATCCCACAAACATGGCTCTGTTTGTAGAATCTTAATTACTTTTTTATTATTCCGCTCCATCATGGCCATACGTGTGACCTTGTTGCGCTCATCGTGCACAGTCCGAGAAACGTAGTGTGGCCGCTTAAACGTGTTATTTCGTGCGTTAATCTCTTTAATGTAACGCAACTCGAGTTATCGCCAAACGGCATTGTTAATGTCATCGTCAAATTTACGCGTTAAGTCGTGGCCATACCTACATTCAACGTCCATCAACGCGATAATTAACGGTATTTCTCGTTAGTGTGGCCCGAGCATAAGATTGTACAAAAATGATAAAATAAACAAGCTCCGTAGCGCAGTGGCTAAGCGATGAGTTGCTGCGCTAGGGCCCGCGGGTTCGAATCCCGCACGTAACAAGTATTACAAGTACGGTCTAGAAATAAGTGTTCCAGGTCTGGATGTTTGTCCTTGTGCAAATTATGTTTGTAAACTGCCTCCACGATACAGGAGAAATTCCTAGTGTTTTTAAAGTAAAGTAAAGTAAAGTTACAGCCTATATACACGTCCCACTGCTGGGCACAGGCCTCCGCTCATTTCTGAGAGGGTTTTTAGAAAAGAAAAAGCCTAGAATAAAATAATTATTTGATTTGTTTGATAATCAAATATGTTGAGTTTAAGAAAATAATAAATTTTTCGTATTGTATTAAGTTACATAACACATATAGATACACTATATTTAGTTTAGTTTTCTTGTGTTTTCTCCCCATTTGGAGGCATACATTTTTAGAAGTGTCACAGATAAAATTGCGTGACTCCTATAAATTAATAATAATGTTACGAGCTTGAGGTTCGTGACAATAAAAATTGCCGATAGAATTACCTAAATTAACACTTTAATTTACTTTACACAAATTAAAGTTAAAAACACTAATAATTAAACACACTAATTCACTTAATTCCGCTCCGAAGCTTCGCTTGTGTCGCCGAGTTCAACTCTGCCTCGATCGCATCTTGCAGCGCCTATTTATTTAAATTAGCAAAGAAGCGTCCCGAATATTCAAGTAAATGCGCGCAAAGGGACGAGTTTGCGAGTATAGATTTTCTAGAAACTTAGTTCTTCGGATGGCGCTGTCGGTTGAGAGATCTGTGATGTCATTTTCTGCAACGCTCTACTCGCTCTCGTTCCTGACACTAGATGGCGCTAGTATATCGTCGACTGGAACGCGTAACACTGCCCCCTCCTAAGACATGCTCGTCCCGAGCATTATCGGTCCCATGATAACGCGCCAAGCGATCCACATGGACGATCTTAGGAGTCCCTCTTACGCCTTTCTGTATCCGGTAGGTCACATCGTTGATCCTAGTTACAATCCGGTACGGGCCGTCCCATTTAGCTTGAACCTTAGGAGATTTCCCTTTGCTGCGGACTGGATTGTGCAACCACACTAATGAACCTTCGTTGAACCCTTTATTGTTCATTTTGCGGTCGTACCGGGTTTTCATTTTCTCAGACATTTGGTGGCCCGATTGTCTGACGTGCTCATAAATGTCATTCATTTTGTTCCGCAAGTCATTTGCATAATCGGTTATACTGCGTGGGGCATCAGGTGGTATCCCGGTGATCAGGTCTGCAGGCAGCCGTAATTCTCTACCAAAGTTTGCGAAAGCTGGTGTCACTGCTGTACTTTCGTGAACAGCGCTTCGACATGACAACAAAAACGGTTGTATGTGCTTGTCCCAATCTCGTTGCCGATTGTCTACAACTTTTGCTAGGTACCTTTCCAATGTCCGATTAAATCGTTCTACCATTCCATCAGATTGCGGGTGATAAGAAGTCGTTCTTGTTTTATGAGTACCCATAACTCGGCAAGTTTCCTGGAATATTTGAGACTCAAAATTCCTTCCTTGATCGCTGTGAATCTCTAAAGGTACACCAAAACGACAGAAGACTTCATGAACTAGCTTATCAGCAACTGTTGAAGCTTCTTGATTTGGAATGGCGAAGACTTCTGGCCACTTAGTGAAGTAATCCATCATAACCATGAAATACTTGTTACCGCTTTCACTCTCCGGAAACGGCCCCGCCACGTCAATGGCTATTCTCTCCCATGGTGCACCAACATTGTACAACTTCAATGCACCTCTACTACGAGTCTGAGGTCCCTTTACAGCCGCACAACTTGTACATTTGCGACACCAGTCCTCGACATCGTTTCGACAGTGGACCCAGTAAAACCGTTCTCGGATCTTCAGTAGAGTTCGTTTAACTCCCAGATGGCCTCCTGATTAATCATTATGGTACAGCTGTAGAACATCCGGTACTTTAGCTTTAGGGACAACCATTTGTGAATGACAGCTGTCTCCCCGAACATTTTCCCATTTACGGCACAGAACTCCATCCTGAAGCAGCAAGCTGTCCCACTGGGCCCAATAGCTTTTAGTGGTCGAACTCATCGCTGAGACGTCGCTCCACTTGGGCTTGGGAGCACTGGCCTTCATCCATTCCAGGATCGGCTTGATGTCCGGATCTTCCTGCTGTGCACGTTGTAAGCTGTCCTTCCACTCGTTGCTGAGGTGGTCTGCCCTGAGCATCCTCACGGATACCACTTCCTTACTCTCTTGCCTACTACAATGGTTGCAATCTTCAGGACAAGGTCTTCTTGACAATGCATCTGCGTTGCCGTGAGATTTCCCGCTGCAGTGTCTGATAGTAAAGTCGTATTCCTGCTGCTGCTGAGCGGTGCTGTTAGCCGCACTTCCTTTCTGAGACCGTTCACCTTCCCTTCCTAGGGTGTGCTTAGGGCAGCTGGACCGAAGATGGCCCCTTTCCCCACAGCCATGGCACCTAGGGCTGTATCTTTTATTGTGGTCGCGAACCGTAACTGCTGTAACCTCCCTAGCGTGAGGTGAACGATGATCATGTCGCCGCCAGGCAGTGCCGTTAGCTGCACTACCCCCTCGAGATCGATCAACTCTCCTTTCTACGGTTCGCTTAGGGCAGCTGGATTGAAGATGGCCCTTTTCCCCACAGCCATAGCACCTAGGGCTGTATCCTCTGTTGCGGTCGCGAACTGTAGCTGCTGCAACCTCCCTGACGCGATGGGAACGAAGATCCTGCCGCACGGCTTCTACCTCCAGTGCATGGGCCAAGGCCTTCATAACAGCCTCGAACTGGATCTTGTAGGCTGACCAGGAAGAGGTACCGTCGAACGGCGGCACTTTGAATCCACGTAGCGAAGGTGTTGTAGCTACTACGGGAGCTGTTGTTCCATCCCCAAGTTTGAGGTCGTCCAGCATTTTCTTCACGTCAGCCATTACGTTGTCAACCCGATTGTTTACTTGGTCGATTCGGGTTTCGGCCTCCGACAGGCGGTTGTCATGTTGAGCAACCTTATCCTTCACCTCCCGTATCTCTTTTCCGAAGATAGCGTGAAGGTCCTTCATGAGGAGCATCTGCTCTTCCTTATCGCGTTGTAGTTGCTCTTCTAGACGCTCTTGTCCGCTCTGCAGCTGCTCTTTCAACTGACGGGCCTGCTCCTCCTGTCGGCGAGCCTGCTCCTCCTGTCGGCGAGCCTGCTCCTGCAGCAACACCATCAGAGCATGTAGTGTTATGCTACTTACATACAATTTTACACTATTTTTCTAGATAACTTAAAGAGGTAAAATCTTCCAAATTCTAAAACAAAACTTCATCTAGTTTTTCAACTTATCTGGATTATATTTAGACCTACATATAACACTTTACTTACATTCATCACTTTAATATGTTTACTCTAGATAACTTAGAGGTACAATCTTCCAAATTCTAAAACAAAACTTCATCTAGTTTTTCAACTTATCTGGATTATATTTAGGCCTACATATAACACTTCACTTATATTCATCACTTTAATATTTTTATTCTAGATAACTTCAAGAGGTACAATCTTCCAAATTCTAAAACAAAACTTCATCTAGTTTTTCAACTTATCTGGATTATATTTAGACCTACATATAATCAAAAACAGAATGGAAAAATAAATTTAAAATAGTGTAAAATGATATATAAGTATGTATAAGCATAACACTACATTTTCCCCCCCGACCCTGGAAAATTTTTGACTCAGCAAAAATTTTGACATGTACATTCTAAAATAAACCATAAAAACACAGCTTTGCAGAAACAGACATCACCAGGCAAAATCAGATATACTATCTCTTACATTCATCATCTGCATTCAGGTAAGGGTGGAGTTCACATTCAATGACTACCACTCTAAAAGTGTGTTTTCGAAAGGACATTCAGGCTTATTTAAGGAGTTGTCATCCGCTCCTGCGTGGAAAAAAAATTTTCAAAGGACATCCAGGCTTATTTAAGGAGTTGTCATCCGCTCCTGAGTGAAGATAAAGATAAAGAAATTAATCTTAAGCAAGCTTTAGTCGCTATGACTTAAGTAAAGATTAAGAACGGCCAGAGCGGTAGGGCCCAAAGCCAGAGATCAGCAACATCACTAACGAGATGTGTCTGAAATTGATATTTATACATATATACAAACTTATATATACAAACATATATATACATATATACAAATGTAGTGTCATGCAAAACAGTATTAGCTGGTTCCTCACATCTAATCTTCACTTCGTACTCGAGTTCAGTCTTGTTAAGGAATTCGTACTTAATAACCCTTTTCATTGCAAAGTTAAGTTTAAGAAATAAAAATTTAATAAAAAATTGTACCTCTTTAAGTTATCTAGAATAAGAATATTAAAGTGATGAATGTAAGTGAAGTGTTATATGTAAGTCTAAATATAATCCAGATAAGTTGAAAAACTAGACGAAGTTTTGTTTTAGAATTTGGAAGATTGTACCTCTTTAAGTTATCTAGAGTAAACATATTAAAGTGATGAATGTTATATGTAGGTCTAAATATAATCCAGATAAGTTGAAAAACTAGATGAAGTTTTGTTTTAGAATTTGGAAGATAGTACCTCTTTAAGTTATCTAGAATAAAAATATTAAAGTGATGAATGTAAGTGAAGTGTTATATGTAGGTCTAAATATAATCCAGATAAGTTGAAAAACTAGATGAAGTTTTGTTTTAGAATTTGGAAGATAGTACCTCTTTAAGTTATCTAGAATAAAAATATTAAAGTGATGAATGTAAGTGAAGTGTTATATGTAGGTCTAAATATAATCCAGATAAGTTGAAAAACTAGATGAAGTTTTGTTTTAGAATTTGGAAGATTGTACCTCTTTAAGTTATCTAGAGTAAACATATTAAAGTGATGAATGTAAGTGAAGTGTATATGTAGGTCTAAATATAATCCAGATAAGTTGAAAAACTAGATGAAGTTTTGTTTTAGAATTTGGAAGATTGTACCTCTTTAAGTTATCTAGAGTAAACATATTAAAGTGATGAATGTTATATGTAGGTATAAATATAATCCAGATAAGTTGAAAAACTAGATGAAGTTTTGTTTTAGAATTTGGAAGATAGTACCTCTTTAAGTTATCTAGAATAAAAATATTAAAGTGATGAATGTAAGTGAAGTGTTATATGTAGGTCTAAATATAATCCAGATAAGTTGAAAAACTAGATGAAGTTTTGTTTTAGAATTTGGAAGATAGTACCTCTTTAAGTTATCTAGAATAAAAATATTAAAGTGATGAATGTAAGTGAAGTGTTATATGTAGGTCTAAATATAATCCAGATAAGTTGAAAAACTAGATGAAGTTTTGTTTTAGAATTTGGAAGATTGTACCTCTTTAAGTTATCTAGAGTAAACATATTAAAGTGATGAATGTAAGTGAAGTGTATATGTAGGTCTAAATATAATCCAGATAAGTTGAAAAACTAGATGAAGTTTTGTTTTAGAATTTGGAAGATTGTACCTCTTTTAAGTTATTTAGAATAAAAATATGTAAGTGAAGTGTTATATATAGGTCTAAATAAAATCCAAATAAGTTGAAAAACTAGATGAAGTTTTGTTTTAGAATTTGGAAGATAGTACCTCTTTAAGTTATCTAGAATAAAAATATTAAAGTGATGAATGTAAGTGAAGTGTTATATGTAGGTCTAAATATAATCCAGATAAGTTGAAAAACTAGATGAAGTTTTGTTTTAGAATTTGGAAGATTGTACCTCTTTAAGTTATCTAGAATAAAAATATTAAAGTGATGAATATAAGTGAAGTGTTATATGTAGGCCTAAATATAATCCAGATAAGTTGAAAAACTAGATGAAGTTTTGTTTTAGAATTTGGAAGATTGTACTTCTTTAAGTTATCTAGAGTAAACATATTAAAGTGATGAATGTAAGTAAAGTGTTATATGTAGGTCTAAATATAATCCAGATAAGTTGAAAAACTAGATGAAGTTTTGTTTTAGAATTTGGAAGATTTTACCTCTTTAAGTTATCTAGAAAAATAGTGTAAAATTGTATGTAAGTAGCATAACACTACAAGCACCTAAGTCAGGTGCTTCAGATGTAGGAGCTACGGACGGGCCTGCAGCCGGCGGCTGGCCCTCCGTAGTTTGCGGCGTTGCACCACCAAATCTTCGTTGGCCCGTCTCCTGCTGGCGTTGACTTCGGGTACGGACACCCTCCGTTTCTTCCTTAGGTAAAATCGGCATGATTTTATCCCACTTCTGACACCAATTGTTACGAGCTTGAGGTTCGTGACAATAAAAATTGCCGATAGAATTACCTAAATTAACACTTTAATTTACTTTACACAAATTAAAGTTAAAAACACTAATAATTAAACACACTAATTCACTTAATTCCGCTCCGAAGCTTCGCTTGTGTCGCCGAGTTCAACTCTGCCTCGATCGAATCTTGCAGCGCCTATTTATTTAAATTAGCAAAGAAGCGTCCCGAATATTCAAGTAAATGTGACGAGTTTGCGAGTATAGATTTTCTAGAAACTTAGTTCTTCGGATGGCGCTGTCGGTTGAAAGATCTGTGATGTCATTTTCTGCAACGCTCTACTCGCTCTCGTTCCTGACACTAGATGGCGCTAGTATATCGTCGACTGGAGCGCGTAACAATAATAAAAATAGTGCCGTCACTGAGATCCTATACCCACCTTTAAATTGCACCATCGGAAAGGTGAGATAATAACAGTCACCTAGGACTTTATGAGCCCTTTCAAATGAGGTCAAATACGATCGTCCTATCTAGTGGCGTCACTGAGATCCTATATCCACCTTCGTATTGCACCATCACAAAGGTGAGATCATAATAGTCACCTAGGTCTCTATGTGCCTTTTCAAATAAGTTCAAACACGATCGTCCTATCTAGTGACATCACTGAGATCCTATATCCACCTTCGTATTGCACCGTCACAAAGGTGAGATCATAATAGCCACCTAGGTCTCTATGTGCCTTTTCAAATAAGTTCAAACACGATCGTCCTATCTAGTGGCGTCACTGAGATCCTATATCCACCTTCGTATTGCACCATCACAAAGGTGAGATCATAATAGTCACCTAGGTCTCTATGTGCCTTTTCAAATAAGTTCAAATACGATCGTCCTATCTAGTGGCGTCACTGAGATCCTATATCCACCTTCATATTGCACCATCAGAAATGTGAGATCATAAAGGTCACCTAGGTCTCTATGTGCCTTTTCAAATGAGTTCAAACACGATCGTCCAATCTAGTGGCGTCACTGAGATCCTATATCCACCTTCATATTGCACCATCAGAAATGTGAGATCATAATAGTCACCTAGATCTTTATGTGCCCTTTCAAATGAGTTCAAACACGATCGTCTTATCTAGTGGCGTCACTGAGATCCTATATCCACCTTCATATTGCACCATCAGAAATGTGAGATCATAATAGTCACCTAGGTCTCTATGTGCCTTTTCAAATGAGTTCAAACACGATCGTCCTATCTAGTGGCGTCACTGAGATCCTATATCCACCTTCATATTGCACCATCAGAAATGTGAGATCATAATAGTCACCTAGGTCTCTATGTGCCTTTTCAAATGAGTTCAAACACGATCGTCCTATCTAGTGGCGTCACTGAGATCCTATATCCACCTTCATATTGCACCATCAGAAATGTGAGATCATAATAGTCACCTAGGTCTCTATGCGCCTTTTCAAATGAGTTCAAACACGATCGTCCTATCTAGTGGCGTCACTGAGATCCTATATCCACCTTCATATTGCACCATCAGAAATGTGAGATCATAATAGTCACCTAGATCTTTATGTGCCTTTTCAAATGAGTTCAAACACGATCGTCCTATCTAGTGGCGTCACTGAGATCCTATATCCACCTACATATTGCGACATCAGAAATGTGAGATCATAATAGTCACCTAGGTCTCTATGTGCCTTTTCAAATAAGTTCAAACACGATCGTCCTATCTAGTGGCGTCACTGAGATCCTATATCCACCTTCGTATTACACCATCACAAAGGTGAGATCATAATAGTCACCTAGGTCTCTATGTGCCTTTTCAAATGAGTTCAAACACGATCGTCCTATCTAGTGGCGTCACTGAGATCCTATATCCACCTTCGTATTGCACCATCACAAAGGTGAGATCATAATAGTCACCTAGGTCTCTATGTGCCTTTTCAAATAAGTTCAAACACGATCGTCCTATCTAGTGGCGTCACTGAGATCCTATATCCACCTTCGTATTGCACCATCACAAAAGTGAGATCATAATAGTCACCTAGGTCTCTATGTGCCTTTTCAAATGAGTTCAAACACGATCGTCCTATCTAGTGGCGTCACTGAGATCCTATATCCACCTTCATATTGCACCATCAGAAATGTGAGATCATAATAGTCACCTAGGTCTCTATGTGCCTTTTCAAATGAGTTCAAACACGATCGTCCTATCTAGTGGCGTCACTGAGATCCTATATCCACCTTCATATTGCACCATCAGAAATGTGAGATCATAATAGTCACCTAGATCTTTATGTGCCCTTTCAAATGAGTTCAAACACGATCGTCTTATCTAGTGGCTTCACTGAGATCCTATATCCACCTTCGTATTGCACCATCAGAAAGGTGAGACGATAACAATCACCTAGTCTTCATCCTCCGTCAAACGAAATTCTCTAAATATAATATAAAATAATGAAAAATCTAAATAGCATAGAAATAATGTATGTAGCTACTAAGAAAGTAGGTACTTACCAGTAACTAAAACGAACTGAAGCCGGTGGATTACGGCGCGCCCGAAAAACTACGTGGAGTGCCATCAGTTGAAATTTTTAACTTAAGATTTCGCACTCACGATCGGTTTTTGGATTTGCGTCAGTTCGACTGAGCAGTATCAAACTGACAGTGTGACCGAAGAAATCCGTGGGTTGTCGTCAGTTGAAAATTTCGACTCACGGTCAGTTTTTGGATGTACGTCAGTTCAACTGATCATTTTAACTGACTGTGTGTGGCGTCCGTAACATCGTAGTATTTGCGCTAGATTGTGGCCGGTTTAACTTGGTCACTGAAATATAGGCGCGAGACCCGAACCTTGTTGTCGCGCTTGCTTGACGCGCCGGAGCCCGGCGGCCAGGTGTTTACTGTGTCAATTTCCTTGTACTAGCTGAAACACTTAATTTTTCCCACGGAAGCTAACAGTGATGGATTTGATGTGAGATGCACCGTTTCAATATTGGTTAATGTGGGTCTTTTTTATACAGTGTGATTAATAGAGTTATTAGCTTATTAGAATTTCGAATGACTAAAACACCTAGAAAAGCTAAAGAATTATCTGCCTCTAAATCTACTGTGAATTGTAGAGCTAAAACGGTCTAAGTAAGCAGTTACTTTGCTTTGTTGTTTGAACAGTTAAAATTAAATGCGTTAAAATCCGTAAAAATAGTTTTATTAACTTTAAAGTATTCGCGTAAACTTATTTATTTAATTTTTTAGGTACACATAATGAAATAACATCGATTTAAATATAAGAAAAATCGTTATTACAAGTGGTGTACGATGTTTAGTCTTCCGTATTCAGAAAGAAAGAAATAAAGAAAACACATTTATTCGAGGTCTAAATACACAACACAAGTATAAAAATAATAAAGTACATAAATTTAAAAAAATGACAATAATATTAGCCTTAACGATTTCTTAAATGTAAGATAGTAATTAATAAAAGAAAACTTGTGCTGCTGTGAAGACGGAGCACTGGAATTACTTTGGTGTTCGTGGTCTCTGTGTCACAGAAGTTTTCACCACGGAATACCGCGGTTTAACATATGTTAAAATTAAATGCAATAAAATCCGTAAATTTAGCTTCGTTAAACAAGCTAATGTAACATGTAATTTTCTCAAATAGTGGTACCGATAACATGAACTAATGCAGGTGCATTATATCTTTTCTGATCAGTTCCAAAACGACTTTTTTTAGTCCTTTTTAACAATACAAGGTGAGTGCAGCCTCCAGTCGCTTTTAAGGCATTTTACAGCGAATTTTCTTATCTTATTCTTATTAGGAACTATATCAAGTCACGAAATTAATTTGCTTCGTAATTTATTAGGTTTTTTATCTAATCGGAAACTGTTTTTCTACTTTTGCGCATATCACACGATTCAAATAGTTAATATCATTATATTTTCACTAATAATAAATAAAGAATAAGGCGCGTTTGCTATAAGCATGTATTTGACTAATTTTTATTATCCTATAACAATCAAAATATTATTTTCTATATTTCATGTTAAGAAATTTCGCTATCGCAAAAATTGCCGAAGTTGATGTTAGGTCTTGTAAAAAAATAAATTTACAATTAAGTTACAAATATACAGTGAGATTGTTTATTTATTTATTTATATAGAGCTGGGAGCATTAATTTACAATCGATCGTGAGCGTGGTTCACTTGAGGCACCGTTCAAAGTATGAGGAACCCACGTAGCCACCTCGCATGGCTCGTTGTACGTGTTGCTCGAACAGTCTTCGGTTGCTTTGAAGCTCGTCTGCTGCTTCTTTATTTAGGGGATCTTCAGGGTTTGGTTCCTTAAAAAAATATTTCCATTAGGAGGTCCCAAAATTGTATACAAAATATATTTTACTCTATGTATCTATTATTATTTTATTATTTGACGGTTCCGTGGCGTAGTGGCCTAGCAATGAGTGGCTGCGCTGGTGGTCGCGGGTTCGAATTCCGCACGGAACAAGTATTTATATGACCTACAAGTAATTGTTCCGGGTCTGGATGTTTGTCCTTGTGAAATTTGTGTTTGTAAACTGCCCCCACGATACAGGAGAAAATCCTAGTGTGGAGGGTACGTTTAAAAAAATTGTACCTATGTATTTTTTATTTAGTTAGTATGAACTGTAAGGGCGGTTATTATATGGTTAACAAACAAACACACAATCCGATGAAAGAATTTAACTGTAGATGCTTTGTCATCCCTTAAGATTAAGACGAAATGCTTCGTTGTCAGTAATGACTATTCGATTCTCATTTAGGGTCTTTCACACGGACACGGATATGGTACGGTTACCGTCTAAGCGGCGGGGCGCAAGTTTCTGCAAGTATTTTTTTAAATACCCTTTTCACACTTAAACGGTTTTCGTATAAACGATAACTTGACGGTTCAGACCATAGAATACTATAATACGTACACCATCTGAACGGAGGAGTGGGGGGAGTCCGCGTAGCCACTAAAATGTCACTAACACGTCAATTCACTCGTATAAATGTCAACACGAGATGTGTTTTGACGTTACAATCGTTTCCAAATTTCGCATGCAAATTATTTATAAAATGCCAAATTGCACCCTATTCACAAATAAATATGTATTAAAACCTAAAGGATTTATTTAAACATGATCTTGAACATTAACCAAAAGTCTAAAATGTGTAACTGACGATACGTCCATTAATCCAAATGGTAATCGTCCAAAATCGTTCCGTGAATGGTAAAAACATATTCCATTTAGATGAATTTCATCCAGCTTTGGATTTCCAAATGGATTGACATCCATGCGTCCAGTCCAAATGGACGTCGTCCGCGGCCGTCCGTCGATGTCAAAAACGTGCGCCACGCCAAATGGAAGCAAGCCGAATCGTCAGTGAATGGGCGGACCGGCGTCCATTTTTTGGACGTTATTGCGTCAGTTAATGTTTTGGTGTTGATGGTAATACATGTGCTCTGTTTGTCAAGCATAAACTGTGTATTGGATTAAATATGTTTTTATTATGTAAACTATAAACTGTGTACTTGTTTGTCACCCAACAAACGAGTACACAGTCCACATGATGTTAAGTTGATACTGTAGCCCATAGACTGAATCTGTTATCGAATAAGAATCTAAATGTAAATGCATTGTCACCCATGTAGAACTATGTGGAGTGCCTCATTTCCAGTAAAAATATTATCCGGTTCTTTACACTCATACAGCATACGAAAGGCAGCAGATTTAATCTGCTATTTTATGCTATTTTGTGAGATCATGGTCCTTCTTCGTTCGAACCGACTCATTTGTACTACATCCATAATATGGATGCAACATTGCTTTACCACATATAGTTATAATGAAAAATATCCTCTGTTGATTTCTTTTATTTCAACCTCAGTCAATGATATTGCTCCACCATAATATATACCTTAACTAGAACTGGAGTGACAAACTAGCACACAGTCCACCTGGTGGTTGAATGCTGTGGCCCATAGACATTTACATGTATCCTCAATTGAGAATCAAAATACAGATGCATTGTCATCTTTGAAGACTACGATGGATTGTCCCGTTTAGGTTTTTTGTCTTTTTAATGAAACACAGGTTGCAGCTGCCACCAGTAAAGTATTATTATCCATATTATTATTTATTTCCGTTCCGTACAACTACCAAGTTCGAAGTGACGACTGACGACATGCGTCCAAATGGAAGTATCGTCAATGGTACCGTATCTGGATAAAATTTCATTTGGAGTGCATCCATTTGGAAGTTTTCTAAATGGACGTATCGTCAGTGGGTGGACCTTTAATTTACTCAGTCTGTCAACACAGTGAATCGGGTTTGGCGACGCCAATTCTCGTACAAAATAAAGTTGACAGCCATTCTATTGTGTGTTATAGTATTCTATGGTACAGGCCGTAGTAACTGTGCAGTGGCGGTGAAAGAATATCCACTAAGCGTTATCATCCGTTTCGTAAGAGGAGGGAAACTAAAACAGATGTGCACCAGCATCTTCCTGATAACAACTCAAAATAATAAAAACTGCAGCTGCCAACCCGCATGCCGCATGCAAGCGTGGCAACTACGGCAAAATCATCTCTATGGTGCAACATATGGGTGAGGTCTATGTTCAGCAGTGGACTTTTATAGACTATAATGGTGGGGATGAATGGATGTATGACGGTTAGGTAATGTAGGAATTAATGCACAAGCTTAATAGCATAACCTTTCTGTGAATACTTATATTAAATTGAACGCACGAGCTCAGCAGGAACCGCGTGTGCGCACGGGCGTGTGTGTCTGTGCTTGTGTGTCTGTGCGTGTGTGTATGTCTGTCTGTGCGTGTGTGTCTGTCTGTGCGTGTGTGTTTGTCTGTGCGTGTGTGTCTATGCATGTGTGTCTATGTGTGTATGTCAGCGCGCGCGCGCGTGCCTGTGTGTGTGTGTGTGTGTGTGTGTGTAAAGCGTGGCAACTACGGCAAAATCATCTCTATGGTGCAACATATGGGTGAGGTCTATGTTCAGCAGTGGACTTTTATAGACTATAATGGTGGGGATGAATGGATGTATGACGGTTAGGTAATGTAGGAATTAATGCACAAGCTTAATAGCATAACCTTTCTGTGAATACTTATATTAAATTGAACGCACGAGCTCAGCAGGAACCGCGTGTGCGCACGGGCGTGTGTGTCTGTGCTTGTGTGTCTGTGTGTGTCTGTGCGTGTGTGTATGTCTGTCTGTGCGTGTATGTCTGTCTGTGCGTGTGTGTCTGTCTGTGCGTGTGTGTCTGTCTGTGCGTGTGTGTCTATGCATGTGTGTCTATGTGTGTATGTCAGCGCGCGCGCGCGTGCCTGTGTGTGTGTGTGTGTGTAAAAGGGTTTAACCGCACAAATTATGTTACTTACTTGAGCAACGTTTTTAGTCCTGTTTGGTCGTATGGCTTTTACGATATCTATCTTTAAACGGCAAAAGCATAGTCTTCAACTAAATATAGGTCTCGTATTTACACATTTTACGTTTCGGTTAGTTCTGAATTTTTTTCAGTCTCGTGCGATATTTTGCCTCCGAGGACTGCACTGTGCGCGTCATGTTCACAAGCTTATACATTTCGCACGACACGACGTCGCGTACGTGTTCATGTAAAAAAGGGTGGTACCAAACGCAGCAGCAAAATATGCTAGTGTTTTGTGGTAATTGGACCATCTTAAGAAAGTGGTAGTGCCAAGCTTCAGCTGTGTTAGCAGCGTAAAATATCAGCCTATTTTTACGTGGTAGAGCCAAGCTGCAGCTATATTGTGGTTGCAGCACGAAAGGGTCGGCTCGACCGGGGTAGGACTACACTCTCACAGAATAGCAGCGTAAAATAGCAGCTTAATGCTGCTGTGTTTCGTATGGTGAGTGTAGATAACCGGAGACCCTTTTTACTGGAAATGAGGCATTCCATCTCGCTCCTCAGGGTTGACAAGGCATCTGCATTTTGATTCTTAATTGAGGGTAAATGTAAATGTCTATAGGCCACAGCATCCTCTTACCATCAGGTGGACTGTGTGCTTGTTAGTCACTCTTATTCCATAAAAAAAGCCTAATACTACTGTGTTTTATTTAACGAGTGTAGAATAGAGACCGCTTTTTATTGACAATGGGGCATTCAATTGAGCAAACTTCATGTTTCCTAAAAACTCAAAATTCTATTGTATAAAATTTTAATTTAGTTAGGAAACTATAAATTAGCTTGTCCAATTAGCAAATTGCTTATCTTTGGGTTTGTAAATATCATCCTGTTTCTCATACCACAGCTTAAGCATGCTCTGAAGTTATTGTATAAGCATTACTTTAGGCACTTATAGGTTGCATAAGTGAGTGCCTCTGTCCAACAGTAATCATAAGTTGTCGAAATCAGCCAGAAGACCTTCACCATCAAAAGTCTGTAACTAGGTTTTTAAAGCCAAAGTAACTCATAAAAATATTATAAATTAAGTTGTAATTAACAAAAATAACAATCGATTCTAATTAATTTAAAAAAAAATAATAAATGTTATGTGTCAACAATAATAACCTCTTCAAATTATAATTTAACAGTGAGATATTTTCATTTAACTTATTATTAACTTAATTTAAAAATGGAAGTGGTTATTAAATAAACTGTATTTTCTTTTATTTTATATAGTATTTCGGAAGTCAGTAAAACAATTTTGCTATTTTTTTTTCTAAGTTATATAATTATACTTACAAGCATCACTATTTAACATGAGGTGATGACAGTTATGCAAGGTTGTATGTAATTATTTGGCTGGGATATAAATCTAAATTTTATATATAATTAGCTATTGGTAAATTTTACTATAAATATCTAAAGTTTTATTACTTATTACTCACCAGGAATAAATACTGTAGTCCATACACTATAGAGTTTACTGTAAGAACTGGTTTCCAGTCTTCTCTAAGTATATTTAGGCACACATTGCCTTCTAAATCAATATTAGGATGGTAGACTGCTGTTTCACATTTGACCTTGGGTGGCTCATGTGGGTAGTTAGGACCTACCTGCAGAAAACAAAATATCGCTTAAACAAACTAAAGAAGGTTTACCTATTACTGGTACAGAGTAATTAGAATGAATAACTATTGTTGTAAATATATCAGAGGCACATCACCAGAAATGTGCTAGTTCTCAACAAAACATAAAAGACTTGGCTTATAGATGTCATGATCTTTGACTAGGGTTGAAATTGTTTAAAACAAGTTTAGTTTACTCTTTTGTTTATAAACAGCTTTCAACAAGTATATATGCAAGTACAAATATATTTTTTTTAACTTAGTCTGTAACATGTTCTGGCACAGGTCCTTATATAATACAGAGACACTGTTCACATCAATCATATGCCATCATAGATAAGTTGCAAGTATTTCATTGCAAATAATGTATAAGGCTCTTAAACATGTTTTTACTGTATCTGTGCACATTGGTAATACATTTCACTACAATATAAGTACAAAAGAATTACAACAACAAAAGACATGTTATAAGCCGGTTCTTCTTCTTCTTCTTTCTTTTTATGGTAGTTTTAATAATTCACCAATGACAGCTTGAAAGTGTTTATTGAGTAGAACAGCTCAGCTTATATAAATGCTATGCACAAGTCCAAAAGATTTCGAACAGGAAAAATATTTTTGACAGTTTTCTGCAAGTTCTGAATTCAACTATTCTCACAACTTATTTAAAATAATAAATGAAAAGAGTGGATACAACATGTTGAGTACATGTTTTACAGTGTTACAATGGAGTTAAAAACAGCACATTTTATAAAGAAGGAATTATTTTTCAAATGACCTGACAATATAATGTTTGAGTTACAGTCGATATATATTCCACTATTATACAAAGTCCTCCTCTCATTTTAAGAGCTGTGAGCACAGCTCTGTGAGCGAGCTGAGCTCATTTTGTTAGCTGTAGTTTATAAGCTGTGTGGACCATTTGGCCGATTTTACATGTGTTTATACATCTTGTTCGTCAGATATGCAGGTTTCTCAACATTTTACTTCACTATGAAGCATATAACATATCAGGTCTTTAAATTGCAATTAACAAATTCATTAGCATTAGGGGGTGAGGTCAGAACTGATTTGCAATAAGGTATAAAAAGTAGTAAAGTAAACTTGTCTAAATACTTACCTTAAAACTAAATACAAATCTTCCTCCTCTATAGAAACCTTCATCAGGGCATATTATAAGCTTAAAATTAAGCAAATCATCTGGATCTGTAAATTCTGTACTACATGTCTTAGGTAGATTTAATTCATTTAAATCTAAAATAATTAAAAATTATACTATTAAATATTATCACATAGTTAAGACTTATCTCACAATATTAGATTATATATGAAATTATTCTTTACAAATAAACTTTGTACATTTTTTCGAATAAAAATAATTTTGCATAGTGCTTCTTACCCTTTGTGATTCGCAATTGAGCTGCTGATGCCTTTTTTTGTGAACCTCCAGCTCGTGCCGATCCTTCTTCATCTTTTTTTTGTTGTTTAAGCGAAAATAACTTAATCATTTTCTTATGTCCACAATATACAAATTAGAAATTTATTTATTCTGAGACACGATTTATTTTGACAGCTTGATAAGTTCCATAGACCGTCGTATTGTTGTTACAATTCACAAGTTAGAGCAGACAAACGTCTTAGATCATACAGCCTTATCTTGTCTGTCTTTTCTTTTTTTGCTCCGAAAATATCTTATTAAACGATAAAAGATTTTACTCATTAAATATTTCATCAAATAATAAAAATCATGCCAAGTCTAGTGTTGGAAATCAGATCAGTTGTGGGCTTAGTTATATAATCCGAAGTTACGTTTTCGTTCAGTACAGTACAACAATAACTTCATAAATTCTTGTACATAATTTCTTCATATAGATTCTTGATTCTTGTAAATTTCAATGTGGGTAAATACTAAAATGTAAAAATAGTTTTATGTATCACTAGAAAGTCTTTGTCTTTGTATGCAAACTGAGAATACAATCATATTTTTTTCTATATTTGACTTGGGTGCTTAGAGTAATTACTAGCATAGAGGGATTTACAAATTATTATTTTTTTTATAGAAGAGGGGGCAAACGAGCATGCGGCTCACCTGATGTTAAGTGACTACCGCCGCCCATGATCAACCGCCACACCAGGGGAATTGCAAGTGCGTTGCCGGCCCTTTAGAAAGGAGTACGCTCTTTTCCTGAAGGTCCCCAGGTCGTATCGGTCCGGAAAAATCGCCGGTGGTAAACTATTCCACAGAGAGGTTGTACGCGGAAGAAAACTCCTTTTGAAACGTACTGTGATGGACCGCCAAGCATCCAGATGGTGTGGATGGTATCGGGACGTTTGCCGCGTATTGCGTTCACGAAATTTGGCGGCTGGGATTAATCCGAACAATTCCTCGGAGCACTCTCCATAGTATATGCGAAATAAAATGCAAAGAGATGCAACATCTCTTCGCAGTGCCAGTGAATCGAGCCGATCGGAAAGCACTCGGTCGTCGACGATTCGAACGCTCTGCGCTGGATGCGGTCGAGTGGAAGGAGCTGGTACTGGGAAGCCCCAGCCCAGAGATGGGAACAGTATTCCATGTGCAGCTGAACATGCGCCTTGTAAAGTTGCAGGCGGTGTGCCGGCATGAAATACTGTCCCGCTCTGCTGAGCACGCCAAGCTTTTTAGAGGCCAATTTGGCCTTCTCTTCCAAGTGACCACGAAACTGCACGTCACTCGATATGTCGACGCCGAGGATTCCGATACGGGCTGAGTCAACAAGGGGAGTGCCTTGAAACTGAGGTGATACGACAAAGGGGTTCTTTTTAGCGGTTAACGCGCAAACTTGTGTCTTCTGGGGGTTAAACTGGACTAGAATCTAGAACAAGAAATCTATTTAGTCGCCTCCAATCCGAGACTCCGTTCAGCCGAGATCCAATCCTCCGAGAATCCAAGACTCGACTTCAGACACAAGTTTGTCCCGGTACTCGGAGACGTTTTCCCGAGCAATATTGGCTCGGCCGGTGTAAAGAGCATCACCGGTGCTGTCATCTGCATAGCAATGAATGTTACGGGTTTTCAACATATCATTGATATGCAGAAGAAACAGCGTTGGCGATAGAACGCAGCCTTGTGGAACACCAGCATTAATAGGCTTGCAATCGGAGCTTGCACCGTCTACAACGACCTTGATGCCCCGATCTGCAAGAAAGCTGGTGATCGAATCGCACAATTTCTCGGGAAGCCCATAGGGAGGGAGTTTCGAAACAAGCGCTTTGTGCTAAACCCGATCGAACGCCTTCGCAATGTCCAAACTAACGGCCAATGCCTCCCCCTTGGACTCTACTGCCTCCGCCCATCTGTGAGTTAGGTAGACCAGAAGATCACCAGCTGACCAACCACGGCGAAAACCGTATTGGCGGTCACTAATTAGCTGGTGATCCTCAAGGTACCTCATGAGCTGGCAGTTTACAATGGACTCCATTGCTTAGGAGAACAAGGAGGTGATGGCGATAGGCCGGTAGTTGGACGGGTCTGAGCGGTCGTCTTTTTTAGGGATCGGGTGGACGAACGAACGAACGTCTTCCATGATTTTGGGACTACACCTAGGGAGTAGGAGTACCGGAAAAGACGCGTTAAAACCGGT
This sequence comes from Parnassius smintheus behrii, assembly GCA_036936625.1. Lineage (NCBI taxonomy): Eukaryota > Metazoa > Arthropoda > Insecta > Lepidoptera > Papilionidae > Parnassius > Parnassius smintheus. The sequence continues at coordinate 45,789,619 of JAUPFT010000001.1, read as the reverse complement.
GCCAATTCTGGAGCACACGTTCTCAGCACAATTGGGGGGGTTCCTTCAGGCCCACTCGACTTACTGACATCCAGGCATAAGAGATTGCGTTTTTTGTTTTGAGAGATGTCCAGGGAGAGGAGTGCTTTGCGAACCGAGCGCTGTGTGATCTGCACTTCCAGCGTGGAGCACTCACACCGCGGGATGGTCGGCAGCGTACTCCCCCCGTCATCGAGAGTCGAGTTGGGCGCAAAGAAAGAGCCTAGAAGATCAGCTTTCTCCTTTGCGGTATGGGCCAGTGAGTCGTCCTCCCTGTGCAGAGATGGAAGAGATGGCTGACAGAAATTCCCCTGGACAGCCTTGGCGAGAGACCAGAATGCACGGGTTCCAGAAGGAAGGCGAACTAGTTTCTCGCCAATTCTGCCTATGTGCTCTGACTTTGCCTTGGCAATGACTCTTTTGAAGGACCTAGAGGTGGAATTATACTACTATTTTAGAGCGCTGGTGTTTACATCCCGGGACGCTAATGCGTCAGCCCAGGCTTGGTAGCACTCCTGCTTATAGCATGATGCTATTTTACAGGAGTGACCAAACCATGACTGAGATTTGCCTCCAATGGGCACCACAAAGGAAGGAATAAAAAGTTCCATACCCTGAAGTACCACATCAGCGACAGAATCCGCAACAACTTTGGGATCGTCCGGCGAGAAGCAAACCCGCCCCCAAGGGTAGGATGCAAAGAAAAACCGCATCCCATTCCAATCAGCTGACCTATAGTGCCAAACACGGCGGCAGCCTGCAGAATGCAACTGCGATTTCGGCGTGAGTGGCACCACACTCCGAACAAGACAATGGTCCGAGGAGCCTAAAGGGGCGTCGACGGAAATCTGATATCCGTCCGGGTGAGAGGTCAGCAAAAGGTCCAACAGGGAAGGTGCATGATCCTCCACATTTGGAATCCGCGTAGGCGAAGTAACCATTTGTGTCAGACCATATGCCAAGTCAAAATCATGAACAGATCTCCCTGCATGATCGGTTAAACGTGAACCAAGCCATTCGGCGTGATGGACGTTAAAGTCGCCGAGGATCACGATCTCTGCGGAGGGGATCTGCTGTAGCAACGAATCTGTAGCCATTCGGACGTGGTCGAAGAGTCGGTCTGTTTCGGCATTACCACTATGGGACCTATAGAGACCCCGTAGACGCGCGGATGGTCGTCGCTGTCTACGCATAGCCAAAGGATGGACAGGTGTCCTTTCTCCAGCCCGAGGCACAAAGGAGTGTTCCAGTTTGTACTCCGGGCAGGAGAGATACGAGATATCAGCCGGAGATGACACCTGCGTCTCGGTCAGAAAGAGCAGAGCCGGCCTCGCCGTCTCGAGATGGTAGTGGACGGCGTTTAGGTTAGAGTGAAGTCTCCTGATATTGCAGAAATTCATGGACAGCGTGGCAGGGGTCGCCTTGGTCTTGCTGCTCCGTTTGCCCCGATCAATTGTAGTCTTGAGCGGAAGTTTGCCCCCCCCCCCCCAGAATACGTGGGGCAGCCTGAGCACCCACGCTCAGAAGTTGAGAAACATGGTCGTGGATGCTCAGCTAGGGATTCTCCAGGGGTGCTGGTACCCTCCTGGAGTAGTCTATCATCATTTAATTCCGCTACCATGTTGATGGGGGGGGGGGGGGGATTTGGGCCTCCGGCCACCTGCACTCATCAGACGAAACGCGGAAGCAGAGCTTCCACTTCACGCCGGTATTCTGTGAGGTCGTGGTACCACCCCAATTTGAGCCGGCCCATACGTGCAACAGCAAAGCTTCCGCGTGGCTCTACCACTGTTAAAAATATTAAAAAAAGTTCTTCTGGTTGACATGCATAATATGACATTTTGAGTTGTAAAAAATAAAATAGATCATTAGTTCCCACTTTCTTTCCTTTACAATGTTGATTTTTCCCTTTCGTAGAAACCGCAATTGATATGCCATTCATCATCATCATCATCATTACAGCCCTTCACAGGTTCACTACTGAATATAGGGGCCTCCCCCAAGTAATGCCACAAAGCACGGTCCTGAGCCACCTGTATATATCGACTTCCTGCATGTCTTACCAAGTTGTCACTCCATATAGTGGGGGGTCGCCCTACACTACGCCTACCGGTACGAGCATAGAATACTATAATACGCAATAGAATGGCTGTCAACTTTACTTTGTACGATGTTTGGCGTCGCCAAACCCGATTCGCTGTGTTGAGAGACTGAATAAATTTAAACATTTTAGACTTTTAAATAATAATCAAGACCATAGTTAAAAAAATCGTTTAAATTTTAATACATATTTATTTGATAATCGAAATGATAAATGATTAAATGATGGTTACATTAATGGACAGATCATTAAAGGAAAGGGGTATGAAAGTGAACGCAAGTAAGACGAAAATTATGGTTTTTGAAAGAGATGAAAGTAAAACGATATGTGAAATAAGAATAGAAGGGAAGTTGATCGAGCAAGTAGATGAGTTTGTATATTTGGGTTGCGTGTTTAGCAGGGATGGGAGATATGATAAGGATATAGAACGACGAGTGCACGCAGGAAACAGAGTAAATGGGGCCCTGCACTCTATTGTGAAGAGTCAAAATGTGTCAAAAAGGCATGTATGGCAATTCACAATGCTGTGTTGGTCCCTACTTTAACGTATGGTAGTGAAAGTTGGGTATGGCAGAAGAAGCACGAGAGTAGAATAAATGCAGTAGAAATGCGGTCATTAAGGAGTATGTTAGGGCTGAATCTGAATGGCAGGGTGAAAAATTGTGTGATAAGAGAAGAGTGTGGTTTGCAAGATGATGTTGTGACCAGGATTAAGAAAGGAATGCTTCGGTGGTTTGGTCATGTGGAAAGAATGGATGAGGAAAGAGTGACAAAGAAAATTTATGTTGCAGAAGTGAATGGCAGAGGCGGAAAGGGACGTCCTAGGCGAAAATTTATCGACCAAATTGGCGATTTATTGAAAACGGGCCAAATTAGGAGTACCCTTAACCGACGAGCATGCATGCGTAGGTGTATGGATGTGAAGGAGGCGAGATAGGTGTGTCAGGATCGTGCCAAATGGAAGTCTGTAGTCTCTGCCTACCCCTCTGGGTGACAGGCGTGAGTGTTTATGTATGTATGTATGTATATATTTATTTGTAAATAGGGTGTAATTTGGCATTTTTTAAATAATTTGCATGCGAAAGTTGGAAACGATTGTGACGTCAAAACACATCTCGTGTGTGAACACGGGCACGCAACAATCAAACACCGAGATCGAGTTGAGACTGATTTATTCATATTTACCCTCCACTATTACAATAATCTCTTACATCTCCCTTCTCAATAATAAAAAAACAAAATCAAAATAGTAATTTATGCTTGCATATTTTTATCACAAAAATAGTAAGATGATTTCATCATAAATAGATTAGCAATAGATGTAGGTATATAATATTATTTAATATGTATTATAATTCTGATTATTAATACATCTTTTTGAATTAAATCTCTCTAACTACTCATCTCCTCTGTCTTACAAATAAGAAAAATCATTATGAAATCAATAGCACTAAAATAAAATTTGAGTATGAAATGTTTATTTATTTACTTAAATTAAATTATTACTTATCCGTTTTTTTAACTAATCAATTTTTTTATTAATAAGTAATACTTATTTTATTTTAGAAGTAATAAACCAATTACATTTCATTTCTAAAGTAATAAATCTAAAGTAATGTACTAATTCACACAAAATAAAATCCCGTCGGGAATCGAACCTGGGACCGTTGGCGTGATAAATGTGCAACCTGTGCTGCTTAACCAAATATATAAAAAAAAAATGTATGATTTTGATAGTGTTTACATTTTTTTTAAATACTTTTATTTTTGTTATTTGTGCATACGTTACAATGTATAGTTTTGTTTTCACTGAACACGGTGACTGTGGTGACGCGGCTGCGCAGCTGTCCATCACCGCTATTCAGTGTTCGAAGCCCAATCTATCCGGTGGCCTCACTGTCCTGCCGGAGCGTGTGACATAATAATTATTGTTATTTATTGTATTAGGTAGGTATAGAGCCGTGGTAGCTCAGTGGTTAACGCTCGCTGTAAATATAACAGAACGCGAGTAACCCGGGTTCGATCCCCGCCGGCACCAATGAAATTGTTAATTGCAATTTTAAGTGCTGATTTACCACGTGCTCGGCGGTGAAGGAAAACATCGTGAGGAAACCTGCATGTCTGAGGACTAAGAAAAAAAATATTTCGAAGACATGTGAAGTTCACCAACACGCATTTGGGCAGCGCGGCGGACACTTCCTTGCCCTAAACCCTCTCAGAAATGAGGGGAGGTCTGAGCCCAGAAGTGGGACGTATATAGGCTGTAACTTTACTTTTTTTATTGTATTAGGTGGGGCTGTACAAGGTACAGTACAGTTTGAAACCTGATTGTTTTGCGGGCAGCGAGGTCGGATATCATCGTAATTGTTTAAATTTAAAGTATAGTGCGGCGGGTCCTACGATGTGGAGAATCTTTAAGGGGAAATATAACCTGAAATGGCTTAGCAAGATCCTCCGTTATGCCGAAAGTATTGTAGCATTAATTTTGAAATAAATATATGGTAAAGTTGAAGATTAATGTTAAAGATTATGTTAGACGAAAACACAATTCCGTAAAATTTTCTCGATAGAAAAAAAATCCAAAGTTACCTCCAAACTGAACAATAAACCGCTGTTATTCATAAAATACTTTTAATAAGATCATGAAACTTTGCATACTAACTGAACTAACTATAAAGCAGTGCTTATGTTATTTACTTTTTTTAAAATACCATTATTTTCACTGTAAAAAGAAATTACCTAAACTATCGGCTTGATTCCTGTCGCCCCGTTAGTATCGCTTAGGCTTTTGAAGGGAGAAGTTGTGTCGCTTACGATCAGAATACATATTACGCAACAAGACGACGTAAAATTAAAATGGGAAATAACCGTGATAAAAATAAGAAGCGACTGGGTTGGCGTTAAGAAACAGGCATAAATATGATAAACCTAATGAAATAAGTATCTAACGACCTATCTACTAACAGTATTAGTGATTACAAACATGTTGGTACATAGCATACTACGCGCGGGGAAGTGGGAAATTACGTAATTAGAATTTGAGCTGACTTACTATATCCTCTTAATAATATGGCGTCTGTTGCGTATGATGATGCTCCCGTTGCTAATTTTATTTTTATTTTCGCAGCAGACATAATATTGATGATTGACCCTGACAACTAGAGATGGGCCGAATATGGATTTCACCGAATACGAATATTCGGCCGAACATTATTCAGCAGGATCACCTCGGTACCTAACCAATTTATAACTTGTTACCATAAAGCGCGCGGGATTAGCTCCGGACCATGCCGCTCGCTCTCCCGCCGCACCTGACATGTTATTGCATCATCTAGTAGGTACTGAGCACATTGCCGGCACATGCTTATGCTCTATTTTTGTGAGAAAAAAAGTATTTCGTTGAGTTATACTTAGCGAAAATGGATAATTATATGACAAAAATGAGCAGCAAGAAATCTACTATTTCGACTTATTTTAGAGAAAATGACGACCAAAGTAAATTGATAAACCTTAATGGATCCTTGTTGCCCTCCCTTCCCCCAATGTTTTTTTGTTTGATTCCGAAAACATTTTATAAACTTTCTATTTGCATGATTAGAAATAAATCTACAGTGCCTTAAAAATGAGGCTATACAAATAGATTTAACCTATAAATAAAAAATATACTTTCAACAGTAAAATTATGAAAGACATGGCATTCCTCAATTCGTACTATCGTACATTTTAATAAAGTGGACACTTTGAGTACCACTTTAACGAATGTTCCGTGATTTAGCCGAATATTCGGCCGAATACGAATATTCGGTAAAGCTGCCGAATATGCCGAATACCGAATGTGAAACGAATATTCGGCTCATCTCTACTGACAACCATTCTCTTTTGTTTACATCTAGTAGTACCCTTACTTTTTGTCCGTTACTTAATTGGTCTAGATTTCTCGTACGTTGATCGTAGTAGTATTTTTGTTTATTTTGCCTCGTGACTAACTTTTTATGTACATTTTTTTGTAATTTTGGTTTTAAAGTGTGATCTAACTTTGGTAACATACTTCTGAATTTCCTACTTTGCAATAGCTCAGCCGGTGATGAAATGTCATTTTCTAAAGGTGTGTTCAGATACTCAAGTAACGCCAACCGATAGTCAACTCTATCTTCTTTACTTTTAAGTATTATGTTTTTTACAGTTTGTATCATTCGCTCAATTTGTCCGTTAGAATGCGGATATCGTGGCGATGAGGTTATGTGTTTGAAATTCCATTCCAACGAAAACTGTCTAAACAGGCTTGACGAAAACTGCGGACCACAATCAGATATTACTATGTTTGGTATACCCTGACGACTGAATATGTTTTTTAGGGTTTCAATTATACAAGCTGAAGTTGTACATTGTAATTTTTTTATTTCAAAAAACTTGCTATAATAATCGACTAATAATAAGTAATCCACGCCTTTTACTTGAAATAGATCTGTATCTACTTTTGCCCATGGTCGGTCGGGAATTTCGTGAGGTTGTATCTCTTCTTTTTGGTTGTGCTTCCTGTACGTTAAGTGTATACTACAGTTAGAAATTAAATTTTTTAAATCATTATTTATTCCTGGCCAAAATATTGTCTCCCTTGCCCGCAATTGACATTTTTGCAACCCTACATGACCGACGTGTATCTTGTTTAATAAATCTTTTCTTAAGAGTTTTGACACCACTATCCTTTGATCCTTCCAGACTAGACCATACGCGATTGATAAATGCTCTTTATAGCCCCAATATGGCTTTACCAAATCTATGACGTCATGTTTGTTTGCGGGCCACCTCTCTTTTATGTATTTTCTCAACATGAGTTCTTCATCATTTTCTGAACTCTTTTGCAACTTAATAAACTGTAAGTCCGTAACTTCAGTTGCTGCGCTCAATGCCATATCTCTTGTGATCGCGCAAACTTCATCGTGCTGTGTATAGTCAGCGCTGGAATGCTGCACGCTCAGCGCCGGCTCCGGCTCGTATGCTCGTGATAACGCATCCACAGTAAACAGATGTTTACCTGCCTTGTTGACTAATTTGAATGTATAGCGTTGTAATTTCATTAACATTCGTTGTAGGCGCGATGGTGAGTCCGCTATTGGTTTCTTCATAATGCTAACGAGTGGCTTGTGATCAGTTTCGATAATTACGTCTGTTCTCCCGTAAATGTACGCATGAAACCTCTCACAAGCAAAAACGCAAGCGTATAACTCCTTCTCTATCTGAGCATACTTTTTTTATTTTTTTAACAACTCTCTCAAGAACAATGTTTTATAAGATAAATTTTAAATAAAAGCACCAACGTAAGTAACTAGTCCTAGTAATCGCTCTACGTCCTTTTTATTTTCAGGTTTAGGCATGTTCGTAATTGCTGTAATTTTGAGTTATCCGGGTAAAGCCCCTTTTTTGTTATCCTATGTCCCAAATACCTAATTTCTTCTAACCACTTATTTTTATTTAGTTTGAGATTGATTTTCCTGCACCTGTCCAATACTAATTTTAACCTTTCATCATGTTCTTTTTTTGCTGCTACCATATATTAATAAGTCGTCGATGTACATACAAACTCCATCCAAGTCATCAACACTTTCGTATATTTTTTATGAAACACCTATGGAGCCGAGCATAATTATGCCATAGGGTAACCCTAAGAATTTGTAACGTCCAAAGGGAGTGTTGAACGTGCACAACTTGCTAGTATCGACTAAAGCCACCTGCCAGAATCCTGATACCGCATCTAGAATACTGAAATACCTAGCGCCAGAAAGTTTTGACACAATCTCGTCGAGTGACGGTAACCTAAAATACTCTCTTTTGATCGCGCTATTTAATTCCTTCGCATCAAGACAAATCCGTATGTGTCCGTTAGCTTTTTAACAATAGTTATGCTACTTACCCAATCCGATGGGCCCTCTACTTTGGCTATAATGCCTTGTTTCTCCATTTCTTCCAATTTCATCTTAACGTTATCTCTAATCGCGAACGGTAGTTTCCTAGGAGCATGAACAACCGTTAAAACATTTTCATTTAATTTTATTCTGTATTTCCCCGGTAAGGTAAGGTGATTATTTCCCCGTGTAGGTAGCGGAAGCCTTCCCACATGGTTTATTGGTATGCTTCCATCGCCCCCTCGTCCTCGCATATCCTCCTTGTGTTGCGAGATTTGTTTTCCTGTATGTTGTGTTCAATTTTTACAGTGAGTAGCCATGGTAGATGGTCTGGTCCGACGTTTTCTAACTGCTTGGCTTGTGCCTCGATCTGTTGGTGTGTTATTACGGCTATGTCCAGGATTGCGTTGCCTTGGTTGGCCGGCTTCGACGGCGCGCCGGCGTTTTTTAGCGAGCAGATTCCGTCGTTTATTGCTTTCCTGATTACAATGCCTAGGCATGCGTCTCTTCTTTGGTTCAGGGCGCGCATCTGTAGATTCAGATCTCCTATTATGATCGTTGGTTCGTCTGCCAAGGTTTCTTCAAGCTATTCTCTGGCTTGGTGTTGGTTTGGGATTTGAAAGTAGGTCCCTTTTATTTCTATGTATTGTCCGGTCGCGTGGTCTGTGAACAGTTTGATGCCCACGCCTTCAATTTTTCTTCTCTCCTCTCCCCACCCCGGTGAGACCTCTGTTTCGGTCCATCTTAGCCCCCTTTGTATGTACATGGCCGTGGTTAAGTGGATTTTAAGCGAGTGTGTGATTTTATCGTATCCTTTCATGTTAAACTTCTCCTTGTCGAAGTCGATTTTGCATTCGTTTATACTATCTGCCAGCTTTTTTACTTCAATGAATTTATTTCTCAGTCCTTGTGCATTTAGGTGTGGGATTTTGAGGTTCTGTATTCTTTTTTGCCATGATTAGCCATTGGTCTGTCGTTGTGTGTTGTTCATGGTTTCTATGAGCTTCATTAGTAGTTGTTCCGTTCGCTCCAGTCTTAGGTGGAGGCTTTCTATGGTTTTTTCGTTCATCGGTGGTAACATTGCCTGCTCCCCTGTGATAGTGTCGGCTCCTTCTGTGGCAAGACGAGGATTGTCTTTTGCTTGAGACGTCCGCATATCTGACTCCAGGTCTGACTGTCGCACGTCTGATTCTCTCTTCTTGTTTAGTCTGTTTGGCTTTCGCTTGTTCCATTTGTATGGATATCATTTTTTGAAATATCGGGCAGGTAGCGTTGTTCGCGCTGTGTCCTTCTTTCTTACAATATTTGCAGACCATCGTCGTAGTGCCCTCGGGTGTATTGATTTTGGTCTGTGATTCTTCTTGTCTGCCGTAGCAAGACTGTTTCGAGTGGTCAAATGCATAGCATTTCTTGCATTGCACTATGTGTCTAGGGTTTTCTCTGAATGGTTCTACCTTTATGGAAGAGGCGCAGAAGAACTTCCTGTCAGCGGTTTTGAATGCTTCTAGGACGCTCTTTTGCTTATATTTATTTTCAAACATCAAGAGGTGTATTTTACCTGCTTTTCCCAGCGGTTTTATTGATATTGGTTTAATGCCAATGCATTCCGCTATCTCTTCTGCGATTATGTCGGTGTCCTCACCGTATGTTTCATTTTTCAGCACCACTTTTGTCGCCGGTTGTCTGTCAGCTTCCGGTTTTGGTGCTTCGAGAATGTCTTCCCGGGCTCCTGAGCTCTCCGGGTTGATTTTTATTTGTTCGTTCGTCACTCTAAGCGTTGAATTATTTGTTGATGTCGCCTCTCTTATAAGTCTGAGGGCGCGTTGGTCTTTCATTATTTTTTCATCCCTAATTATTATATCAGGGATATGTGTGTTTTTCTTTGCGGGCGTCACGAACTTATCTGTTCCGGTGCGTTGTCTTTTTATTCCTCTATTTTCGTTTTGTAGCGTTTCAAATCTGTTTGCCAACGGTATATTATAGATTGTTTCCGAGTTGTCCTCTATTTGCCTGTCCGCGCACTGGGTGTTACATGTGGTGGCCAAACTCTGGGTTGTTTCGGTATCGCAGGTACGCGCCGTGCTCGTGTGGCTTTGGGAGATGGTGTCGTTTCTTTTGTTCACTAGCGTAGACGCTCGCACGCTGTGTCGTTCCCCTGAGGTGAGGCAGGGGGCGGTCCGGGCGGCGAGCGGCTTGCATGTGCCGTTCGTCAGCTCTAACCTCGTTCGTTGCACATGCACTGTCTCTTGCAAGCCAACGCCCTGGTATGTATTTAGTGCGCAAAGTTCAACGGTATTATTTGTCGTTCTGACCTTACGATTTCTTTTTTTCTTGCCTCTTTGGGTGGTTAGATACGGGCTTGAATCCTCCGCCGTGGTTTTTATAAGTGCGTATTGATTTTTTTGCCGCACTAACAGATGAACCATTCCTTTGATGTAAGTGCGTCTATCAGTAAGGTGATCAATTCTCTCTTTATTTTACAGTCCACGCACGCACGAAATTTGCTTACTCCGATTTTTAGCGAGGCTGTGTGTATTGTTATGGTAGTTTCGATTTTGAGTGTTTCTTTTTCGAATTTGGGCACTATACTAGTGCCGCCTTTATGAGAAAGCTTTCCATGCATACCTTACGTTAGATTTTCCTCGTGTCGTCATTTGATTGGTACCCAAACAGGGGGGGGGGGGCGTCCGTTTTGAAGTATTGTTCGCATTCCCAGCACTGTATTATATTTTTATTGAACTCATTGAGGTCCATTTTTACTTTTTTCACTTTGTCTTTCACTTGTTTACTGTCCGTGTCTAGGACTAGGTAGATCCGTGTCCATATCATTAGAGTTGTGTGAACTTTCACTGTTGTTTTTCGAGTGCATGTTTCCTATTACTCTTGATTCACTAATTCTGTTGGGTGTTGCCTGTCTCACTTCTTCTAGTGAATCACAGAGGGTGCTCCCCCCGGGCTCCTCACAGTTCATGATTTTTCACTTTCTATTCACTTCAAGTCTCGTTCCAATGTGGATTGTTTTAAGAAAAGCACAAAATTTCAAGATACCACACGCAGTGCGTGGGTCGTGCGCGGATCGGCTCTCGGGAGCTTTCCGCTGCGCGCGTCCGTTCGCTACGGCGGTCCGCGCGAGTCTCCGAGGATAGATGTAGATGTCTATGGGCCACAGCAACCACTTACCATTAGGTGGACCGTGTGCTCGTTTGTCATCCCGTCCTATAAAAAAAAAACACTACCCTGAATTAGAGCGTAGGGACCCTGATTCAGGGTAGTGTAATAGAGGTATAAATTTGACAACTCTCACAACTACACAAACTTTAAAATTAGGCAATTTTAGCCTTTTAAAATTCGAACATGTACATTTTGCACCGTGCGTGAAAACTACCTAAACATCGCAACGAAATCCATATTCGTTTCATCTCCTTCTATACGTATTTATGACAACGTCGCAAGAACGATAAACAACAAATATAAACGAAATTCATCTTTTAGTTCGGTGGTAGTCATAGAGTACGTTTTGTATATCTGAAAGTGGTAGTGTTGGCGTATCGTTATCGTTCCAGTTTTCGTTTTAAGTTTCGTTACTTTCGTACGTTCTGGTTTTTTGGTTTAAGTTGGATATGCAAGGTGTATCGATATGATATGATATTATGATAGCATAACGTTATTAGCTACGTTTTGATATATCGGTCTCATGCCTAGTATCATAGACCTAGTATAACAGTATTCGGTGTCTGCTCTGTGGCTCTGTGGTCAAAATTTGCGTCTACGCGCTGTACTATATTATGTGAAAATGTAATTATAAAGATTGACGTGTTTTGTTTTAATTTATATTTCAAAATAAAAATAAAAAACTTACTAGGCGGATACAGACTATTTTCTTCAGTAATATATATAGTATTGTCATAGTCATCAAAAAGTTGGGAAAATGGCAAGTGAGGATGTAATCGAGTTGGGATCTTCTGAGGATGAAGCTGAGCCACCGGCACCCAAAAAAGTACTATTTTTTAAATACATAGATATAATTTCTCCAAATGTATATTAAATTGTGTTTTTATGTTATTTACATTTTCAGATCAAACCGCTACCTAATGCTATGGTACATATCCCGAACAAATTACATGGAATAACTATAAAGCCAATGGTAACTAATTTACCCCACAAACATAAAGTATTTATGGGCAAGTCACTATCGGTTACAAAATTGCCTCAAGCTACGACAGTTAACTTGATACAGAATACTAACCGACACAATGGAATACCTTTACATAAGTATGTTTCGAAACCTATTTACAGAAAATTAATGACGGACAAACCAGTACCCATTCAAGATAAATTAAATATTAATCCATTTAATATTGCAATCCGAGGTCCTGCTTTATTGAACAGAACACCTTCATCTAAATTTATAAAACGGCAATTAAAAGTGCAAGATCCAAAAGTGTTAAACAATTTACCTTCAAGTATCACAGTTAAAAGAACTCAAGGCGGGAGAAAAGTTGTACCAGTAGCCAGTGCGCAAACTGTAAATAAAGTAACTGTAAAAAAAAATTTAACTCTTGTTCCATCGAAAACCCTTCAGAAAGATCATGGCAGTAGTATAGGTGATGTTTTAACTGTAGAATTAGATGATGATGAAGGTTCCCAATCTTCTACAGCTACAGGTAGTCCACAGTGGTATTTGAGGCCTGAAGAACAATTGGATGAAAATAGCCTGGAACAGAAAAACAACAAAGAGCCTGAGGCAAGTAATATGATAGAAATTTTAATAGAAGATAGTCCAGTGAAACCTTGCTTACCAAAAGATTCACGTGAAGTAAGTAATGAACTATTTATAACAATCGAGGATAGTCCTATTAAACCATTTAATGATGCATCACCAGCTTGTGACAGTGATAATGAACAAGACAAAACCAAGGTTCCTCTTAGTAAAAAGAAGCTAAATTATCCAGATAATAAAGCATTAAATGAAAATGAAATGGAAGCAGATAATGATTCTACTGTGAATAAATCTGAAGTTAATAATGATACTGAAGAAGATAAAGTTGAAAATGATTCAGAAAATGTAGTTCAACAAACTAAACAACTTGATGAAAATAATACGCTAGAAAATACAAATTCTCCCACCGTTAACCCAATAATGGTAAAAAAAGATAATTCATTGGAAAGTGATCTATGTTCAAATGATCAGAACATAGAAGTACCTAGTAAAAATGTTAAGTCGGTATGCAGTAATGAAAGGAGTGAATTTCACCCAATTTACCAAAAATTCATAGATTTATGTTTTGAATTAGAAAATTCAGATGATATGAATAAAATAGTTGAGAAAAAAATTAAAACATATTATAGACAAGTATCAAAAGAATATGTTGAATCGGAAGAGTTTATTGATATGGTATCAACAAAAATAACATTAATGAAGGCTGGTCCTCAGAAGATGTTTTTGTACATTAAGGATATAGTTGATGAATTAAATTTACAAAGAAAAATGGCTAAATCACAACCTTTATTAGAAAACAAAAAGGAGTCTGTAAAAGGTAATTTAGCTATTTAATAGTTTTAAAACAAGGTAAAGTTGGTATCTACACAAATAAGTTTATATGTTTGAGAGAATGCAACTTTTTAGTGTAAAATTCTCATCCTACAAATTAATTTAAAAAAATAAGTAGTGAAAATATGTTAAAAGTTTCAAGATAAATTTAATATTAATCCACTTAATTTTGCAACTGTAGCAAAATCAATAAAAGAAGTTACATTTTCTTTTTACATCTTCAATGTCAATTTTGAATTTTAAACACAAAAATCATTTTCATGTCCAGATTTTTAAAAGTAAAATTAAAAAGGTAATATGTGTCATTTGAAGGGATGTAGTCATGACCTATCATTTGGGGGGTGATGCAAATCACTGGATATCTTGTCTGAATAATTCACAGTTTTCATCATCACCATCAGGCTGCGGCAGTCCACTGCTGGACATCCCAAGGTGGCCAATGTCCAGCAGAGAATGAAGTGAAGAATTAGACCGATCTTCGCCTACATGTATCCAGTTTCTACCAGCCATCTTGGGCAGATCGTCGCTCCATCTGGTCAGGGCATCCCACACTACATTTGCCTAGACGTGGTCTCAACTCCATAACACATCTACTCCACCGGTTATAGCTTCTGTGGCAGAAATGACCAACCCATTGCCACTTTAGCTTACAAACATGGAAGGCTGTGTCAGTAACCTTGGTTCTCCGGCGGAATTCTTCATTTCGAATTTTGTCTACCAGAGAAACTCCGAGCATAGCTTGTTTTGGAGCAGTCGTATCGTCAGTGTGCCGTAAGTGAGCGGCACCGTAAGTGAGTATGGGCAGAATGCACTGGTTGAAGACTTTTGTCTTCAGACTTTGCAGTATGGGCGACGAGAAAATCCGATGGAGTTTTCTGAATGCTGCCCAGCCTAACTGAGTCCTCTGATTGGTTTTCTTCTCGAAGTTATTTTTACCTAGTTGCAATATCTGCCCGAGGTAGGTATATTCCTGGACAACTTTGAGAATTTCACCATCAACAGTAATTGGAACTGGCATGACATGATCATTGAACATAACTTTTATCTAATTATTATTATGACCAACACGGGAGGATTCATTTAGTCTGTTCACCATGTCCTGAAGTTCCTGCAGCAATTCTGCCATGACGACAATATCATCAGCAAAGCGTAAGTGTGAGATGTGCTCACCGTTTACGTTAATGCCGCGTCCTTTCCAGTCTAGCGTCTTAAAAACGCCATCTAGTGCATTTGTAACCAGTTTAGGGGATACTTCATCCCCCTGTCTCACTCCGCGAAGCAACTTGATTGGTTTTATTTGAACATCCTGTACTTGGACGGACATCGTACTGGTGTTGTAAAGGCATCTCAGCACTTCGATGTACTGCTAGTCAATTTGGCACCGTTGCAAAGAATCTGGAACATCCTAAGTTGGAATGGAATCAAAAGCTATCTCATAGGCCATAAATGCAATACACAGGGGCTGATTATACTCTGTTGTTTTCTGTATTATTTGCCACACTGTGTGAATGTGGTCTATAGTGCCAAATCCTTCTCAAAACCCAGCCTGTTCCACAGGCTGAAAGTCGTCGAGGCTTCGCGCGAGTCGATTTGTGATGACCCTCGAAAACATCTTGTAGACATGGCTCAGAAGTGAGATGGATCGATAATTTTTCAGCATAGTCTTGTCACCTTCCTTGTGAAACAATACTGTAATGCTTCTGCTCCATGCCTTTGGAGTTCTCCCATCTCGTAAAATGCAGTTAAAAACTCAACAGAGCTCTTTTAGCAAGGGTTGACTCCCAGCCTTTAAGAGCTCTGTTGTAACTCCATCTTCTCCAGGGGCTTTTCAATTTTTAACTTAGCTGAGGGCCAGTTCAATCTCCCCAAGCCAGATGGCTGGCAGCTCGTCGATATAGTGGCGGGTCAGCTTGGAGACATAAGGCCCTAGAAATATCTTCCTAAACAGTTTCAATTTCATTATCTGAATGTGCCGAGGTCGGGGCATAAACTTGTATAATCTTCAGAGAGTATCTCTTTGATAACTGAAGTACAAGGTATGCTACCCGTGTCAAGTACACAGTTGTGCATAATACAAATTATTTTAAATGTTAGCATGACAGCTCCTGTTGCTTCACACTACTTTTAGTATTATAGCTTACAGATTGATTCTTTTTGAATTATTAATAATAATAGATGCAATAGTGTCATGTCGATACTCAGTTTTCGACATTTTGAAAAAATACGCGACTCTCGTTATTCAAATGCCTGTTGAACTAAGCATTTCATGTTGATGCATGTTTTTTTATATTAAGTGCACGATAAACGTACTATTTAATGCAACACAACATGTAGCGACATGTCGCGTTGAACTATATCAGGCCAGTTCATTATGGGACCGCCTTATATATATATCTGATGAGGGTTGCAGTTCTCTGTTGTAAACCTCTCAGTTGAATTGAGCAGTTAAAAATAAGTTAGTTAAACTGAATTAAATTAAAACACTAATAATATACTACTTATACTTAAATATTAAAAGCATTACTTTATCTATTACTACAATATTATACAATATTAAAAAAATACTATTACAGATGTGTATATCAAAGCCATGTCACACATTTTCAAGTTTATTTTTACATGCTGGGTAAAACACTTCATAAAACTTAAATTTATAGTCTATATATGACAGGGTTGCAGAACAATTATTTTGCTATGCTGCTCCAGTTTTGAAAATTACTGCAGCTTTTTGTGTGATTTAAAATGAAAAAAAAAAACATCTGCTCAAATTTATATATCATATTCTCATATCATATCTTTGAATCAATTCAATTCAATCATATCTTTGAAGTAAAATTTGAGATCAATTCAATCATATCTTTGAAGTAAAACTTCTTTACGCACACTTGACTTGGGGAGTAAGCTGGCGAACGCGTGACGATAAAAGCGTTACGAAAAGATTTGAGTGGAGGATATAAGCAAGAGAGAGCAGTGCGCGCGCACATTTTCATATATATATATGTATACAGATGGAGCTAAAGAAGTTTTACTTTAGTTGTGTGGTCATAAGCACACTTGTTTTTTTTATTCCTAGTTGGGCATTTTTTATGCTTATAGTTTTTTGGCGATTTAGGAACATCAAGGGACCATATTCCATTATTGTAAGAGGCAGCAGAGGGAAACTGAAGCAGTAGCCGCAACATCTTCCTGATAATAACACAATAATAATGAAACGACTGGGGTAGCCAACTCCAGTGCCAAATTTGGCAACAATGGAAAATACCCTCTATTAAAAACAAACTATGGGGCTGCCTTTTACTTACAATACAAGCTTTCTTGAACATTTATATTCATATTTTTTCCATATCATAGATTTTATTACAAATTTACAGAGTTGAATAAGGATCTTTTTGAAGAAGACAAACCACATGACCATAAACGTCGGAGACAAATCCATAAACTAGAAAAGACAATCAAAAAACTTCATAGAGCTATACAAAAATTGGAGGAACAGGAGGTGGATTTTGATGACGAAGAGGATTCAGTTTATCTATTGACTGAAAGGTATTGCAAAAATCTTACTGCTATTTGTGACCATAATTATATGTTTGTCTTTAAAAGAACAATTTTATATGTGGTAAAGCCACGATGCACCTATATTATGGTTGTAGCACGAATGGGTCGGCGTGACGGAAGAAGTGCCACACTCTCATAGAATACCAGCGTAAAATAGCAGCTTAATGATGTTTTGTTTCATATGTTGAGTGTGGAGAACCGGAGACCCATTTAACTGGAATTGAGGCATTCCATCTTAGTCCTCAGAGGTGACAATGTATCTGCATTTTGATTCTTAATCGAGGTTAAATGTAGATGTCTATTGGCCACAGCATCCAATTACCATCAGGTGGACTGTGTGCTCATTTCTCACCCTTATCCTATAATAAAAAAAGAACTTGTCTACTACATTTTATTGTAGATAGCAACTGTGTAATTAATATAGACATTATATCTTTTTACTTAAGTGAAGAGCTTCTATGAGCTATATTATTAAATGGGCCAAGGGCCAGCTCAAGTGGGGAAGTACCATACTCTCACAGAATTCCAACATAAAGTATTATGGTGTTTATTTCATTTATGTTAGAGAATGTAACTGTAACCTAGTATGTAGTATTTTCACCCGTGTTGTGAAGGCATTTTACAAATTGCACATGGATCCAGACCAACTATTTTGTAAGGTATGATGGGTGAGATGAATAGGAGAATAATAATAATAAACAAGAACGACGTACGACGTGAGGCTATTCCCTCATCGAATCGGCTATGGCTGGGGATGCGGCTCCACAGACGACAGACCAGCATCCACGCGTGGAAGCCGCCATGGATCTTCCAGTTGTGGTTGATTCGGATGAGGATGAAATAGTCTCCCACGAACTAGAGCAAATGAGGAGCATATTGGAAGAGGCGATTTTGGAAACGCGCAGCTTGCCTCTCGAAAATCGACCGTGACTTCCCCGCATACCCCTAAGCAAGCGAAATCGGGCTGTCGTGAGGGCTCTTAACCAATACTGGTGACCTATTTGGAAGCCAGTCGGGACCTTTGCGAGACGGACTCAATTCGTTTTGGCGCCGCAGTGGCAGTTTGCCGTATTATTGGCACCAAACTTCCCACCATTACTGGCTGAAGGTGTTCATAGTGTGTCACACTGTGCTCGCCCGACAGTTTCAAGAGGCTCTTGACCAGAAGTCGCTTCCGAGCCTCTTCACTACTGGGATCACTCACTTGGTTCCTAACGATCAGGATACCACAGATCCGAGCAAATACCGCCCCATCACGTGTCTACCGACCATTAATGACACTGAGATCCTTTGAAATAATACTAGTTTTTACGGAATTTATCGCGTATATTTAACTTTTTAATACCCGAAGTTTCGAGAGCTTTACAGCACCCATGGTCACGGGAAGGACTGAGATGTTCAACGTCCAGATATCATAGTTAACCGCGGTTACCATAGATTAAAATTTAACTTTTGTTCCGATCTACACAGTATGAACTTATGGTATCATGAAGTCTTGCAGTTGTATGTTTGGGTTGGGATTTAATTTTATTTATTATAAAATCCCAAGCAGATGGTAGCACCCAGCCATCTTCTCTATTGAAATTAGGATGTTTTTTGATTTCAATAGCCTCGCGAATCATCCTTGGAAGGAATCGGTGTTCTTTAGCGAGGATTTGTGGTCTATCAAATCTGATGTAGTGACGGGGGCGATCCTGTACATGTTCACAGACTGCAGACTTCCCAGAGCGTCGATTCTTCACATCAGCTATATGTTCTTTGACGCGGGTTTTAATTGATCTTTTAGTTTGTCCTATGTAGGAGAGACCACATTCACAATCAAGCTTGTACACTCCTGCATCTTGCAGAGGGACATTACACTTGACTGATGGTAAAAACTGACCAATCTTCTTCGGCGGCTTGAAGTATGTTTTGATGGAAGCGCACTTTAAGATGTAGCCAATCTTGTCAGTGACTCCTCTAACATATGACATAGGCGCGGGACCCGAAGTTATCAGGATTCCGAATTACTAACACATCTAGAAAAGCTAAGGAATTGTTTGCCTCTAACTCCATTGTGAACTGAATTTTAGAATTTATAGAGTTAAGATGGTCTAAAAATGCAGTTACTTTATCTAAAGGTAGAATTGTGAAAGTGTCGTCTATGTACCGCTTGTAGAATCTTGGATTTATGGGAGAAGTAAGCAGGGCTTTCTCCTCAAAGTCTTCCATGAATATGTCGGCGACAATGGGAGATACTGAGATCCTTTTTGAGCGCGAGAATCACTTGTCACCTGGAGCTAAATCAGGTGATGTCACGCGCTTTAAATGGATGTCGGGCGGTGGTCGTGGAACCAAGGAACCACTCCTCATTGACGCGGTCATTGGCAAAGTGGTGAAACGCAACCGACAGAACTTCTTCGCCGCCTGGATAGACTACAGAAAGGCGTTCGACTCGGTGCCGCCCCAGACATGGCTAAAGAGGGTCCTCGAGCTGTACAAGATTGACTGTACAGTTAGATACTTCCTCGGGCGGTATATGGGGCAGTGGAGTACGATCCTTTGTCATCTGGGTGAGCGGATGACGGATGCGGAAAGCCGCATAAGAATAAGAAGGGGTATCTTCCAGGGTGATCGTCTGAGTCCAATCTTGTTCTGCCTCTCTTTGAACCCTCTCAGTACTTTACTGGAGGGCTCCGGGAGGGGATTTCAGCTTTGGAAAGGAGGTACAAAACTGACCCACCTTTTCTATATGGATGACCTCAAGTTATTCACCTCCAATTTCATAAAATTTCCATAGAATTGCTAAACATCACTTGTGAATTTAGCAATTCTATTGGAATGGAGCTGGGGACGGATAAGTGTGCGGTCCTCCATGTTGAAAGGGTTGCTTACTCTGGGGGCATAGACATATCTATGCCCGTCAACTTAAGGACCCTTTCCGAGGCTGAAACATACCGATACCTGGGTATGTCACAGAACATCGGTACTGATGAGGCTGGTATGAAACAGTCAGTTTGCGACGCGTTTTATGCACGCTTGACCAAGAGCCAGTGCTTAACAGCCTTTTGTCCGGTGTGAATAAGACACACGCATATAACGGCTGGGTCATGCCTATCCTCGTGTATACCTTTGGCATACTCAGGTGGACTCAGACTGAACTTAACGCCCTGGATAGAAAAGTCCGCACTACCATGACGTCCCGTAAGATGCATCGTCCGAGATCGTCGGTAATGAGGCTGTACTTGCCGTGAAAGCATGGTGGGCGTGGCTTCCTGAGCGCGCTCACTAAGCATAATCGCGAAGTGTGCAGCCTCCGTCAATACTTCCTGGCAAGATCGGATGATCCATTCTATAATGACGTCATTTCTAGTGATAAAGGGCTTACTCCCCTCTATCCTTAGCCAACGAGAAACGGCGGGACCCGGCAATACAAAGCATTTCCGACCGGGAGACCGTATGGATGGAGAAGGAGCTCCACGGGAGGTACTACAGGGCTCTACATTCGTAGACGTAGTTCTTAACTGACTACGTTTCGGTGACCTCTTCTGGGAAACCGAGGGTTTTGTCTGTGCAATACAGGATCGGATCAGGTTATTAAGACCAACAACTATCGGAGATACATCCTAAAGGATGGCACCGTCGACGTCTGACGAGCTTGTCGCCATCCCGGGGAGTTACTTAGGCATGTCATCTCCGGTTGTTCGGCGCTTTCTAACTCTGAATACTTCCACAAGCATAACCTAGTAGCCAGAATTCTACACCAGGAGCTCGCTCTGGAATACGGTCTCGTGGACCGGAAATTGCCGTATTACAAGTACTTGCCGGAAGCCGTGCTCGAAAATGACTGCGCCAGGCTCTACTGGGACCGAGCCATCATCACAGACAGGACTATTCTTGCGAATATGCCTGATATTGTGCTGATGCTGGGCACAGTCAAAGATATTTTTGGTCGACATTACCATTCCGTATGATGAGAACCTCGTGAAAGCCGAAACAGATAAGCGAACAAAATATCTGGACCTGGCTCACGAGGTGACCGACATGTGTGGTGGTCTGCCGGTCGAAATTATTCCTGTGGTCGTCTCTGCGAATGGGTTAATCCCAGTCAGTATCTCGGGTCATCTGAGGCTTCCGGGACTCCGTGACGGATCGCTCTGGGCTCAAATGCAGAAGGCAGTGCTCCTTGATACCGCCCGCAACGTCCGCCGGTTTCTTTCCCTTTTCTCCTAACCCTGGGCCGTTTAGTCTCCCCTGCCGAGGGCTTCCATCTGGTTGGATCTTTATTTATTTATGTATTTTTTATGTATTTATTTTATTTTATTGATATTTATGTATATTTATCTTTTCATTTTAATTTATAATTATATATTTATAGAGGCCAACTAGATGAGAAAACTATATAGATACCCCATAAAAATAATATTTTCATATTTTGTAATTTTGACAATTGATTTTTGAAAGATTTATAGTAATTTTATGGCAAACTAGCGGATACCCGGCATGTTCAATTTGTTTATTTCTTGGAAAAGAAGGAAATTTTGTTAACATTTGTTTTCTGGTAGTGGCTAATGCATTTTTTAGTGGTCTAAAACCATCTTTGCATTATTGCCTTTCCAATGAAACCGATTTGGGGCAAATTGCATGGATGATTTCAGTCTGTAATGGACATAGATAGAAAAAAATTGTGTTTATTTTATAGCATATAACTTTTTAAGGCAATCTATAAGGAAGGCCAGCCAGTGTCCAGCAGTGGATTTTGATAGGCTAAAATAGGTAGATGGATAGATTGATTGTTTTCACACACTTGATTTTTTTAAATGTTAACAAGGGCTTTTAGTAAATGAACCCAATTTATTATCTAAACCTAAAAAACGTACGAGTTGTAACATAAAAAATAAAATATTTCAAGTTTTAAATATCTATTATTAAAGGTTTTAACCTATCTTTCAGATATAAGGAGAGACTAGTACGTGTGTATGCAAAGTTTTGTCAAATATCTAATACAAAAATGCCATCTGAACCACGGATTCAAATAGAATGCCGGCCAGGTCAGCCATCAGGCCCTGCAAGAAAGCTTGAGAAGTGGATCAACAAGAAAGTATCCATTGGAACACCACTCCCATTCCCAGACTTCCATGATGTACTTAAATGCGTGAGAGAAGCTAACGAAGAAGACCAACTGGGTTGGAATGAGGCCGATATAATGGAGGAAGGTAATGAATACTAGTTATTCTTTCTGATTTTTCGTCTTAGCGGCATTTGAATGGTATGCAAACTATATTTGTAGACAGCACCCTGTTCATGTTGGGCAAACATGTGGGTAACTCAAGGATGGTGGCTAAGATTGATTTCGCAGATTTATCCTAATTGTCATAATGATATGTTAATGGGTCTAAAATACTGATGATAATGCACATAATGACAACACATTAAGAGCCCTCTTACATTTCGGCGTTAGGTAAATTTAGGTATTTTACGCACCGAGCGGGTGACAAACTACGCGAGCGATACTTTCTTTCATATCTATTCGCTCGCTCGCACTATGATATTGCGAGTAAAGCAACTAAACGATCTTGATCTTTCGTAATACAAGTTTTCTTAGAATGGAGTTCAGTGGATGGAAAATTTTAAGTGTGTCATTTTTATGTTATCTAATTAATTTATTATAATCTGTTTATTTTTTATTTTTCATTATTTATGAACCTTAGTGTTGTAATAAGTACTCATAAATATTTTAATTGTTACGCAATAATCAATTGTTAACCGATGTTGGTTAATAATCGATTATATCTATTAAGGGTAGCATAGTGGTTTAAATAAATAAATAGTACGCAAAGTGTTTTAATAATTTTTTTAAATCTGTATGCCTCATTTCCAGTAAAAAGGGTCCCCGGAAATGAATCAGATAGAATCAAAATGCAGAAGCGTTGTCGCCCCTGAGGAGTTAGATGGATTTGTTTTCATAGGATAGGATGACAAACGAGCACACAGTCCATTTGATGGTAAGTGGTAGCTGTGGCCCATAGACATCTACATCTATCCTCGTTTATGAATCAAAATGCAGATGCTGTCACCCGTGAGGCCTAAGATAGAATGCCTCATTTCTAGTAAAACGGATCTCCGGTTCTCTACACTCGCCATAAAAAACCCAGCAGCGTTAAGCTGCCAATTTACGCTGGTATTCTATGACAGCGTGGTGGTACTACCTCAGTTGAGCAGACCCATTCATGCTACAACCTTAATATAGATGCAGCGTGCCTCTACCACATTTATGTCGGACGTACAGCTAACAAGATCAAAGACAGAGGGACTAGTGGACAAGATATGTTTAGTTTTATAAGAAGAAACTTAGTTACTTAATAATGTTGCAAGCCATAATTAATGCACCTAGAGCCATCTAGTGTCGGGTAGCAGAGCGAGGAGAGCTTTGTAGAAAGTTCGATGCTAGAACTTCCCACTAGTGCCATCTAGTATAGTGCGAAGCGAAATAAAGTGAACTAAATTGTTGTGTGATTAATTATTTGTGAATTTTAAGTTTTAATTGCTGGCGGTAATTAAAGTGTCAATTTTGGTAATTCAATCACTTTTTATTGTCACGAACCCTAAGCTCGTAACAATAAGTTACGAAGAAGACTCATTTCGTAATAAAAGTTACCAAATAAATATTGAGGTCTTTATCTGCTTGGATACCATTGACGTTTTATTTGTTACTATAACTGAAACCATAATTTGATAATTTGTGTCTTTGACAATCTCAATATTTTGGCCACTTTGAGATCGTTGGATATTTAGTGCCAACTAGATGTTTAAAAATGTTTTTTGACTACTCCTTTTCACTACTTTTTACTAAGCCATGCCACGCCGCAAATTGAATAATCCTTATTCAAGTAGTACAATGTTTCCCAGCGGCTAAATGATCATGTAACATTTTTATTTGACGCATACGTGTTCGTACGCTTGCTCTAATCTGTTGGTAAATTACATTCTTATATTATAATCTTCTATCATGCGCCGTACGGAACATCAGCGAGATTGCTCCATGTCTAAACTATATGAACCAGTTTAAGAAGTAGCATGGGATGAGGCTTCATCAAGAAATGGCAAGTTCATCATAACTTTGTTATGACTAAGAACACAGTGCATGTCGTGATAAATCACAAAGCAAGCAATAACAGCTAATTTGTAAATACAAAAGGCCAATGAATTTTTTATCTAGGTATACGGGTTGTTGTTTTATATGCCTTAAAATTTTTAAATTTTGTCAGTTTGCCGAGTTTTGTATTTTAATTAATTTATTTAAGTTAGGCGACTTAAAACATTCATTCTCGTCATAATACTACTATTTCTGTTGAGGTTACAATATTCATCGTAGTAATTTACAGTAAAGTAAAAAAAATTCTGTTTACTCCAGCTCGCGATCTTTTCACAAGATGTGGTAAAAAGCTGCAAAGACGAAGACAGGAAAATGAATGGAGATTAGCTGCTTCACGAATAACGCAAGATGTGGACCCGGCTGAACAGAATGAAATGTTGAAAAAGAAATTAGATGAAAATAAGATGGTCGCAGCTAAAAAAGAGACTGAACTTTTTAACAAGTAAGTATTTTAAACATAAAGAAAATTGAGGATATGATATTAACATTAAAATAACCTTTATAAAATTTTATTTACAAATTTTGTAAGACATTTTTAATTCAATGCTTTATATAGGTTTTTTCAAGGATATATGTGATACTATATCACTTTCTCGCCGACTGTTAATAGTGGCTCCTCTCATCAGTTTAGGTGAAGTTTGTTTCTTTGTGCTTTTCGTTATTTGTGGTTTCTTGTGGCACTTTATGTAGGTACCACGATTTGTCGGTCTCAAAATCTATTAGTCGATTAGTACAGCGTTTAAGTAAAGTTAGCATTAAAAATAGTACTATATATCTGTTATACTAGATATACTAGATATCTGTTATATGTTTGTATGTTGTATGTTGTTATACTAGATATCTGTTAATTACCCTAACCTTAATATCGTTTTATAGGTATGCAGACAAACAAAATCTTTTAAAATTAGAGGCTGTAGAAATTGGTGATAAAGAAGCAGATGAATCACCCGTGGAGAGTGAAGAGGATGAAATTAATGATGATAGTAATTCATTAGAAGATACACAAAAGAGAAAAGATCGACTTCGACGACTTTTGAACGAAAAATCTAAAAGAGTTACTGATGAAAAAGATAGTGATAGTAAGAAAGAGTCTGATAAGCTTTCCTTGCCAAGCGAAAGTGAGACAGACAATGTTAAAGCATTGCACAGCAAGGAAGGATGTGAACCAGATAACAGTAGAGAAAGTGAAATAAATGACAACATCGAAAAATGTTATAAGAATTTGAACACGAGAGAGAGTGAAGTTGATAAAGATAATAAAAATCTAACGGAAGTAACTTCAGAAGGTGAAAAACGAAATAAAATTGAACAAAATGAATCTGCTACTGATACCGTTGTTGAAGATATAACAGATAATAATAACAAAAATGAAAATACAACGCATGAAGTAAATGATATGAAGACTACCGGTGAGAGTGATTCCATTACCCCTACAGATATGATAAAACCCGAGCCTAAAGTCTATGATACTGAACGCGTAACTTTAATAAGTGATAATTCTGATGTGGATGAACTCAATTTACTACAAAAGTTACATTCGGGAAATGAAATATCATCATCTGATTCATCAGAGTGTGATTCACCAATAGCTATTTCAGATACGCTAGAATCAAGTAGCGATTCAGAAGACAATGAAACTCATGATGTTATAAGTATTGAAAATTCCAGTTATTCTGAATCTGAGACCGCCAAAGAAGACATTATGTTATCAGTAAATGATATTGCAGAAAAGTGTAGTAAAGTAGGTGAAGATGTTGTTATATATAATTTAGAAGATGAATCGCAGAATGCCGATAGTGTAGATTCTGTAGTTGAAGCTGATAAGGAATATTCCGAGAAAAGTAATAAAGATAATGATGAAATGGAGGATGTCCTTTTGGCTTCTTCTGAAGATGAAGACATTACACATAAAGATATAGATTTATCGAAAGGTGGCAGTGGTTATATTAACTTAAAGGATGATGCAATATCTATTGAATCTAATACAGATGAAGTTCCAGATGAAAAAAGAAATGAAATGCTAAATGATGATTTAAATGACGGTAAATCCGATTGTAATGTCCATATACACTATCAGGAAGATGTTTCCGAATTAAAAAAGATAGAAAAACATGGTGATGAATCAGAAGCAATGGATATTATTGAGACAACTCTAAACGAAGATCAACTTCAAGAGCCCTCTGCACCTCAGCCCTCAGCAAACTCTGATATTAACTTAAAGGATGATGCAATATCTTTTGAATCTAATACAGACGAAGTTTCAAATGAAAAAAGAAATGAAATACTAAATGACGATGTAAGTGACGATAAATTCGATTGTAATCTCCATATACACTCTCAGGAAAATATTTCCCAATTAAAAAAGATAGAAAATCATGGTGATGGATCGCATGCAATGGATATTACTGAGACAACTTTAAACGACGATCAACTTCAAGAGCCCTCTTCACCTCAGCCCTCAGCAAACTCTGATATTAACTTAAGGGATGATGCGATATCTATTGAATCTAATACAGATGAAGTTCCAGATGAAAAAAGAAATGAAATGCTGAATGATGATATAAATGATGGTAAATCTGATTGTAATGTTCATATACACTCTCAGGAAGATGTTTCCGAATTAAAAAAGATAGAAAAGCATGGTGATGGATCAGAAGCAATGGATATTATTGGGACAAGTCTAAACGACGATCAACTTCAAGAGTCCTCTGCACCTCAGCCCTCAGCCAACTCTGATATTAAGTTTAAGGATGATGCAATATCTATTGAATCTAATACAGATGAAGTTCTAGATGAAAAAAGAAATGAAATACTAAATGATGATATAAATGATGATAAATACGATTGTAATGTCCATATACACTCTCAGGAAGATGTTTCCGAATTAAATGAGATAGAAAAACATGGTGATGGATCAGAAGCAATGGATATTATTGAGACAACTCTAAACGACGATCAACTTCAAGGGTTCTCTGCACCTCAGCCCTCAGCAAACTCTGGGGAAATCGGGGAAGAAACTAGAATAGTCTGTAATAGTCAGGATGAGATGGTTACATGCGTTGATAATGCGCCACTTGACTGTTTAAAAGATGCTAGATCAAAGACTGTAGAATCAACCGAAAATGACGTAAACATGAGTAATATTAGTAATATTGTTGAGCATCATTCCAAAAGTACTGAATTAACTGGACGTGAGAACAACGCTGATGATGTGGAAATGCTGCTTCAAAAATTTTTTGATTCAGACAAAAACGCGAAAACATAACTAGAACAATATTTAAGGGCTGTAGTGGAACACAATTGAAAAATAAATATTCTAATGCTTAAAGTAAAATTAATACAATTTAGTAATTTAATTAAGTAATAATATAATTTTAATTTTGAATTCATGTCATGGCGTTGATAGCAATTAGTCTTGTACAGTTTTTGCTTATATTATTTATGTGTAATAACTTTTACGTAAGCAATGTATTAGTTTATAGAATAATTTGGATCTCTTACTTAAGATGATACAGACAACTGGTGACATTTTGTTATATACTTTCATATTGGAGAAATAAAAAAATACATAATTGAAATGATTAAATGTTTCGTTTTCTTTCACGGAAACTTGATGCCCCAAATGTACGGTAGCATAACATAAGGTTGTTCCGGTCAGAGGGTTACAGAGTGTTTTTTTATAGGATAGGATGACAAACGAGCACACAATCCACGTGATGGTAAGTGGTTGATGTGGCTCATAGACATCTACATCTATCCTCGATTACGAATCAAAATGCGGATGCGTTATCACCCGCGAGGACTAAGATAAAATGCCTCGTTTCCAGTAGAAAGGGTCTCCGGTTCTCTACACTCACCATACGAAACACAGCAGCATTAAGCTAGTATTTGACACTGGTATTCCGTGAGAGCGTGGTCCTTCCCCGGTCGAGCCGACCCATTCGTGCTACAACTATACTACTGATATAACTGCAGCATGGCTCTACCACGCATATAAAACAGAGTGTCAGTATAATGAGGGCAAAACGATGACTTCTGCCACCAGGGCGGTGCTAATTAAAAATGAGGTGTAATATTTGAGAGATTTTACAGCAGGGAAGTTAATTTGTTCGAAAAATATAAAAGGTTAAAAACTTCTTCCTGTAGTTATATTAATTAGATTAAAAATAAATAAACCAAACCACAGATATTAACAAAAGTAGTAAAAGTTTAAGAGTTAAAAATGTGCAAAAAAATAAAGAGCAAAGCAATGAGGCATTTGTTTTTTTAAAACTAACTTCTCAATTAAATGACATTGTGTAACAAAAACTTAACCTTATAGTCAACTAGCGAGCATCTGGTGAGCGGTAGATTCTTTTTAAATAGAATGAGAGTGACAAACGAGCACAGGATTCACCTGGTGGTCAGTGGATGCTGTGGGCCATACTCGTAGACATCTAACTCTATCCTCGATTAAGAATCAAAATGCGCATGCGTTGTATTAGCCCTCATTATAGACTGTAAGACACTCCATGTACGTCCTCAGAGGTGAGGTGGCAAGTATCTGTAGCCTTTTTTTGTTCGAATTTGGATGCAGGTGTCCATGGACTGCAGTATCAAGTGGACTGGACTGATTTTATATATATATATATATATATATATATATATATATATATATATATATATATATATATATATATTGTATGTTTTTATTATGTGCGAGCGGCTGTGCAGGTCTAGGGAAGGAGACCTAAAAGATCTATTGTGATCGTTGCTATAGCTATAGTCACTGTTAAGACCAGATCTTAAGTGATTTATTGTGGTAAAGAGTTTCAAGGGTCAATCGGGCTAGGCTTCTTGAGATTCCACAAAATGGCTCAGATCCAAATTTTGTACTCTGAGCTCTCCCGTGCAAGTTTGTCGGCAAATTCGTTGCCTACAATACCCGCATGACCCGGAACCACTGACCTCTATATATACAAGTACGCTGGACTGGCTATACCATACAAAATGACTGTGCCAATTTGAAGCGCCGCTAAAGGATGTCTATAAAAATAAAATTGACATAATATGCCAAAGTCTGCTGTTTTATTTATATTATCATATTTAAAAAGTCTGTATTTTGAACTTTTAAACTAAACAACGAAAGTATTTTATATTGTTTGATTGTGTATAATATTAGTTACATATTAAGAATTATTTTTAATAATAATGAGAGTGAGCGTAAACTGTAAAACTCGTTAACAAAAGGGAAGCCATATAACATTACACAAGTAAGTGAATTTGCAGCTAATATTTAACAAATTAAAACTATTTGATAATATAAGTACTTAAAATTTTGTTACTAATCTTAATATCATATATACCAACATGTTTGGCTGTATATTACTCAGTTTTGATAAACAATAACATTCAATAGGGTTGTCGAGTTCCTTGTCTATAATACTTATCGATGTTCTTTCGAAAGTCGCCAACAACAGATGATTATCAAATATTTATTAATTAACAGGTTTACAACAGAACCTAGACTAAAATTATGGCTTAAAAGCATAAATATTGTGAATTGGCGTCCGAAACAAAATGATCATATTTATTCCAAACATTTCACAGACGACTGTTTTATTAGACATGTGAACTGCACCACTTTGAAAAAGTGCAGTATACCGACAATATTTTCTGGTAGTATCAGTACCAGTAAGTATAAAAGTATTAGATTATTATTTGGAATGTTTTTTTATTTCTTCTTTCCTCATTTTCCACCAAAATCAAGGGCCATAGCCAAGTGTTGAAAGGTCGCCTGTTGATGTCGAGCCAAGTTGGATGTGTGTTAGTGGGCTGCTGCTAGAGGAGATTCCTCTCCCTGTACCGCTGTAGTTGAGATGGAGTAGTAAGGGAAGAGGAGTGTTTGTATGGCGATTGGCGATGCGCCACTCGACTATCTTTCGCGACTTTAGTGAGGCTGCACCACTTGATGTTTCCAAGTGCTCTTTTTTCTCTGGATCCATTCACATATCGGGCTCGTGGAGTCCGTAGTGCAGGTGGAGTTAGAGGCCGCGAAGGACAGTGTGGCTTGTATTTCTGGTGCGCCTTATCTGAGAAAGAAAACGGGCAGGAGAAGTCAGCAACTAAGGAGGGGCTGCCATTGGGCGGCTGGCGCGAGAGGGGCCGCGGATGTACATGAAAGCGTTTCCGTGGCCCTGCGAATTTGCGGCGGAGGTAGAACACCATGAGGTTTTAGTAAGTGCGATCTAGAGATTTAATTCTCTCTTAATTGCAGGCATGTAATTTGCTGTAGAGACTACTGGTCCGTAGGGTGCACGTGCGGTGTAGTTTCTAAAAAACTGTATCTGCGACTGATCATCACTGCTGGTAATAAGAAGTTGTTTAGTTTGTTGCTTCCTCGCTTGAAGGCTAAGTATAGCCATTCAGAGAGGACACGTAGCCAGCATTCTTGGGACGATACCACGGAAAATAGACTGTATGATGATTTCAGTTATTTTTTTAATATTGTAATTTTAATTTCGAAAATGACGTTGTAAATAACTGATAACTATGTGATTCAAAGTTTATTTTTTTTATTACCTTGTTAGCTCGTACTCGTCGCATGGCTGCCGAAGAAGAAATAATTGTGGAAATATCGTTAAAAATGTGGAACATTCCTAAATGTGGTATCATTCCTAAATATTGTATAATTAGGAATGATAATACAATCATTGAAATATAATGATATATAACTTTCTACAACTTTCAAATAAATAGTAAGTATAATACGCACTCCACTTAGTGTCAGTTACTTGTACCATGCGTATAACCTTCGCACAAGTGCAACCAATAAGTTGACTAAGTTTTAACGCAACCTGATGCTCTCAAGTGGCAGCCCCGTACCGGCAGGTGAAGTGTAGGACGTTCCCCCACTAGATGGACTCAAAACTTGGTAAGACATGCAGGAAGTTGATGGATTCAGGTAGCTCAGAACCGTGCTTTGTGGCATTTATTGGGGGAAGCCTATTTTCAGCAGTGGACTTGTGAATGGTTTTAATGATGATGAATGATAATGGCGTTATATTGATATGATACATAAATAGAATGGACGTTACGGGTAGAGTCCATCTATCCAGAGTCCTCTATATAGAGTCCTTTCTATTTATTTAGGTATAGCTAGGGTATAGAATTTTTATCGATATAATTTGATACACTGTCTTATCCCTATTATTAGTTCCGTGGACGTGCACTTCTGCTGTCAGCGCTAAAATGGCGGAAATCAAATCGCTTCATCATGTCACGGTGTATAGCCAGTCCAGTGTACTTGTATATATAGAGGTCAGTGCCCGGATCCCATCTTCAGATGACCCTGTTGTTACATTTCAGGGCGTATAAACGGTTCACGCAGTCTCCAACTAGCTTCGAGTTCACTAAGTTTGACCTCAGCGCTAGCAGTGCTGCTTGACTACGAGAGTTTATATAAATTATATTGTTGACGTAGTGTTTTTGCAGATTGATTTCCGTACACTGAAGTATGGCGAAAATTTCTGCCTGGAAGATAGACGTGAATCTACCCAAATTCAAAGTTTGAATTTGGGGCGTTCCCCATAAATTCCTAAGCATACGTCGAGGCTCATTTTAGACCCATCGGCCATTTCCATGGTCATCTGGCGATTCAGCTAGTTTTCTCCGGAGGGTAGTTCCACTATATACTTTTTATCAAAAGTGTATAGTGGACGCATGATATCTGAGATCATGCATAAGGCCGGTGTTTCCTTATTTGAGTCGAGCATGGATCTCAATCTGTAGGAGAGCAAGCTCAAACCGCCCTGGGCGTTGATCCTATACAAACTCGCCTTCGCTTCCTTGTCTAGATAAAAATCAAGGGGCGTTAGGCTTAGAAGTGCATAAAGAGCCGCTCCAGGCGATGATCGCATAGTTCCAGTTGCCATTTAGCAGGCAGTGTAGACTATTTGGTCCGTCTGTAGTCGTCTTTTGCTTGGCATTGTTGCGTTGCACCAGACAAGGAGGCGTAGGTGAGAATCGACCTCACTATGCTACTGTACAGCCATAGGACCATACTGGGACGCATTCCCCAGTTGTTTCCGACCAAACGACTGTACGTACCTAAAGCAATTTTTGCCTTATGGCGTACGTTGCTAAGGTGTGAGTTCCACGTTAGTTTTTTGTCGATTGTTACGCCCAAGTAACTTAACTTCCGTGGAAAATGGCACTTCTTTACCATTGAGTTTTGGTGTGACTAATTTGTCACACAATATTAAACTGTTATCCCTATATCAGCTTTTTATGGTGTTTAGGGCTTTTTGTATGATTGACGATAAAGTACTTTGGCAAAAGCCCCTCGCAATGATCACAAGATCATCAGCATAACCCAGTGTGTCATTGCGTAGGTCTGCCATCTTGTACAATAGTTGGTCAATTGCAAAAGTAAGGACTCATCATAACTAACAAAACGAGCCCTAACTCTGCACACCTAGTTCTACTAGTCCAGGAGTTCCAGTAGTAATCACCGAATTACATCTTCGAGTCTACACAGTAATCTATGTTCAAGTCACTCCATTAAAACTGGAGGTAAGGTCTTATTATAACTGACAAAACCAGGCCAAAGTCCACAGCTAATATCTCACTGCCAGTAGAGGGCTTCCAGTGCCAAGCAGTCTCTGGAGTAGGTATTTATATTTCGTATCTAAGTATATTTATGAGGTATATGATTGAAAAACAAATTGAATCTTTCAAATTATCATATCAAAACAAGAAGAGGATCGTCTGAGTGTTTCTGTTCTGTCTGTTTCCTATTGAACCAGACCAAATAACAGGCGGCAATCACGTGAAGGAAGAACTCCTCAGACTTGGACTGGAGATCGACACGATCTTCGCTCTCTCCCAAAACTATTCGCCAAACTGCTTGCCGGACAGGTGAGCAGAATAGGCGTTAATCTAGTCCTACTGATAATGTAGACTAACCCCCGCCCATTGTATGTTACAGTCAATAAATACACTTTCTCTCTCTCACTCACACAAACTCTCTCAAAACTTGTTTTGACCGCCGAAAACAAAAGTATGATTAGACTACCTATAACCAAAGTAGTTTTGACCAAGACTGGTTGTAAAATCATATGACAAACCAATCTGTATTAGGAAAAACTAGCTCCTTTTCCGACATTCTAAACTAAACCCGACAGGATCAGGCGCACCTCAATCTACTGTCACTGAGATTACTTTTTTAAATATCGGTGGTAGGTTGAATTGCACTGAAGTGACCCTTTAACCACAATACCTCGACTTATAACCTCATTTATAAATAATTTAATCAGTAAACCGACGACGGTTTGAAATCAGATTGAAATAGAGTTCGTAACTTACCGTTCCTGTACAGTATAAAGCCTTATTCGTCAATCCGCTGATGTTGATATAGCATCTTAACTAATTGTATCAGTGCCTAATTATTGTTATTTAGAAATATATTTTTTTAATTTGCTATAGATTATCTATAACTACAAATAAATAAAATTGAAGTGTCTGTAATCTTAACATATCAGCTTTTTACTAAATACACTTGAAATACGGTACTGTTTATAACAAAAACATAATTTATAAAATTTTGTGGCCTGTCTGTCTGTCTGTTTTGGCTAATCTCCGAAACAGTTTGACCGATTTTTACAGGATTTGAACTGGCAGATAGCTGATGTTATAAGGAGGAATTTAGGCTACTTTAATTTTGAAAAAAAAAAGGATACCGCGCAAAAACCTTAGAACTCTATATTACACGCGGGCGAAGTCGCGAGGAGCAGCTAAGTAAATAATACTTATTGAAAGTCTGATACTGGTTCGAAAATGACGGGGGAACACACCGCCGACCTTCCCACGGTGTGAGTGATCCATGCCGGATGTGTGAGTGAAGGGAGAAGATTGCTTTGCGAACCGAGCGCTGTGTATGCTCGGTTCGCAAAGCAATCTTCTCCCTGGACGTCCAGTAAGTCGAGTGGGCCTGATGGAGTCCCTCCCATTGTGTTGAAGACGTGTGCTAAGGTTATATTTATATCTACCATCTATCTATGCCTGCTATCGCCAATGTTTTCTTTTCTCCAAAATGATGGAGTCTATTGTAAACTGCCAGCTCATGAGGTACCTTGAGGATCATCAGCTGATCAGTGACCGCAAACACGGTTTTCGTCGTGGTCGATAGGCTGGTGTTCTTCTGGTCGACCTTACTCATAGATGGGCGGAGGCAGTAGAGTCTAAAGGAAAGGCATTGGCCGTTAGTTGGGACACAGCGAAGGCCTTCGATCGGGTCTGGCCCAAAACGCTTCGTTCGAAGTTCCCTTCCTATGGGCTTCTCGAGAAATTGTGCGATTGGACCACAAGTTTTCTTACTAATCGGAGTATCAAGGTCGTAGTAGACGATGCATGCTCTGATTTTTTTTAAACAAGCATATTAACGCTAGTGTTCCACAAGCCAACTTGGCACCGCTGAAAGGATTGTAGCTAGTAACATTATTTAACCGTGGTTTCGCGTAGTGTATATATTCTTTGCCGTGGTGGTACCGCCCAAGGTTCGACAGAATTAAAGGCTTTCTCATAGTCTATTTACGCAAGGCAAAGTGGCAGATTGTATTCTTCGATCTTCTGTACAATTTGTCGAAGTGTATGTATGTCGTCTATGGTACTAAAGTCATTCGGAAACCGACTTGTTCGGGAGATGATTCGTAATGACTATCGTAAACAGCACGTAGACGCGGTGCAGAAGGGAAATTGGTCAGTAGCTCTCCAACAGAGCGATGTCGCCTTTGTTGAAGAACCAGACCATTTGTGATCCACGCCTCCGGAGTAGTGCAGGATGGAACTGAAGAGCTTCTGTAGGACTTCAAGTACTGGTTTTTCACCCGCTTTTATAAGCTCCGCTGTAATTCCATCCTCGCCTGGGCCCTTGCCATTTTTAATGTGCTAGAAAGCCATTCTAATCTCGCTCAGACTGCGTTCCGGGATATCGTTGGAATAGTGTTGAATAAAAGTAAGACTTGCTTATGGATCGTTACTCACACTTGTGTGTGCCTCGAACTATGACGTGTACATCTGTCCATAGAACCTTTCAATCTCATTCAAAATCTTAGTTGTCTCGGAAACAATGCTACGACATTCGCTCTTCAGTTTCGACAGTTGGCTCTTTCTGGCAGACAGATCTCTGGCAAAGACTTTGGAGCCATGGCTAAGCTCAATTGCTTCTTCAATACGAGCTGTATTGAAGTTACGTAAGTCTCGCATTCTCTTCTCATCCCGAATCTCGAGATCTGTCTGTTCAGTTGCCTGTATGCTGAAGACTGCAGCTTCATTTCCCGTCTAAGGTAGGTAGGTCTTAGGTAGGTTTTCACGTATGTCAAGTAAAAAAATACTTTTTGTCGTCACAAAATTTATTTACAATATTTACAAAAATCCAAACTTAAGTACATAATTGTAACATTATTCCTAGTATTTATTATCTTTGCTAATCTAC
The DNA here is from genome assembly GCA_036936625.1 of Parnassius smintheus behrii. Classification (NCBI taxonomy): domain Eukaryota; kingdom Metazoa; phylum Arthropoda; class Insecta; order Lepidoptera; family Papilionidae; genus Parnassius; species Parnassius smintheus. Next base: position 45,753,883 of record JAUPFT010000001.1, on the reverse strand, counting down.
GCAAAGCAAATCGGTCCAACAACGAATGAAAACTTGTGCGATGCTTCGATAAAAGCCAGCGGTTGGAAGTCACTAATGGGTAGTCGGTCAGTGCGAGATGTTTTGATTTCCAACACAATTTCTCCTTTACCTTCCTGTAATAATAAATAATAATAAGTCAATAGGGCAAGGTTTAAACTTCTTTAAGGCGTAAAAGCTATAGTGTCACGCACATTGTGACAGTCGTCTCGTCGTTACACGTTTCCGAACTATGTACTATTATTACTTAGTCATTTTTAAAATTATTTGTTTAAACTTACACAATGTAAGTATTAAAGTATTAATTTTGTTTGCGCGAACGGGAGCGAACTTAGCGAACTTAAAAGTGTTAGAAAAACATATTGGAACAAGTTTTTCTTAGAATATTTTCCTTCGCTACAAACAAATCTTTTTAGGTAAGAGTAAGTCAGTAGGTTACCTATGACTTTTATTTAGTGTGAAGTAGAAACATGTTTTTTTTTAATTTAATGAAGAATATAAAACCTACCTTGCAATCATCCTTAATTAACTGTGGTTCCTTGAACTCTACAAAGTTGTATCCATATAACTTTATTCCATTACTTCGTACTAAGTCCATCGGTATGTCAGATCTAAAAACATTATATATTTATTATAAGATTTATTATATAATCCATGTCAAATACAAAGACATCTATGTATACAAAATACTACATTCTTATTCTTCTTTATAATCATCATCATCATCCCGTCATCACTGGATCCTACTAGGATCCTATAGGACTAGGATTACACTAGGTACCTCTCTTTTTTGACGCGGCTGCATGTCGCCACTCTTTCGTATACGTATGGTGTAAACACGATGTATACCGCCGTTTGTCTCATCTCATCTATCTAAACGCCAAAGATTTATTTGGTACTCGTATTTTGCATAGTCGCTCCGTGCGACACTTACAGGTCGAAATGAGATAATATGGTTCTTATGCAATTACCATACGGTATGAAATGTTATTACATAAAAAATACTAATAAAAACGAATTTAATATTATATAACGCACCGCAGTAGCGCAACTGACATTCCATGAGGGCTATGGCCCTAAGAACAATGAGAGGGTTGAGGGAAGGGGGACGATTCCTATTTTTTTTTAAAAAATAAATAACATTTGTGTAGCTATTGTTGACACAGCTGTCGCATCTTTGGCAACTCACGTCGTTTGTCTGGGTGTAGTCTGTTCACTAAGATAGTGTCGGTACACCCGCAGGCGCAACTTATTATTTTGCTTTTATTTTATTATTTTTACTGTGTTTGTTTACATAAATGTTTTCCTATTGTAAGAATAAAATAGAACTCTATTTCATTCTTATGGTTATTGCAATAAAATACAGATATAAACTATAAACACTAGTTAGGTAGCAATGAGAATTTTTTATGAAAATTATGAGTAGGTAGGTAAACATAAACTATAGTAAAATATACACTATTCTTTATCACTCGAATTGTTAGAGTCATTGCCATTTTCTGTTTACGTAGCAGAGTCAACAAAAACAAACTTTCAATATGGCGGTTCGTTTTAAAATGCCAAATTCACCTGCGGGTATACGCCACACGTGGCGACCTTTGATGTTGCAGCGGCAACTTTAACAAGATACGGCACGTGTAAAGGCGGTGAGACACAAAGACGACTGTATCTAAGCGAACAAACTTTTCGACCTGTCGACGTAAACGCGAAGGTTATACTGCCATCTATCGAAAAATATGATAATTTTAATTTCAGACAGTCGTCCCTTAGAAAACCGACACGACGAAATGGGGTGACGGACTCTATACGTTGCCTCCACATGATGTGATTAAATCAACTAATTACTTACGCCATAAAACAACACTATTATATCATAAGGGATAAGTGTAAGCTAATCCTATTCATGTACGTGACTGTACCTAAGTAAACGTTTTGAAAGCGGTGAAATGTTCGTACTATAATTTTTATTATTTACCTTTGTGGAGCAATTGCATCCAGACATGTGTATGTGAAGTTTTGTCTAGCTCCTTGTGAGAGTAATTTTAAAAAACGAAGTTGTATCGCACCCGATCCTTCATTGTCATATGAAATCTGTAACAAAAATTGGTTACGCTGTCGTACAAAAATCATTATAGAGTTTTGTACGTCTGTCTAAGTGTCTTAGCATCAAATTTCTATAATTTACTAGCTGGTCAGGTAGACGTTGTTCTGCCCTCTCCTACGACCCTTTGACCTATAAAAAATCTTTAAAGTCGTAATAAAAATATTGAGGGTCACTTATCGAAATAAAAACTATTCTTTGGCTCAAGTTAGACCAAACTGCACAGTGTGCAAAATTTCATTGAAAATTGAAAAAATCAGTTTAGTAGTTTAGAAGTTCATCACGTACAAACAATGATGTTTTAATAGTATAAGGGGGACAAACGAGCACACAGTCCACCTGTTGGTAAGTGGATGCTGTAGCCTATAGACATCTTTATTTATCCACGATTAAAAATCTAAATGTAGATGCGTTGTCATCCCTGAGAACTAAGATGGAATGCCTCGTTTCCAGTAAAAAAGGGTCTCCGGTTCTCTACACTCACCATACGAAACAAAGCAACATGACTGCTATTTTATGCTGGCATTCCGTGGGAGCGTGATCCTACCCCAACCGAGCCGACCCGTTCCTGCTACAACCATAATATAGGTGCAGCGTGCCTCTACAATGTTATATTATGTGGCACGTAATTTTACATCATCATTTTGTTATCTTATTTGTACGTAATGGTAGCAAAGACCACCTACATGGAATGTCACAAAGGATGGTTCACGCACGCACAATATTGTAATATTCACGGTCGCCAGCGGTTTTTCCGGATCGATGCAACAGAGATTTTCAAGGAAAAAATCAGCGGTACTACTTTCTACTAACGACAGGCAAGGCACCTGCGAATTCCTATAGCGTTGCATAATACGCTCTTTTGATTAAAAAAAAAAAAACAAGCAATATTTTAAAGGTCCTTAAAATACTCCCTTATTAATATATGTATCTTTATTTTAAGGTATTAGACACATCTTGTAATACAAATACTCACACGATGTCCATTGTCAATATGGGAAAATTTCTTTGCGCTATCGTACGTTTGGTATACTTCATTTGGTTCCATAACGTCAGGATATACGCAAGTGTATTGCCCTTTACAGTACACTCGAATTGGTCGGCCAATGGCACCGCCACCTCGTGCATCAATCCAATAGAAACCTGTGAAATTTATATACGGTTTTGTTTATTAAACACTTGCCCTCAGGTAGACCGTGAATTCGTTTGTCAGTTAAATTTTATTACAATTTTTTATACTATAATCGAAGTAGTAAATGCGGATCCTTGGTGGCAGAAATAAGGATTTCGTAGTCAATTAAGCCGTTATGCTTTATGGTGACGATGAATTAGGAATCCCTCACTCTATTTCGTCCCATGGGTGTCTTAAAAGGATTGTTGGACAATTATTTGTATTTTCCTAACCTACTCCATAAATGTAACTTTTTATAAAACGCAACCGGTCACCGTGACCAACGAACACAAGTCCACCGAATGGTAAGTGGCTATAGCAGCCCATTGGAGAACTGCAGCCAACTTTCAACAAAGAAGACTAAAGATCCGTTGTCACCTAAGCTGACTAAGACCTTTGTGGTGGCGCTGTCGTCGTGCCACAAGCGAAACGCACCGAAGCCTAAAAAGCGCTATCTGTGATCTGATGTGATGTGTATCTGTAGAGCCTGTAACTATACTGGATCTCTATTCTATACCCGTCCGATCGGAACAGCGGTGTATACTAGTGATGCAACAGAAGTGTCATATCGGAAGCTGAAACGGAAACAGATGTTAAAAATATTTTTTTGCGGAAACGGAAACAGAAACGAATGCGGAAACAGAAATAATACTTATTAAAAAAATACAAATAAAACTTTAATTAACATTCAAAACTAAGTAGCGGTAAGTTATATTTTATGAAAAGTAGTTCGGCCACTTTTACACCTAACAATATGTTTCAGTATTCTTCATATATAAGTTCAGCTCCGAAAAATAATAATTACTGCTATAGCAATTATTGCTCACCACGCAGCATCGCCACGTACCACCTATACACCAAAACTATATATGCACTGAAATTTGGGCAAACCCTATAAAGAGCCACATTTAGATTTAGCGAGTAGGTAATTTAGTAAAGCCTTAACATGAAAGTACGACGTAAATAAACTTTGAATCCAAAATACTCATTAAAGTTTCTTTAAAAATAACTATTTCTTACCGTGATCATGGGTGCTGGAAAGCACCCAAACCTCGGGTATTAAAAATAACATAAATACACGTGATAAAATCCGTAAAAGTAGTTTTAATAAATAAAAATAATTAATTTATACTTCAAGTAAAAAATAAATAATATAAACTTCACGAAAACATAACTGCTACCTAATTAATTAGCAAATCTAAGTTGTAACAAAGGCATTTATTAAAAACTATTTTAACTGGAGAAAACACGTTTTAACTAAAATTTGGTTTTAACTATGACATAGGAATACATTTTATAAATAAATAGGTATACAATTCCTTGACTGACCACTTGTTTTTTAGTTTGCGATGAAAGTTTTACAGTTTCAACTAATTGCTCAAACTCAGCAAAGTCTTCGGCGTTTAAGATGGCTCTTTAAAACGGTAGTTGTGCAGCTTATTCCTGAGGATATTTTGTCACATAACACATCTGGCTGCTTTTTTTTTTTTTTTTTTTTTTTTTATGGAAGAGGGGGCAAACGAGCATGCGGCTCACCTGATGTTAAGTGACTACCGCCGCCCATGATCAACCGCAACACCAGGAGAATTGCGGATGCGTTGCCGGCCCTTTAGAAAGGAGTAAGCTCTTTTCTTGAAGGTCCCCAGGTCGTATCGGTCCGGAAAAATCGCCGGTGGTAAACTATTCCACAGAGAGGTTGTACGTGGAAGAAAACTCCTTGTGAAACGTACAGTGGTGGACCACCAAGCATCCAGATGGTGTGGATGGTATCGGGACGTTTGCCGTGTAGTGCGTTCACGAAATTTGGCGGCTGGGATTAATCCGAACAATTCCTCAGAGCACTCCCCGTGATAGATGCGATAAAATACGCAAAGAGATGCAATATCTCTTCGCAGCGCCAGTGAATCGAGCCGATCGGAAAGCACTCGGTCGTCGACGATTCGAGCAGCTCTGCGCTGGATGCGGTCAAGTGGAAGGAGCTGGTACTGGGGAGCCCCAGCCCAGAGATGGGAACAGTATTCCATGTGCGGCCGAACCTGCGCCTTGTAAAGTTGCAGGCGGTGTGCCGGCATGAAATACTCTCCCGCTCTGCTGAGCACGCCAAGCTTTTTAGAGGCCAATTTGGCCTTCCCTTCCAAGTGACCACGAAACTGCACGTCACTCGATATGTCGACGCCGAGGATTCCGATACTGGCTGAGGCAACAAGGGGAGTGCCTTGAAACTGAGGTGATACGACAAAGGGGTTCTTTTTAGCGGTTAACGCGCAAACTTGTGTCTTCTGGGGGTTAAACTGGACTAGATTTAGTCGTCCCCAATCCGAGACTCTGTTCAGCAAAGACTCGACTTCAGACACAAGTTTGTCCCGGTACTCGGAGACGTTTTCCCGAGAAATATTGGCTCGGCCGGTGTAAAGAGCATCACCAGTGCTGTCATCCGCATAGCAATGAATGTTACGGGTATGCAACATATCATTGATATGCAGAAGAAACAGCGTTGGCGATAGCACGCAGCCCTGTGGAACACCAGCATTAATAGGCTTGCAATCGGAGCTTGCACCGTCTACAACGACCTTGATGCTCCGATCTGCAAGAAAGCTGGTGATCCAATCGCACAATTTCTCGGGAAGCCCATAGGAAGGGAGCTTCGAAAGAAGCGCTTTGTGCCAAACCCGATCGAAGGCCTTCGCAATGTCCAAACTAACGGCCAATGCCTCCCCCTTGAACTCTACTGCCTCCGCCCATCTGTGAGTGAGGTAGACCAGAAGATCACCAGCTGACCGACCACGGCGAAAACCGTATTGGCGGTCACTAATCAGCTGGTGATCCTCAAGGTACCTCATGAGCTGGCAGTTTACAATGGACTCCATTGTTTTGGAGAACAAGGAGGTAATGGCGATTGGCCGGTAGTTGGACGGGTCTGAGCGGTCGCCTTTTTTAGGGATCGGGCGGACGAAAGCCGTCTTCCATGATTTTGGGACTACGCCTAGGGAGTAGGAGTACTGGAAAAGACGCGTTAAAACCGGTGCCAACTCTGGAGCACACGTCCTCAGCACAATTGGGGGGATTCCGTCAGGCCCACTCGACTTGTGGATGTCCAGGGAGAGAAGTGCTTTGCGAACCGAGCGCTGTGTGAACTGCACTTCCGGCATGCAGCACTCACACCGCGGGATGGTCGGCGGCGTACTCCCCCCGTCATCGAGAGTCGAGTTAGACGCAAAGAAAGAGCCTAGAAGATCGGCTTTCTCCTTTGCAGTATGGGCCAGTGAGTCGTCCTCCCTGTGCAGAGATGGAAGAGATGGCTGACAGAAATTCCCCTGGACAGCCTTGGCGAGAGACCAGAATGCACGGGTTCCAGAAGGAAGGCGAACTAGTTTCTCGCCAATTCTGCCTATGTGCTCTGACTTTGCCTTGGCAATGACTCTTTTGAAGGACCTAGAGGCGGAATTATACTTCTTTTTTAGAGCGCTGGTGTTTACATCCCGGGACGCTGATGCATCAACCCAGGCTTGGTAGCACTCCTGCTTATAGCATGATGCTATTTTACAGGAGCGACCAAACCATGGCTGAGATTTGCCTCCAATGGGCACCACAGAGGAAGGAATAAAAAGTTCCATACCCTGAAGTACCACATCAGTAACAGAATCCGCAACAACGTTGGGATCATCCGGCGAGAAGCAAACCCGCCCCCAAGGGTAGGATGCAAAGAAAGACCGCATCCCATCCCAATCGGCTGACCTATAGTGCCAAACACGGCGGCAGCCTGCAGAATGCAACCGCGATTTCAGCGTGAGTGGCACAACACTCCGGACCAGACAATGGTCCGAGGAGCCTAAAGGGGCGTCGACGGAAATCTGATATCCGTCCGGGTGAGAGGTCAGCAGAAGGTCCAACAGGGAAGGTGCATGATCCTCCACATCTGGAATCCGCGTAGGCGAAGTAACCAGTTGTGTCAGACCATATGCCAAGGCAAAATCGTGAACAGATCTCCCCGCATGATCGGTTAAACGTGAACCGAGCCATTCGGCGTGATGGGCGTTAAAGTCGCCGAGGATCACGATCTCTGCGGAGGGGATCTGCTGTAGCAACGAATCTGCAGCCATTTGGACGTGGTCGAAGAGTCGGTCTGTTTCGGCATTACCGCTATGGGACCTATAGAGGCACCCGTAGACGCGCGGATGGTCGTCGCTGTCTACGCGTAGTCAAAGGATGGACAGGTCCGAACTTTCAAGTCTGCCGAGGCGTCGAGAACAGATGTCCTCTCTGACGTAAACGCAAACTCCAGCCCGAGACACAAAGGAGTGTTCCAGTTTGTACCCCGGGTAGGAGAGATACGAGACATCAGCCGGAGAGGACACCTGCGTCTCGGTCAGAAAGAGCAGAGCCGGCCTCGCCGTCTCGAGATGGTAGTGGACGGCGTTTAGGTTAGAGTGAAGTCCCCTGATATTGCAGAAATTCACGGACAGCGTGGCAGGGGTCGCCTTGGTTTTGTTGCTCCGTTTGCCCCGAGCAGTTGTAGTCTTGAGCGGAATTTTGCCCCCCCCCAGAATACGCGGGGCAGCCTGAGCACCCACGCTCAGAAGTGGAGAAACATGGTCGTGGATGCTCAGCGAGGGATTCTCCAGGGGTGCTGGTACCCTCCTGGGGTAGTCTATCATTATTTAATTCCGCTACCATGTTGATGGGGGGGGGGGGAGGGATTTGGGCCTCCGGCCACCTGCACTCACCAGACGAAACGCGGAAGCAGAGCTTCCACTTCACGCCGGTATTCTGTGAGGTCGTGGTACCACCCCGGTTTGAGCCGGCCCATACGTGCAACAGCAAAGCTGCTGCGTGGCTCTACCACTGTTAAATCAATCAATCTCAAAATAATAGTTCCAAAGAGGACTTGTTTTTGGCTTCATGATTGCAATTAAATTACACATACGACTTAAATTTCTAATTAACTAAAAATACAATAAATCTATTTATGTGGACGCGTCGCCGAGTTCCGTTCAAAATTCCATTATAAAGCTTGCGGAAACAGAAGCAGAAACGGATGTAAAAAACCATGCGGAACTTCCGCAGTTGCGGAAACAGAAACAGAGTTCTGTTGCATCACTAGCTGTATTACACGGATTAAAGATGTTGAACATCATTATACAAGCTCTATAACAGACATACCATCGGTTAAATTAACATGCGAAGACCGTAGATCTTTGCACGTTAGTGCAGGGTTTGAGCGAGTGCCCCACGGCCGTTTCGCAGACTCCAGCGTAGTGCGGGCGGTCAGTACACCTGTCATTATTTCGCGCGCCCATTCAATTTCTTCATCATCTATAAAATACCACTCTATTAAAATCAGCTGCTAGACTTTAAGATATTACACTATTAATTAATACCTTTAAAACATCTTTTTTTCGCAATTTTGAAATTATTGTTCGCTAATATGTACTATTAAAACAAAACATTATCGAGGGTCATGGAAAATGTATTTGATCAAGGTACACAACCTGACCCTGAACTGGGCCCTAAGATGGGAGCCTCGTTACCAGTTCCATTAAAAGAAATCTGCGATTCTTGATTCTTGTCATTCTTTGATCTTTCACTCAGCATTTTGATTTATGATGCTATTTTACGCTGGTATTCCGCGCAATACAGTTTTTCCCCAGTCGACCCGTTCGTGCCGCAAACAAAAAGCTGTATCATGGTTTATTGATTTCTACGCAAAATAAATATGATAAAAATAAGGTTAAAGAATAATAATTTACACGCTCAGCTTTGGAAAAATTTAGTAGACTGTAGACAAGCTAGGGAGGCCCTGCCTGAAATAAACAGTCATCTCACCAAGGTTCTAATGAGACCGAACAAGCCGCAGATCAGGATAGTAACAAGTGCTATCACAGGACATGGCTCTTTTAACAAACATTTGTTTACCATAGGTGTTACTGATAGCCCCCTGTGCAGGGCATGCATGGGAGAAGAAGAAACGGCAGCTCACGTGTTGCTGACATATCCAAAAGTCGCTTCATACAGGGCTAAACGTCTCGGCACGCCGGGATCGCTCCCCGAAGCTGCTTGCAACATCAAAGGACTGTTGAACTTCTTCGGGGAAATATCATGGCTCCAATAACCACACTATTCCTGCCCACACGCAAAATACGCGCTTAGACATGGAGTTGCGGAAAACAGCCCGTCGCAAACTAAACTAAACTAATTTTAAAGAAGTTAAAATCAGTATTTAAATATTAATGAAATTACCATCTTCTAAGTTATCTTCCGTAGTCATTTCCGAATCTAAATCTACGCTTCTGCGTCGTCTATACGATGTGAAGAGCTCTGGTGGTAATTGCGGAGCCGGTGCTGGAGGGCCTGGTGGTCCCGGTGGGCCTGGAGGTCCTGGTAGTCCCGGTCTTCCGTCTACACCACTTTGTCCCTTAGGACCAAGTGGACCTTCTGGACCTGATAAACCTGCTGGTCCAATTTCTCCTTTCACTCCTGGAGGTCCAACTGGTCCCTAAAAAAATTAAATATCATGTATTTCTTAAGTTTAAAGTTACAGCCTATATACGTAACACTGCTGGGCACAGACCTCCCCGCAAGGCTGAGAGGGTATTTGGGCAAGGAAGTATCTGCCGCTCTGCCCCATGCGTGTTGGTGAACTTCACGTCTTCGATTTTCTTATTTCACAGACACACACGTTCACGTAATCAGCACTTAAGGCTACAGTCTTTTAAAGTTGACTCACATCGAATCATTAGCGCCACTTTGATTTCTTTTTTTACAGCAAATTATTGTTTCAGAGTAAAATATTTTGATAACACATAAATACCCAGATTATAAGTAATGGCTAAATTTTTTTTTGGTTCATCTATGTGGTCTATGTTAGATAAATCAAACGGTAAATAGAGCTCTCTCGCACCCAACGCAATTTCGAGCTTTGTTCGTGTACCATTATAAGGCAATCGATAATAAAAAGGCGAAATCTATTCAGCGCGTTAATAGCTAAACATCTTCATCTCCAAAATGCGCTGTTTCTTTTTTTCTAAATATCTTTCATTGTCTTAAATAAGAGGTCTCAATTTCGTTAAATTTCGCTGTTTTCGCCTCATAAAAAACTATTTGTTTCATAGCAATAGCTGAAAATATTTATGCTATAATTATTTTTTTCTCAAGGGCAGGTGTTTAATAAGACAAATATTAAAAAATAATAATTTAAACCACTTTATTTCAAAATTAATAATTATTTCGATCGACCTATAAAATATTGACTTTATAAACAATAATTGCGGGCAATATTCCTTAGTAGCCGCTGAGCGGCTGTAGCGTTCAGACGTCTTGTCTGTGCCAAATTTTTGCACTTCCTCTCGCTCTAACATTCCTCTTTCTCTCTCTTTCCCTAATCTTGGTTGCGCATTGTTACGAATTGAAAGTTTCTCTACTTTATTATTTTTTTGCATATAATTCTTTAAGGGTTTATAAATCATTTTGTATTTGTTTTATAACTTTTAATTTCGATATGGACCATAAACGTAAAAAATATGCTTGTACCAGAAAACGAAAATTGAAATCAAACGTTGAAACAATGAACAGAAATAGAATTCAAAGGTAAGTTTTTTTGAGTTTCATAGTAAAATAGTTAACAACGTGCATATATGTGAGCACTTGGTTAAATATTAGGTATATAATTAGGTACCTAACCTACATATTATGTAAGTTCTTCAAGGAAATATAGAAGTATTATACATTTTTGGATTGCACATGATGTTTTGTTTACAAGCGACAGTAGCCTAATGGCAGGAAGCGGACCGCGAACTCAAAAAGGTCGTGGGTTCGAATCCACCATTCGACTACTGGCGTGAACCACTCGTAACACAAGCAATTTAAGCTTACCACGAGTGGTTAATGTCCTTTTTTTAAAAAAAAAGTACATTATGTTTTTATAGAAATACTTTTTTAATTTAATTTTTAAGTGTCATAAGGAAAATTTCGTCTTTTTGATTTTCAACTAGAGATTTCCTTGTTACCGGTAGCTGCTGATGTCGAGTTAATGACATTTTTAGATACGAAAACTATTCAGTAATACACGTAGACTACAAGTAAACTATTAAGTAATATCCTCAGCATCCCGTAATTTATTGTACGCCCACTATGGCCAATTTTGGATATAATGTGGCGTCAAACTGCTTACGACGTCCAATATACGGACGTCAAATAGGAGACTTAGCGCAATGTTCGCAAATTGTCATGCTGATCACAGAAACGTCAAAATCTAAAAAAAAATTGGACGTCATTTTTCTTCCTCTTTAGCTTCCTGAGCTAATTGATTCTCGCATGGAACGCTCGATGCCAATCAAAGACCCTCCATACATCATTCAAGCCATTGCGAATAAATTAAAAAAAAGCGCTAAGTCGTCCGTCGATGCTGCTGTACAAGAATAGTAATTCATGCATATAGGTAAATGCTATACAAAGTTACATTATACTTTAATGAGAAACTATAAATATGTGTGATAGTGGACTGTTTGTACTTATATAGAAATTATTTTGAGTTTTTTTTTAATCTATTTTAGTATTTAGAACTACTTGACGTACTTGACGGATTTTCGATAGTGTCATCGACTTATTACGAAACCCTCAGTGCACGACTCATTCTAGCACTTGCCAGATTCATTTGAATAATCAATAATACGAGTACATGTTATACAGGTTCTAGATGATTATCTTTTAGAAACCTTTTCAACAAAACAACAAAAATTATACAAACTTAAAATATATTTTTTTTGTGTAACGAATTTTGTAATAAAAGCATGGAACAAAAATAGATACGAGGTAGAAAATCTGTATGTGAAAATTTGTTAGCTAATTATCAATAATCCTGTATATTAGATAAATTGATACTGGAAAATCTTAGTAGAGCAACTTTCCACGCTACGGCCAGAAAGATAACTGCGGTGGCAGTACATGAAGTGGCGGGGCAGGGAGGGTGTAGATGTGTCACCAGAACGCAATTTTTCTGTTTTGCTCTGAAAGACTGGGCTTGGGTGAAATGGGCGCCAAAAGCTAATTTTACACGTTTTATAGGCACATGAGTTTATAAAAAGAACATAGATAAAACTTTACACAACCGTGCGAATCGGTTGCACTACTACAAGCACGCGGGGCATGTGTGCATGACCACTGGCCGCTTCAACAATTTCAAGGTCAGTGCGACGCACGTTGTTTGTTTTGTTAGTTGCAAGTTTGAATATTTTAATGTAAATTAAACGTGATATTATTAATAATGGTTTTTATTGTATTTTGTGTATGAATAATCCTAGAAAAAAAATTATATATATATATATATATATATATATATATATATATATATATATATATATATATATCATACTTGAACTATCTCAAGGAGTAGAATAGGTAAGTAAATATTTGATAATTACTTTGAATAAATTTAAGAAATCATTGATAATTACTTTTTTAGGTAAGTACCTTTATTTTAATGTATGATTCTTTTTTTAATAAGAAGAGGTTAATACGGTGTGTTTCTACCTTTTTATTGTTATAACAGGATTTAAATAAACATTTGTTGGTATGTAGTAGGTATGTGTTAAGTTCACATATACCAAGTAAGATTTGAACCACTTTCCGACGTCTGATGGAGTTAAAAATTTGTATACCGTAACTTCAGTTACAATGCAATAATATGATACATATAACCTGGTGCTGCCGCCAGGATTGTCTCCTCACTAGGGAACTCTTCAACGGGTAGTAGCAGGGTCACGAAATTTTTGTATGTTAGTTTAATTTTAATAGTTTAACACGATTTTTATCATGAACTGCTGCTGCAGCCAGCATTGCCTCCTTTCGAGGGAACTCTTTAACGGTTAGTAGCATGGACTCGAAACTTAGTGTTTAAATTTAATTTTATTTGTTAAACATGATCTTCAGCATAAACTGCTGCTGCAGACAGGATAGTCTCCTCACGAGGGAACTCCTCAACAGCTGTAGTAAACTTAATGTTAGATTTAGAATTTACTACACCATTAAAAAAACTATGTATTATTAAAAAACCAAGTATTATAAAAAGAAATTATTAAAGTAGGTAAGAAATTAGTAAGGGAAATTATGCATTTATTTTCCATTAAAAGAGTATATTTCATTTTAAAAGGAAATATCAAATAAATATCGTGCAATGAAACTGTGCGCGGGCCGGCCAAACAGGAGCATATCGCCGGTCCTCACTCGTGACCACAATATTATTTCGCCTTAAAATTCTAATTAAAAATTTCATTGGTGCCGGCGGGGACTGAACCCGGTTTGGTTGGTTTCTTATAGGTTTTAGGGAGGTGAAGCAGATGCAGGCGGGCGATCGGCGCACGGAGTCCCTCGCGTGGTTCCGGCTAGCTGCTAGCAATATTTCGTTTATCTACTCATGTGGCAATAGCGACGAGTAGGGATGGGGGAAATGAAAAACTATATCGATATATTTAGTTATATAGTTTTGTCAATTAATACAACATATTAAAATTATAAAAATTTATACGAATTTGATACTCCACGATAAATATTAAATATCGATATATCGCGATTTATACATATCGCCGATACATATATGTGTAGGAAGGTAGTTATATAGAATTAACTTACAATCACAAAATACACGGGTCACAGGTAATCAACTATAAATTGTACTGAGACTAATTAATTCGTTTCCACGATTCTAGGATGAGCTAGTAGCGGGATACAACAAGTGCACGGTGCCACGCCAGCGCCCACTTCGTCGGTTTTATACAATCGAGACAAGTAGCTACCCGAGCGCCACTGCAGTTGCAATGGCGCAGGTACCGACACACACACACACACACACACACACACACACACACACACATATATATATGTATATATATATTATATATGAATAAATAAATATACATATAATTATTTATTGGCTGCTGATCATGAGGTCGTGGGTTCAAATCCCGGGTCGAGCCAAAAAATTAATTATTTAGTGTTTCCGTCAAGAAATTCTCAGTAGTTGCTCGGAGTCAGGAAGTTGGCGGTGTCTTACCCCCGTGCCTCGGAAAGCACGTAAAGCCGTTGATCCTGCGCCTGATCTTGGATTTATGAGAGTGAGGGGAGAGAGAGTGCACCTGTGCACTCTTGCGCATACACTTGAGCACTATAATCGTGTCCTGCGCCGATGGCTAGTCTCCGTTGAGGGAGGCCGCCGTGGCCGAAATTCGGTCGGGAGGACATTATTATTATGATTTAGGAAAACATCGATATTTTGATATATCGATATTTTTTACCCAAGCCTAGCGACAAGCTGCAGTTCGCACTTTCGTAAGTATAGGATTATTTCATAACCCACTAATAGTTGTATGCATCTACGTAGTATACAAATATATTGTAATTGATTGATATAACCAGCGTTTATTTATAAAATAGTTTCAGATAATAATTGGGTACACCAAAAGAGCCTTCTCACAACATATGGTATAGGTATCTACAACATGATACAACTGGTACCTATGCGTATAGATGCTTACTTACGAGTCAACGTATACTTACTTTTCAACATGAAAATACACTACATACCAACCCAGGTATGCACCAAATTTATTTTCGTGTTGAAAACTACTTCATCATTATTTTATTTGTACAGCATCGTCCAATGCGCTTCTTGTAAACTAATAAGTACCAACAAATATTCTTTTATTAATTTTTATCCCAAGCGTCTTGGAGGATGATGTCCCAATAAAATAATGATGAAGTAATTTTCAACATAAAAATAAACTAGCCCCTCGTCTGTCCAAACGCCATATTCTGGCATCTCAAATAATATGCGCATCTGTCAAATGCCATAATATGGCGTCGAGTGATAGCAAACTATTTGTAACATATATATGCTATATATAACATACATATATATAACATATATAGCTGCATGATTGATTTTGTCTAAATTTGATTTAATAACGTGTTTCTTTTTTTTTTTAAACCTCCCTATTTTATTGTCCCGTTTTCGAGTAGAGCTAAGTGAGCCATTCTCGACTTTGTCGTAAACAAAAATGCATCAAAAACATTTTTTTATTATTTATAATTAAATATGCTTTTGACGTAAAAGTATAACAAATAGTACCTGGTATAAAAGCTTTAATTTATTATTATTGCACCTTTGCAAAAAATTGGGGAAAAACACTTTTCTTACATTCACTTTCAAATTAGTATCGCTTTCGAAGTAAACCTGTATTCAAGTTATACATAATCTGATTGCTTATTTAATAAATTTAATAAGTTTCCATTGATATATGATTTTAATATACCTTTTATACAAAATGTCTTGAAAATAGTGATTTTAATGAACAGCAGGAAGTAATCTGTAAGTACTTCAGGAAGCGCTTGACAGATGCGCCATATTGGCAAAAAATGGCCGCGACATTCGAGAAGCTAGGCAACCTAGGCATACTCAAGTGTTTTTTTACCAGTATTTTTTATAACGTTACCCCCACACTAGGATTTTATCCTGCATCGTGGAGGCAGTTTACAAACATAAATTTCACTAGGACTAAAATCCAGACCCGAAACAATTATTTGTAGACCTTACAAATACTTGTTCCGTGCGAGATTTTAACCCGCGGCCCCCAGCGCAGCTACTCATTGCCAAGTCAGTGCGCCACTTCGTCACTTCGTCAAAGTATATCTGTTTCATAGGAGTTCCCTCATACCTATAACAAATTTTTACTTATCACTTTGTATTATAAACAAACTTATTACCTATGTTTACATGTTTATTACTTGTTACTAGCTCACTGTTTGAGTGAATACTAGGACTAAGGATGGCATCCAAATCGGTTTCGATGCTTAATTTTTCACTACCTCTCAATGGCATATCACGGTAATCAATATTTTTTCAATACATTGTTACGTTTATATGACAACAGCGGGCGTGATAGTTGTACAAGGTTGCTCTCTACGACGCCCTGCGGACTACTGGCGGGACTGTTTGTTCGGCTCGCGCGCTATTTAATCGCACAAGATTTATTTGACATTTCTTTTTAAAATAATATATACACTTTTATTGAAAAATAAACCCATAATTCACTCACGTATTGACTGGTGAACACTTAGCCTGAATTTAATTGAAATTGATTTCATTACATTCGAATGAAACTGCTTTTTTACTTAGTGGACGTACCTAAAATTGTAGATTTTGAGGAAACTTAGCGATCTTTTTCGATCGAGTCAAAATGTGTCAATCGTGTTTTGGCTACCATAATTCACTAAGAAAAATCTTTAACTTTCATAATGAGTGAAAAATGTTAATTCATAGTTTTTAATTACAAAAAATTGATTTTCTGCGCACCTGTAAAGCGTGAAAAATCTGCTTTTGGTGCCCACTTCACCTTGACAGCGAGCGCTAACTACCTGAGTTACCACAGCTCACTTTTTAAAAGTTGATTGCATTATTATTCTAAGAAAGTATGTAATAAATTTAATATTTTCCATTGATTTTTAGAGGAAAGCACAATAGCAAATATTTATAAATTGTAGGATAACTCACTAAATCTCCTTTAGGACCTGGTGGTCCCGCTGGTCCAGGTGGACCCTGTACTCCTTGTTCACCCTGGTCACCTTTTACACCCATCACTCCCGTTTCACCAACATGACCTTTTGGCCCCCTACTGCCTTTCTCGCCTCTAACTCCCGGTGCACCAGGAGGTCCAGGTTTGCCAGGTGGCCCTGCTGGTCCCATAATGCCAGGAGCGCCTACGTCTCCCTGAAACAATAAGAAATTTCAAATTATGAATTTAATAAGTGCCGAGGACATGTAGTTTTAAACCCATATTTTAAAGTGAAACTTCATTTCCAACTGTTAAAGATTTTATTTGATACTAGTTGACTTGTCAGAAGTTGTTCATTATGAATTCGGTTTCAATCTGTATATTTTTCACTGTAAATATAAATTTTATTAAGAACTTGAACACAGCGCCTTTCGGGTATATATTTTGTGACTTTTCTTTTAGGCACGACACTAATAAACACGTATAACATGTATTTTGAATGTGAGTCGTTTTAGTCAATAAATAAAGCATTTGTTAATAACTTGACTACAGCGCAACCTATCGGATCCTAGCTAACTATGAACCACTGTCTCAAAAAATCAAATATAATGTGTGAATATTATGACCTCAATTGGTAAAGTCGTTCAGAAGTGTAACGATCACTAATGACCATCCTGTTTTAAGATGGGTTGCCCATTATTGTGGACACCTAGCCTTATAGTGCGCACCTAGTAACGTGATAATGTCTATCCCCTGATCCTCTATATGTAGATTAATTTCAGCCAATAAATTCAAATTGTGTATTTTTCTCTACCTTGTAGATAAAGATATAGTATAGTATAAACTGGCGATGTAGTGTACTAGGGTAACACCAAAATCAAGATACACCAGTGTGCGTGTAAATCGCTTGTGTGGGTGGCAAATAGTGCTGCACCAGGCATTGCCTACCTCAACTTCCATTATCGATGCCAATTGCAGTATATTCGTATCTTATCGTATCGATTTGACGCAGATGATGTAGATGAATATTTTACCCAACTACGATGCAGCCAAAAAGATGTTTATAACTTTAGAAGGCTATGTATATATGTATGTTTATCTGTTCCCTCAGATCTAAACTACTCATCTTATATTGTCAAATTAGATATCTTAAAAAGCATTGTGCCCTTTCGCGGATTTTAAGTTGCATGAAGTCACATAAAACCAACATCACGGCTTATTGCAAACATATAATGAAACATTGAAATATATAAAATATTAAAAAACTATATATACGGGGTTATTTTACAAAAACCGGCCAAATTTGCAGAAAAGGTTTAGAATAAGTAATAGAAACAAAAGGTGAAGAAAAATTAATTTTAAAAAATATCAAACATTCTGTCCTTTTTATCTTATTCAAAATGCGTGGTAATGCCTTATTTTAACTGATTTTACTGCGTTACACATTCGTAAGGGTCGATCGGTAGGCAAAAACGTAGTTGCCTATAAATCACATTCAATTCGGAATAATTTTAAATAAAAGTAGAAAACTGCAATAACGGTATACTATTATTTATATATTTGAACTTAAGTTTATAAATTTGGCTACCTTTTGAAAAATAAACCTGTATAAGAAAAACTAAAACTAAAAACTTAAATTATCATACATCCCTGTGGTATCGTGCCAAGAACGCTGGCTGTGGTTCCTCGCTGAATGGATATACTAATTAAATAAATACCTATTGAAGTATCGTGTCTGGTTATCCAATGAATGGTGTAATTCAGATATTTTCGACATTCCGAAAATACATGTTATAAAACTATTTTAGTATTTATCAGTTAAAGTTTTTTTTTATAAAATTGAACTATCTAACGAACTTGCAGTACACCTGACCTAGTAAGTGGCCACTGCAACCCATAGAAACTAGCAGCTAACTTCAAACAAAGAAGGTCGTTGTTACCTTTACGACTGAGGTCGATTGCCTTACGACCTGTATTAATACCGGTACTAGGCGAGAGATTGATAACTACCAAGACTACCTCCCAGACAGAAATGTGGTCCTACCACTTAGTTCATACATAGACTTTAAGTATTGTTAATATAAATTCTCTGAAAGAAACTTCGCTTAAAAATGATATGCGTATGATATGGTGTAGTGGATATTCTCGTCACCGTGTAGTGGGCAACTCTATGAGAAAATTATTTTTCTTCCAAGTGTTTGTATAGTCGAATATTTTCTTTTGGGAACCCACGCTTCTCTATTTATTACTTTCAACCATTTTTGTCAGATATCAATATTTTGTGAAAATCTGCCAGAGCGTTCACTTACCAGCAGGTGGACTGTGTACTCGTTTGTAACCCTACTTCATAAAAAAGGAATTTTTTTAAAAGATTAGAAGAATATTTAGCTACGAAATCTTAAAATTTAAAAGACATATTATTAACTTGAATAAGGCAGCACGTAAGGCTTAACTTTGCATGTTAAGGACATTTCGGTAAGATATGATCTCGACTAAGATCTAGAATTTCATCGCCGTTTACTCCAAGGTGGGATTGTTGTGGGGCAACAGTTGTACAATAAATTTAAAGGTAATGTGCGTATGTTTCTGCTTAGTATGTTCAAGCACCATTAAAAATGTATTCAAGGTGTCTGCGATACTAATTGTTATGTTTAAATATGTATAATTTTTATTATGAATCGTTTTACATTTGATCCTGGTGGCCCCCTGATGCCCCGTTGACCTTCAACTCCGGGAGGCCCTGGTGGTCCGACCGGCCCAGGTTCACCCGTTGCTCCTTTTGGACCAATGTCTCCCTTTTCTCCTGGCACGCCTGGGCTACCTTGTACGCCTGCTTGGCCTTCTGCGCCCTAAAATATTACAAAGTTTGTGAAATAAAGCCGGCTATGGATCGATTTTGATTTACGTTACGCTTACCATAAAATAGGAACTTAAGAATCTTTACATTACATACATAAGTTTCGTAAAATACAAAAATAATTAATTAATAGATATAAGTATATTTATAGCAAACAATGAAAGTGTTACTAACTGGGCTACCAGGTAATCCCGTTTCACCAGGTTTACCGGCAGGTCCAACTGGTCCAGGTGGTCCGGGCAATCCTATGCTACCTTCCGGGCCATCTGCACCAGGATCTCCTTTTATTCCTTGTGGTCCCGGCTCTCCTCTTTCACCAGGAAATCCTGCAGGACCGGCGTCTCCTTTAGGCCCTTCCGATCCTGCTGGCCCCTTTGGCCCTGGTTCACCTTGTAAACCTGCAGGTCCATCCTCACCTTTTGGCCCAACAGGGCCTCTTGGTCCCTAAAAAGATAAAAAAATTACATTTTGTGATAGTAGTCAAAATTAAATAGGCTCGGAGACCTGGCAAAGGGCACAGAATTAAAATTTTTGTTTACTATTATATATAGAAACATTATTGTACCATATACCTATAAGTATATATTTTTACTTCCAGGATATAAAGCGTTACACACGAGTGCCCCATATATTATTGCCAGTTTTTTTTATTAATGTTTGTTTGTGTGTCGTTGTT
Source organism: Parnassius smintheus behrii (assembly GCA_036936625.1). Taxonomy (NCBI): domain Eukaryota; kingdom Metazoa; phylum Arthropoda; class Insecta; order Lepidoptera; family Papilionidae; genus Parnassius; species Parnassius smintheus. The sequence continues at coordinate 45,733,519 of JAUPFT010000001.1, read as the reverse complement.
GTATTTTGATGTATAAACTGCAACAACTATTTTGGTTGAAGAATCGTATTGCGTTGATGATACGGCCTTACTTATAAAATTGACATTTTAATAAATGCTTAAAGTTGCTTAAAGTCTTGTCATTAAATGATAGTTGAAAGAGACAGGTATGCATAATAATTAGTATTTAATTTATGTAAGTAATAATCAACGATTATAAGTTGTCAGTAAATATTTACAGTTTTTAGCGACAAGCAGATAAAATACAGCGGAGTTGTATTAAGCAAGTAAGTAAGGTATGTGAGTGTAATATGGTCATCTTAAGCTTTGCCGCCATATAATAGCAAAACTACCTAACTAATGAGTTAAGAAAAAAATAGCAAAAAAACCTTTGGCAATAATTAGAAACATTTCGAAAAATCAACTAAAATAAACGAACTACACTAAGAAATACTAAAATCGACTACAATAGTTTACTATTATGTCAACTGTCAAAATGGCGTCGATAAAGCAGCGATCTTTTGATCTTTTATTATTTGATTGACTGATTTGCAAAGAAGGCTGTAGTTTTTGAGTTATAAAAATGTGACCAAATTAACCGCATGATCATATTACCCTCACGTACTATATACCAATATATACTATATTATCATGCACTGAAATATTATTTATTAGTTTTAAACGCCGTGTAGTGGCGGCGTAGGAAAATCTACTTCCCTAAAAATATTTTTTTCATTTATTTACTGACATTTACAAAAACATTACATAATTTTATAACCGTAAAGACGAAGAGAGTTTGATGGCGAATAAATGCACTTTTATATCCTATTACATGAATAAATAAGTACACAACTCACATAAAATAGCAAACAAATAGAAATTTTAAATATAAACACTATAATTTCGTGGGTATTGTTAGAGGCGAAAGAAAAATTGAAACAGGGGTGCGCAGCAACAATTTCCTGATAACTCAAAATTATAAAAATCTGCGACTACGACCAACCCGCCTGCAAAGCGTGGCAACGACGTTATTCTATTGGGAGAGGCCTATAGTCAGCAGTGGCCTATATTCAATATTTGGTAGGCTGAAATTATGTTGATGAATTATGATTGCTTCCAAAACCGTTTCTGTAACAAATTGATATAGATTCAAAATTATATTTAATTTTAAGCAAGTTGGTTTTATATGAAGCGTTCATAGAATAAGTAAGGCATTCTAAATTAACTGAAGAAGGACAAGCGTGAATAAACTATTTAGTTATTTGCCTGTTTCCCTTCGGGTCCTGGTGGTCCCGGTGGTCCTGGGGCACCTGAATTTCCAGTTTCACCTCTTTGGCCCTCTGCACCACGAGGTCCCGGTTCGCCTTGAATTCCTTTCGCTCCACGTCTTCCTTGGGGTCCAGTTAGGCCAGCTGGACCAGTAGGCCCTACAAAATATCTCATAGTTAGTAACATAGACTCTTTTATTGATAACGAGGTATTCCATCTTTAGTCTTCGGGGGTGACAAAGCATCTGCATTTTGATTCTTAATCGAAGATAAATGTAGATGTCTATGGACCACAGCATCCTCTTACTATCAGGTGGACTGTATGCACGTTTATAAAAATACCTTTTGTTTTTAATATTTTTAAATTTTTAAATACATCGCGTACTGTGAAATTTACAGCGAGCGCTTAGCCCCTAAACTGTCACGGCCATAAGTATAAGCCTTTATTAAATATAGGTAATTCAATTCTTTTACAAAGGTTCAAGAATTGCCAAAGGGGAATCGTTTTAATATAATGATACTGTCGTATCGATTTATCGATTAAGCCGTACATACCTATAGGACCACTGTCTCCTTTATCTCCTTTGATTCCTTGTTGACCTTTTTCTCCTTGTAGACCAGTTGGACCGGGAGGGCCTTGTAGACCTCTCGCCCCATCTGCTCCAATAGTTCCAGGTGGACCTGGATCTCCTTGTTGTCCTTTCTCTCCTGGTAATCCTACAGGACCAGTTTCTCCACGTAGACCTTGTATACCTGGTGAACCTGGAGGGCCCTGTAATATAATGTGATATTAAATATTTTTGGTCTACAATATGCGAAAAAAAAATCAATTGTATTTTTTATTTACAGGTTCTCCCGCGGCGCCTTTAAAACCCTTTTCTCCTGGTGGACCGGCCTCGCCTTTATCTCCATCTTCACCAGGTGGTCCCACTGGACCTGGCGCACCTGTTAGTCCTCTAGGTCCCGGTAATCCATCACGTCCAACAGGACCTAGATAAAAATAAAACTTTCATGCGAACCGTAAAGAATAAAGTTAGGATACAAAAAGACTGATAATTTGAAGTTTCGTAAATGCGTTATCGGGTCATTTAATAAAAAGCTAGAAGCCACTCCACTGATTCTTGCTGAAACTTAATGCTCGTACCAAGGCATGTAAGATTAGCATGGCATACCAATTTCATTCTAGCGAGACAGAATATAGAATAGAAGATATAGAGTCTAGAAATATAGAAAAGAATGGAAAGAATTATAAAAAATGATTTAAAAAATCGTCGATATTTTTTTTAAATTAAACTATTAATTTTCCACGGTACCTAACACACAGCTATATCACAGCTGCTTAAATATAATTTTTAATACGTAAATAATTTGAATTTAGAATCCGAATTCGATTACAATATAACTTTCAAGATTAAACTCAACAAAAATAATATAATAGAACCGACTTCTAAAACAATCAAAATAATAGTTTTCACATAATAGTTTGTGAAGTCGTGCTAAGACAAAGTAAATCGAATTAAGTCCCGCCTTCAATCTATTACGTGGAAAGTATTTTTTAAAATTCGATTTTACTCTATTTTTTAAAGTTTATTATTTTAGCCTTTAAAGTAGACTAAGGACTGCCATAAGTTGCAGGTCACAGTAAAAATGTAGTCTAAATCATAGTATCACTTAAAAAAAGAATCATTAAAATCGGTTTAGCCGGATTCTGTGAAATCGGTGAACATACATAAAAGGTATACGCGTCGAATATAGAACCATCTCGTTTTTTGAACTCGATTTAATAGCTTATAAGAAAACGGCAATTTCACCGGTAAGGACCGAATATTGTATATAGTCAAATTCTCCATATAAATTGTCTTTTCCTTTTGTATTTATGGTTTTCTAAATTTAACTCAATAAGTCTGAAATAGCTAATAACTCTGCTCTATTTCATTTGATTGCACTTGATTGAATCATTTTTTTTAAATGAACAAGAAATAGTCTTTACTACGGTGAAAATAATCCGAAAAAATTTGTTCGCTATTTCTTGAATACCTACCAATTGGTCCTGGTTCTCCAATTTCTCCTTTTTGTCCCCCCGGACCAGGAGATCCTCGAGGGCCTTCTCGACCCATTGGGCCCTGAGGGCCTTCATTACCTGGTTCCCCTTGCTCACCCTTATCACCTCTAGTACCAGCTGGACCCGGTGGGCCCATATCGCCTTTTGCGCCTGGTGATCCCTTAATTAAACAAAAAGTTATAAATATACATATTTTATTTTAATTATTAATTTTATGGTAGAAAAATATAACTTACAGGTGTTCCCGGTAAACCAGAATCTCCTTGATGGCCGGGTGGGCCTGGTGATCCTACAGGGCCAGGTTTTCCTTCAGGTCCGGGCATTCCCGGTGGCCCCTCTTTACCCATTTCACCAGGAGCACCTAAATCACCGGGTGTTCCCGGGACGCCTGCAGGCCCCTGTGGCCCAGGAGGACCTAAATCGCCATTTGGTCCTGGTGGCCCGAGTGGTCCAGGTGGCCCCATTAATCCCGGTTTACCAGTGTCCCCCTAAAAAGTAAAGATAAAAAATTATTGAATTTATTTTTACGTATTTTATGTGGTACAGCCTCGCTGTAGCTGTAATATGGGTTTCGTATGGTGAGGGATGAAAATCAGAAATCTTTCTTCTTATTTTTCGTCTTAGTCTTTAAGGACGACAGTTCATCTGCACTTTGTTCTTTTTTATATATTAAGGGAAAACGTGCACACAGTCTGACGGCAAGTGGATGGCATGGCTGTTCTATGTAAATTTTATTTTCTTAGTCGAGTAAAGATATATTATATTGTGGCGGCGCTGTCGTCGTGCCAAAGCAAAACGCACGGAAGCCTAAATCGCGCTATTGAAGTTGCGAAGCTACAACGCTATATATATAGAACAGCTCCGAATTAATACACGGAGCGTTGTTCGCTTCCCGGGCAGAACAGCTTCCTCCGCGGGATATCTCCCTTTTCCTCCTATAACCACAATGGTGATCCCGACGTGATTTTGAATACGCAACAATGCAACCTTCGGAAACTTCAAGAACAAACTTCGTCATCATCGTCAACTACCCCATCCATTCGCTACCGAGCAGATATCGTCTGCAGTTTTAACATCCTGTAAGCCACCTAGCTTAACAAGGTACATCACAGCACTGGAACAATCCCTCCTGTTCCTTCAAACTACTCTCTGCGCTGCAGTATTCGGCTTGCCTTTGCTTCACTGCACTCTCGCAGATTACATGCCTTTTTCTCGACTCACCGCAGAATCCAAGGAAATCCCCGTGGAACCTACATGTTCTACGACAATTAGACTGCATCACGATTCACGACCTCCGGTATAAGCAGGGGTGATGTGGCGGCGTTGTCGTCGCGCTATAAGTCATGCCACAATACGGACAGCAATATTCAGTTTCCACCAGGTCTATGTACTTATTTGTTTAAATTGCTGTAAGAGGAAAATACTAGGAAGGCTCACGACAAGGCTTACGACGTGTGGCAGAAAAATCATCTCGTTAAAGTGAAATAGCGTAAAAGTGCGAGATATCTGGTGCTGCGATCATAAATCACCTGCCAGCACTGTTACTTCAAGGGCTGATAACAATAATAAACTTTATGTAAGTCCCATGCAGTATTGGTTTACTGAATAGAGAAGAGAATACAAAAAAAAACTTTCTAACATGGTTGTTACGGTTGAATATAAAAAAGAACATTAGATATAAGTATTAGATAGCTTTAGAATAACAAAGCCATAATTCTTCAAAAGTTTTGCAATTTTGAGTTACACGAATAACCTTTTTAAATTCAGCATACAGCTACTTCAAGAATGTTTTTTTTATAGAATAAGGGTGGCAAACGAGCACACAATCTAGCTGATGGATAAGTAGATGCTGTGACCCATAAACATCTTCATCTATTCTCGATTAAGAATCAAAATGCAGGTGCGTTGCCATCCCTGAGGACTAAGATGAAATGCCTCGTTTCCAGTAAAAAGGATCTCTGGCTCTCTACACTAACCATACAAAACGTAACAGCATTGAGCTGCTATTTGACGCTGGTATTCTGTGAGAGCGTGGTCATTCCCCGGTCGAGACGACTTTTCGTGCTGCAACCACAGTACGAGGTGTGTTCAAAAAGTAAGGTGACTTTATATTTTTATGAAAAACTATTTATTTATTCATCAATATTTATGTTGTCCCTTCAAAGTAATCCCCCTCAGATATAATACACTTGTTGTGCCAACGCTTTTTCCAATCGTCAAAGCATTTCTGATAATCACTTTCTGGTATAGCCTTCAGCTCTTTCAGCGATGCAGTTTTTATCTCTTCAATCGTTGCAAATCTTCGTCCTTTCATAGGTCTCTTCAGTTTTGGGAACAGGAAAAAGTCACATGGGGCCAAATCCGGTGAATATGGTGGCTGAGGCATGATTGTAGTGTTGTTTTTGGTCAAAAAACCTCTCACAACCAACGATGAGTGGCAGGTGCATTATCGTGATGCAAAAACCATGAATTGTTTACCCACAATTCGGGACGTTTCTTACGTATTGCTCCTCGCAAATGGCGCATAACTTCAAGGTAATACTCCTTATTGACCGTACGACCTTGTGGCAAGAACTCATGATGCACCACACCCCTACAGTCGAAGAAAACTGTAAGCAAAACCTTCACATTTGATCGAACTTGGCGTGCTTTTTTTGGTCTTGGTGATTCAGTGTGCTTCCACTGGGACGATTGAGTCTTAGTTTCGACGTCATAACCGTATACCCATGTTTCGTCACCTGTTATGACCCTTTTGAGCAAATCTGGGTCGTTGTTGACATCATCCAATAGCTCTTGAGCGATTGTCATGCGACGGTTCTTTTGGTCGAAATTGAGCAATTTTGGAACAAATTTCGCTGACACACGTTTCATGCCCAAAATATCCGAAAAAATTTCATGGCAAGAGCCAACCGATATGCCAACATCCTCCGCAACTTCTCTGATAGTGATTCGACGATTTTTCAAAACAATTTTCTTCACTATTTCAACGTTTTCATCGGTTGTTGACGTGCTGGGGCGTCCAGAGCGAGGTTCGTCATTGGCATCTTCTCGGCCATCTTGAAAGAGCTTGTACCACTTATAAACGTTTTTTTTTACTAAGAGTAGACTCACCGTATGCCACTGTCAACATTTCAAGTGTTTTGGAGCACGTAATTCCATTTTTTACACAAAATTTGATGCAAATTCTTTGATCCATTTTTTTTGATAGAAGAAAATCGCCGAGCACACCAAAGTACGTCTGACCTTTGTAACTGTCAAAAATAAACTAAACATGCTATACACTTCAAACTTGAAACATATGCACAGGACATGTGTACCAACGCAACAAAATATTAAAATCGAAAATCGAATGTGCGTTGCCCGCGAAATTCAAAAAGTCACCTTACTTTTTGAACACACCTCGTATATCTGCAGTATGGCTCTATCACGTACCATGCTAGGTTGTTTTTATATTTGGAAGTTTTTCGCACGTCCACTGAGTAGTCTAACCAGAGCCTACACACTGGTAAGCTATTCCCCTCGAGTCTCCAATTTCCAAACTAAAGTTTTGATTTTCCGATTTTCGATTGATTTTCCGCGATCAAACGGTCGTCATCGCCTCGTACAGGGTGCGGTAGGCTTTTTAAGAAAATTTCATACTGCCATAACGTGTTTGTATCGGGCGTAAGGCTTAAATAATAAGTTAATCGTTAGTCTTGGATGCACCAAAGACAATGTGCCAAAGGTGAGCGAGGTTCAATAATTTGTGTTTTGTACACGTTGTCTACGTTACATATTATATTGAATAAACAAAACTAATTATATTAATATTATATTGTATTTCTTTACCACTGGACCACGTTCTCCGGTCGGTCCAGACAACCCAGGTTTTCCGTCTGATCCTGGAGGTCCTATAGCACCTGGAAATCCACGTGTGCCCTCTAGTCCTTGAGGACCTCTTTCTCCAACGGGACCCGGGGGTCCGGGCTGTCCTGTATCACCTTTTGGTCCTGGTGGTCCATCGGATCCACGGCGTCCCCTCGGTCCTCGATAACCCTATAAGAATTGAACTGATATAGCAAATCTATTTTTTTGAGTATAATTTATAATATAAAGAAATAAATCTCACTCGTGGTCCAGTTTCTCCTCTGTCCCCCGGTACACCGATCATACCCTGTAAAGTAATTTATGTTTAAACAAATTTTTGCAGTCTAAGAAAAGATAAGAAAGTATAAGATTACCATGAAAATGTAATAAGTAAATTATTTTATTTTACCACAACGCCTTTAGCCCCTCTTCTGCCTCTTCTACCTGACGCCCCTTTGTCACCCTTTTCTCCCTGAACTCCAGGATAACCAGCTAGCCCTTGAGGTCCCATAGCACCCTTTTCACCAGTAGATCCTATGGCTCCCGTCTCGCCTCTCGGCCCCTCCATACCCTGAAAATGATATATGTAGTACCATTAGTGGCAATTAAATGGTTAATTAATTGTATAAAATAAATAATGTATAATCCATATGCATTTTAAACTGGGTAAATGCTATATATAACGGTCATTTTGTAAATAAAAGTGATCCTATATTTTTTTATATTATATGATTTTTTAAATATAAATACACTAGCAATTTCAATAATTAGCCGTTAATCGTTTCGAATTTTGCCGGACAGTTCCACAAATCAATTGCAAACAAGGTCGTGGGGCAGTGGTGCATTTATAGACTGTAACTTAAAATTAAACCTGTGTGGTCCAAGATTCGTGATTAATTATCTCTTTACATTAAAAAAAATATTCAAAAATTTTCGACTTTCAATTGTTTTTACATTCTGTATTTAAGTTAAACTTCTGTATTTAAGTTTAAAAAAGGTCAAAATGAGAATCGAATCGAATACGAGTTCCAATGTGGTTCTAACGCATCAGAGAGCTTCTATCAATGCTGAGTTTTACGAAAAATACGACTAACGAACACACTCCGTATTTTTTGTATAATCGCTTTCGTAGTAGAAACGTTGCGGTATAAATAACGATAAAATAAAATTAATGGTGGAAGCTGATCCTTAAAAATTAACCAAGGTGATAGGACATGTTTTTACGTTACCTTACTAACAATTTTACTCCAATTTGTCAAAATGACAAAAAATTCGGACTTCACAAATAAACTGATATGTATAAAGAAGCACTCGAAGCTTGCCTTACTTTGGTGAACAGGGACAGACATTAATAGATTTTGGTCAGAATTGAGATAACACGTGGATTTTCTACGTTATATGAAACCGAAAAACGGAATGTTTCGTTGTTTTTGTTGAACTCAGGTCAAATGAAATAAAATTAATGGAAATGAATGAAATGAAATATCTTTATTTTTTCAACATAAGAAATTCGGTTTAAAAATGTAATTTTTTTAAAGCCTGATAAATCTATACGGTTACCGTTTCAAAATTAAGTTTCCTCTAACCGGAGCAGAAACAGGGTAAGAAAATAATTGGCGTTTATTAAATTTCATAGTCCATTAATAAATATTTATAAGAATTTGCCTCACCTTTTGACCTTCTGGACCTTCGATGCCAGGAGGCCCCGGTTCTCCAGGTTGACCTCTTTCACCTTTCGGTCCCATTTCTCCCTTTTCCCCTTCAATGCCTAAAAGGAGATAAATTTGTATGAAATGGCTTGCTATTATTTTGTGTAAAATAGGGCAGATCACGCAGAAAGCTTTACGAATAAAGTTTTTTCTTGTATGAGACGAGACACTGCCCAGTAGAAAATGGAAGTTAAATGAAAATACGATTATTTACAAGTAAATTTTGCTCCACATTTAACGAACTAAATTAAATTGTCATGTTTTATTGAAAGCTAAGTTGCTTTGAAACATTTTCGCGCAATGAATTTTACGATTTCAAATGTCGCCTAAAACCAGCCGAATAATAGACTTCAAATTGCATTTATGGATAAAAGCCTTTCTAAGGCAACCGTGTACTGCTGATATTATATGTATATTCAAGCTCAGATTTCAGCATGGTTTTATGTTGGATGCCGCGTAACTTCACCGATGAATACAGCAAGCCCGCGTGGATTGGTGGTGCATGTTTTTGATATCATTGCATGAATTTTAAATTTATCAGTACGACCAAGAATCGAAGCGCACGTCGACGGTTTGGGTATTTAAAATTTAATCAACGACTTTCACACCGAAGCGATCGAAAATCACAGGAAAGAATATGATCGCTTATCTTTTTACCTATAAGGGGTATCTGAAATCAATTCCTTTACGAAACTAAAAAAGCATAAATGTCGAATGGTATGCTATCGGTAGTTAATCTAAAAGATTAACTGTGCCGATAGAAGAAAAGAAGCAAAAGCGATGAAATTCATTCATTTTGTAGTCATGTACATAAATGTAAAATATGAAGAACCCAATGTTCGGTCGCTTTTTGCTCTTAGCAAAAAGCGACCGAACATTGGGTGCGGTGAGCCCGCCACTTAACGCTCAAAATGAGGGATTTTCTAGTCAGCACACCGGTTAAGCTTTCGGGACACCCTCCTTATGACTCTGTCACTTTTATTGATTTATTAAAATTAAAATCAGTTGAAAGATGTACAGTTTGAATCCCGGAAGATGCGCTAGCAACGTTCGAGCAGATTGTAAAAGAGGTGTCTCAGGCAGACTGGAACGAAAATTGGATCAGATGCATGAAACATTGTTTAGATTCTAGTGGAAAATTCTTTAAAATTCTTTAATAATAAACACTTTAACCATAAAGCTTGTTATTTGGTTTTGCAAAGCTTTCTGCGTGACTTTATATAATAATAGTACCTGGTTGACCGAGCTTTGCTCGGTATTTTTCGCTCGATTTTTTTTAATTCATGTGTTTTGGAAATTATATTTAGATACAAATTACATACTGATGAAATATAAATAATATTTTTTGATCTTAGCGACATAACAGAAAAAATGGAACTGGTTATTTGAATAAAAAATCATGAGTGCAAATATTTTTTTTTTAAATTTTCGTGTTTTTAAAAAATACTAAAAAAAGGGCTCGAAAAAATAGATTTTCTCAAAAAAGAAAAGAACATGAAAAAAAATTTAAAAAAGTCGGTCGGTCGGTCTGGGCTCGAACCGGGGTTTTAAGATTCTGTGACAGACCATTATACCAATTAAGCTATTCATAATCACTAACAATACGTCAAAATTTACCTTCTTATTCTAACGATATTGTAGCAGTTTTTCATTGCCTAAAAACACGGACAAAAAGACATTTTCTAAAAATAAATCCTAGCTAGATCGATTTATTATCCCCGAAACTCCCTGGTCACTAAATTTTATGAAAATCGTTGGAGCCGTTTCCGAGATCCCGATTATATATATATTTATATACAAGAATTGCTCGTTTAATAGTATAGGATAATTAATAATAATATCCTCCAGACCGAATTTCGGTCACGGCGGTCATTCTCTAAAGGATACTTACTAGCCATGTACTATAATCTAAAAACAAGTAAAGATAAGCATACGACGCGACGTGTCTATTTTATTGAACACTTAAATTTAATAATCTCTATAAATCTAATAAATACAAGACACAGATACTCCAAAAAGAATATATTGACCATAACTTAAACGAGGCAATTAGTTGTGGGTAAGAATTACGTAAAAAGTGAACCATTTTAATGAACGTCTTGGTACTATGTAGTCTGAACAAAAATCAGCCCAATTCAAAAACATATTCTTGGAAGTAGACTTTTCAACATATTTTTTTATTTTTTTCGTAATTTCCGAATAAAATTTTATAAAAAATTGTTATTTTACCTCGTATGCCCTTATCTCCTTTATCCCCCTGTAGTCCTCGAGGTCCATCGTCGCCTTTAGGTCCCCGCATACCAGGAAATCCCAACATACCCTACGTAATGATTATGCATTTTATTTAATCTGATATATCCCATCAAATCATGGTTAGCGATTTATCATCAATTACCATCATGGGGGACTGTAGTCAAGTACATTTATAGTAAGTAAAAAACAAACTTTTATTCTACTACTCCCAAATATTTCAGCTTCTATAAAACTTTCAATAGAATTTCTACAACTCTGATTTATAACATTTTGTTTAACTGTAAAACCTTTGAATTTGTAAGAAGACTCGTCCTATTGCATTTCTGAGTAGGGTTTTCAATCTGCCAACAGTATATTTAAGGATATTTTATAGACACCCAAATCAACAGTTGAGTTTTCAAAGTACTAAGTATATTAAATTAAAATGAGGTGCTGGATTACTATTTACCTAAACTCATTCAACAATTAGATTTTATAATTTATTGTTGTATTTGTACCTGTGGCCCTTGTGGACCCACTTCTCCGGGGGATCCTTGCTGACCCGGACTTCCCGGTGTGCCAGGAGATCCTTCAGGCCCTGGAAGTCCTGATATCCCTGGTTTGCCTTGAGGCCCCTGAAAAAAAGAATATAATGATTACTTCGCATCACTACACATTAAAACATAAGTTACAAAATTTTATTGCGTTTAATTTATTTTTATTTTAATTTTTGACCTTTTAAGTGCTTACAGCATGTATATGTAGGTACACTACTACCTACATATGTATATGATATGTATATGTACATATGTAGGTAGTAGCAGTGTAGAGAACTAGAGACCCTTTTAACTGGAAATGAGGCATTCCATCTTACTCCTCAGGAGTGAAAACGCATCTGCATTTTGATTTTTAGGTCAAGATGGGTGTAGATGTCTTTGGGTCATAGCAACCACATGCTATCACGTGGACACCCTATTTTTATAAAAAAGTGGTAGGGTTCTATGTAGATGGTGGTTCCCAGCCATCTTCTTTATGGAAGTTGGAATGGAAAGATACAGACATATTCAGACGGATAATTGCAGTAATACAGTTAAAAACTAACCTGATAAAAAATTAAATAAAATTTTTTCACTTATTTACTTGTATTCCTGGTGCTCCTATAGGACCTTGTGGTCCAGGGGAGCCCGGTGGTCCCATTGGGCCTAGTTGCCCTTGAGTTCCCGGAGGACCTGGCTGTCCTGCAGCTCCCTTTGTTCCTTGTGGTCCTTCATTCCCAGGTATACCAGGATATCCAATTAGCCCTGGAAATCCTCTGGGACCCATAAAGCCTCGTGGTCCCTAAAATTATTGATTTTATTATTTCATTACAAAATTTTAATTAAAATGAAGGAGTTAGCAAATTGTTTTTATTTACCAGCTCTCCAGACAATCCCGACGGCCCAGGTGGACCATCATCTCCAGGTGGACCGTCTTGACCAGGAGCACCAGTTTCACCCTGAAGCCCGGGAATACCACGTTCGCCTTTGTCTCCGGGCATCCCAGCAAGACCTGGATAGCCTTGTTCACCCTTAGGTCCAGGGGCACCAGGGGAACCTCTTTCCCCATCCCTGCCTGCGTGGCCACGCCGTCCTATTCGTCCGGGTGGGCCTTGAAGACCTCTTGGTCCTGTTGGCCCCTTGAAATAAAAACATACATTAAAACTAATTGCTGGGTGGGACAATAAAAATTCTCATATGATTAAAAAGATGAACTCTATACAGGGTTATTTTGCAATAACCGGCCAAATTTGCAGACAAGGTTCAGAATAAGTAATACAGGCAAATGATGAAGAAAAATTAATAAAAAAATCTCAAACATTCTGTCCTTTTTATATTTTAAATTCAAAATACGTGGTAATGCACCATTGTAACTGATTTTACAGCACAGTTCGCAAAGGTCGATCGGTATGTATTGTTGCCCATAAATCACATTCAATTTGGGATAATTTCCAATAAAAGTAGGAGTCTTATATAATATTCTCAAAAACTGCTACTTCAAATATGGCTATTCTATATTTATATCATCATCTATAATTATTTTATGTTTATAGCAAAGTAAAATTAATAAAAGAAAAATCAACATTTTTACACCTCTCACCTAGAGGGGTAGGCAGTTACGGACTTTTATTTGGTACGTATTCACGTGTACATCGCTTTTTAATAAAATTCTATTACTCGTAGGTAAAAAATATTACCCCTTTTTAGCGGTAAATGTACACTTTTCTTTGTTTATGTATCTATATTTAAAAAGGATTTATTTTCTTTTACGAGCCGTTTTGCTTTAAATAAAGTATATGAAAATTCCTTTTGGAAAGAAAATATCAGTCGAGATATTCAGGAAACGTTTAAAGTTTTAAAAATGAAACTTTTTTTAATATCGTTGTGATTTGAATCTCGATGAAACAAAAAAAGCGACACCAAAAAGAAACAAACATATGCATCTATAGAATTTAGTCTGCGAGAGAGTGAGATAAAATACAGTATAGTGTTTTAAAAATGAAAACTTCTTTAGAATCGTTGTGATTTGAAACTCGATGAAACAAAAAGCGACACTAAAAGAGACAAACATTTACATCTATAGGATTTAGTCTGCGAGAGAGTGAGATAAAATACAGTGTAGGGTTTTAAAAATAAAAACTTCTTTAGAATCGTTGTGATTTGAAACTCGATGAAACAAAAAGCGATACTAAAAAGAGACAAACATATACATTTATAGAATTTAGTCTGCGAGAGAGCGACATAACATACAGTATAGTGTTTTACAAATGAAAACTTCTTTCCGGAGCTAATATGTTTTCGAAACAATTATTGCTTCTTTGATCTAATTCAGTGTGTATGATGTTTCTTCATTACATCTAAATTTGAAATCTTCCGCCTAATTATATATGCCTATTATATATGGATAGATCTTGCGTCGCCACCACATGCCATAAGGTAATAAATAAAAACTCATAACTATATGTAAAACGCTTGTAAGTCACATCCTGTAGTGGAAAACTGGGAAAACGTTTCTTAAAAAAATCTGCAGAGTTGACTTTTTATTTATATTCGTGATCTTTCACCGGCTCAAAATGGGCCAGGAGTACAACTGTAGCGTATTGTAAAATGTGTAATTAGGTTTATTTTTAACAATAATCTGTAAAAAAAATTACCGGTTCCCCTTGTTCGCCTTGTTCTCCTTTCGGGCCTTCGGGTCCAATGTCGCCTTCAGGTCCTGGAAGTCCAGTGAGTCCCATAGGCCCGTCTACACCTCTCATTGCAGTCTTAAATTAAAATTGAAGAAATATGTTATTTGCAACGTGAATTCTTATTTTTTTAAATATATTTTTTATAGATTCTTATCAAAAATATACAAACCATGTGTTGTGTAAACATTTGCCGAAGCGCTTCTGCTTGAGCGTCAGGTCCTTTATCATTGCCTGATTGGTGTAACTGTTAAAATAAGAAAAAATAAAACCTTCATTTATGTCGTTTTGTAAATCTTAGCCTAGTATATAGTTAAACTCCAGTTTAAGTTCCAACTTACAGGCACAACAAAGACGTGTCCAGGGGGCCCCGTAAAGCCTTGTTGACCTTCCGCTCCTGGTTTACCCGGCTCTCCTTTGGGTCCTCTGGGACCTGGTGGACCCGGTGGGCCTGGATATCCGCGTGGGCCTGTGTAAGTACTTGTGCCACCGTAATCATAGTAATTGTCATTTGAGTCGTAAATAACTGAAGAATTTCCCTAAAAGTAAATTTGTGTAAAATCAGTCTTTCATCAGTAAGTACCGCTTTGAGAGATCTACTTTAAAACGAATGGAACTAAAATAGTTTAATAATTTGTGATCTGTAAAAAAATGTAGGTAAATAGGGTATTTCATAGATAACCTTAAAATAGTTTATAACAGAATTAATGGCTCTATTAAAAAAAGTCCAAAAATTTGTTTAAACACTGAACAAATGATTTTTTAAACGGCAACTTTTTTACAACAAATAAATGAATTCCATATTTTTAAGCTATTGCATAGCTTCTATCGCGGCCTTGAGTGCGGGAAAATCCAGAAATTCCGTAACGAAAAAAACCTCACGCTCTCCGATGCACACGGAGGTGTGGCTTGAAGGCCGTGCATTGTCTAACGATGGTCTAACGTCGTTTCTTTTCCTCAGTCTTCGACACGGTGTTTGTGTATAAAGCGTTTTGAAATTTTGAATATGAATGAACAAAGTGCATTTATTATTAATGAAGAAAGTCACGAAAAAATAGTGAAAGAAAATGAGTGAGTACTCTATATACATACCTACATTTTATTATTATCATCACAAATGCAGTACTAATTTTGAATTGAAAATATAATACTGCTATAAAGATAACCTAAATTTTTGATATTAAAATGAGCGATATTAAAAGTAGCCCTCTTTATATACACACAAACACACACACGCGCATAGTTTAAATTCTCAATTTAGATTCTCAATATGTATATACAACGTGTCCCAAAATTCAACGATAAGCCGACACCGGAGGATAGACCTGCCCCGGACTAATCGGGGAAAAAAAGAAAAAAAAATATATTCCAATTATATTTCAAGTTATATAAAAAAAATGAAATTCTTCAGAAATTGAGACCGTTTATGATATATGCCAGGCCAGTTAAGTTTGCAGGTCAATTCCAGTCCAAAAAGCCAAGCCAAAAATCGATAGTATGTACGAGAGCCACGTAAGTTGAATTAGGAACGGTGTGCAGTAAACAAAGGAGCAGAGCGTACTGAACTGACTTGCTGAGAATAATAACAGCTTCTCTACCTGCCCTGTTGTTGTCTCTTTTTAACGTAAATATCTCTATCTATCTATCTCTCTCTAACATCTAAGGTATGTATGCCCCATTAAAATTCCTAGAAATTGTAATAAGAACCCATTTTGGGCATGTAGTAAAAGTGATTACTGCCAATTACAATTTAAGGAATTTGGCCCCTGTTAAGAAATAATAGACCCATATTTTTTTATAACTTGTTTTCCTAGAGTATTATACTATTTTGGAATGTTGGTTAGTTGCGTCAATTTTTAAAAAAACTTGCCATACTAGTGTTCATACTTTTTTTTTACAACACGATAAGTTAAATTTGGTTAAAAGTAAAAGTCTTCAAAAAATTTAGGGAATAAAAAAAGTTTCATTAATTTTCGTGATGAAACAAGAGTTATTCTGGATTTTTAAGAAGTGTGGTAGATAGCAGAGCTATTCAGGTTGCCTATAAAAAAAAAGAAACAAATATTAAAAAAATTGTGGTCATGGTAGTGAAAAATATCATAAACGGTCTCAATTTCTGAAGAATTTCATTTTTTTTATATAACTTAAAATATAATTGGGATATATTTTTTTTCTTTTTTCCCCGATCAGTCCGGGGCAGGTCTATCTTCCGGTGTTGGCTTATCGTTGAATTTTGGGACACGTTGTATATACTCGATTAACCGGACTAATTGTTGCCGTTAGGGATTCGGATAATCGAAAATCCGGATGATCGAATGTATGAAGAAAAGCGGGTTTTGTGCATTTGTAGTACATATGTTACATACATAATGTTATGTGTTTATTAAAAACAACAATTTCAACGAAAATCAATGTTTATTAAGAAATTATTATTTTTTAATAAACATTGATTAAATTCCATGAAGAGATATAAATCTATATAACCATCCGTTACTTGCGACAAACGAGTCGCCGTCACCTAATTTTTTATTTAACTGTAATGCTTTTTCACAAAGCAAAGGACCAGATATCATTTGCCCAGTTGATCGTTTTTGTAAAAACCAACAATACAAAGCGTCTTCTAATTGCCAATTTACTCGCGGACATAGGTCCTTATGTCCGGGACGGGGGTTTGTTAGCGCCTGATAGTAGATCGTCTTATCTCAAGCGGTGTGAAGCGACGATTAGTGAGGTGCGGGAGGCTAGCTGCATTTGTGCGCGCGGTTGGTCACCCCTAAAGTTGGGCGTTATAACATACAACAGATAATATATTTCATTATATATTTTTAATCTTACAATACATTAGAATAATGAACCATTGACTGTTATAATATTATATTCATTATCGTTGGAAAGCGTCATCTGTTTACGTTTACGGTCCAACCGTCGCGTCGGCCGAGACAATGGGAGTCAATAAAATACTACCTACATTCATTATGCCACAAGGATTGCGTATAGCTTACACTAATTTAAACTCTAAGCTAACTTAATAAGAGCTTATTTTACTAACACTAAATTATAACGGTAAACAAAAATATATTATTTCCTTCATTTGTTGCCTGTTGTGCCTGTTATTTAATTTGGCTGTTGATATATATATATATATATATATATATATATATATATATATATATATATATATATATATATATATATATATATATATATAATATATCAGTTTAGTGTTCAGTTAGCTGTCTAGCTGAGATGACAATGACACTGTTATCTGTTAAATTATATACGTAATGTTTTGATAGCAGGTCCCCATATTACGTGAAAAAGCTATTGTTGTTTTTGTTTATTTTTCGTTAAACAAAACGCGAACACAGCCGACGACTGAACTGAACTAACCGCGTGTACAATGTAATATTTAAAACTGTTATAATATATTATAACAGTTTAAAACAACAGTTAGAAAAATATATTACAACAACATAACGAATTAGAAAAATATAACAGTTTCGCCCATCTTTAGTCACCCCTGTTGGCATCGGGCCGAGCTAGGGAGCAGACGGCGGGGCCGGGCTGCACCCGGCCCGCCGCTAGGGCGCGCTCCTAGCTAGGCACGCGGCGCCTGCGCCGATGACGTTCTCCGGTCGCATTATAGGGGTCGCGAGAGTTTTTGCGCGAAGCCGGGTTGTTCATATATTGAAAGTCTCCTTGTTTTGTATTAGACTTATGTTAATAGAGCGTGCCATTTGAACTTAAAGATAATTAATTTTACAATAAATAATAAGTGACAAATCTTGCCGTGGAGCGTGGAACTGAGTAGTTGCGCGTCTTGTTAATATAATTGCCGTACGGCCGCCCTGACGTATGTACTGCGCGAACCTGAGTTTTTTGCGACGCGATGCGGTGATACAGTATTTTTCACAAATAGTGAGTTCGTTATAACGCGGGTTCGGTTAAATCTGGTTGAATTTGATTGGATTAACCTAAGTAACTTGAATTAATATCAAAGAAAAAGAAATACTGCATAAATAAAATAAATAAATAATTATAATTGCATAAGTTGATACAAAATGCTATGCAATAGCTTTACCGCGGCAGTCCCCGAGTGCCACACGTCTTTTTTTATAACATTCGTTTAGATTAACTGTGCCGATAGATAGGAAAATATAAAACATCATTAAATTTTCTCTTAAATGGGAACGACAGTTAACGTTACGCTAGTACTTCATACTAGTATTAGTTTGTTGGTAAAGTACGTGTAGAGCCATCTTGTTCGTGGTAGAGCCATGCTGCAGCTATATTATATAATTGTGGCACGAATAGGTCTACTCGACCGGGTAGGACCACGCTCTCACAGAATACCAACGTAAAATAGTAACTTAATGCTGATGTGTTTCGTATGGTGAGTATTGAGAACCGGAGACCCTTTTTAATGGAAACGTGGCATTCTATCTCCCTAGGGGTGGTACAACCAGTGCGTGTTGCCAGTGATGACTTACGGATCTGAGACGTGGTCCTTCACTGCTGGCCGTATGAGGACGCTTAAGGTCGCTCAGCGAGCTATGGAGAGGGCTATGCTCGGAGTTTCTCTGCGTGATAGACTCGGAAATGAGGATATCCGCAGTAAAATCAGAGTGACCGACATATCCCAAAGGATTAGTAAGCTGAAGCGGCAATGGGCTGGCCACATAGCTCGAAGAACCGATAACCGATGGGGAAGAGAGGTTCTCGAGTGGCAGCCTCGTACCGGTAGGTGTAGTGTAGGCCCCCCCCACTAGATGGAGTGACAACCTGGTAAGATATGCAGGAAGTCGATGGATGCAGGTGGCTCAAGACCGTGCTTTGTGGAATTACTTGGGGGAGGCCTATGTTCAGCAGGGGACTTGTGAAGGGCTGTAATGATGATGATGATGAGGGGTGGCAACGCATTTTTATTTTAATTATTAATCGAGGATAAATATAGATGTCTAAGTGACACAGCATCCACTTACCATCAGGTGGACCGTGTGCTCGTTTGTCACACGTATTCTATAAAAAATATTTTACAACAGCAACTATTTATGAATGTTAACGAGTTTTCGGCATTTAGCGCAATAATGCTTCAGCATCAAAAAAGATCGACCACAAAAACAAACAATTAAAATGTTATTAGAATCCACAGAAATAAAAACTATATATAAATATTCTCTATTTTATACTAATTACTAAAAGGCGAAGTTTCACCACTACATATAGAAACGTCGAGCAAAAGCTGCTACGAGGCTGGCTATAAAAATGACTAATGACGTTGAGTGAGTAAGCAGCTCCAATTTCTTTGGTATAGTTATAATTTTATGTGTAAAAACTGCAGTTAAAGTGAACTATAATCGAGCGAACATATTCTTTATTACATTGTTTGTATCTCACTGTGGTATTCTAAAGTTACTCATGGTAGGTAACTTGCCAAAATACTAGATTACAGATGCAAAGCGCGTGGCATCTATTATCTCCCTTAAGATGGAATGATACTGTTACGCGCTCAAGTCGACGATATACTAGCGCCATCTAGTGTCAGGAACTAGAGCGAGTAGAGCGTTGCAGAAAATGACATCACAGATCTCTCAACCGACAACGCCATCCGAAGAACTAAGTTTCTGGAAAGTCTATACTCGCACACTCGTCCCTTTGCGCGCATTTACCTGAATATTCGGGATGTTTCTTTGCTAATTTAAATAAATAGGCGCTGCAAGATGCGATCGGGGCAGAGTTGAACTCGGCGACATAAGCGAAGCTTCGGAGCGGAATAAAGTGAATTAGTGTGTTTAATTATTAGTGTTTTTAACTTTAATTTGTATAAAGTAAATCAAAGTGTTAATTTAGGTATTTCTATCGGCAATTTTATTGTCACGAACCTCAAGCTCGTAACAATACGTAAAAATATTTCTCGTAAACATGTTCCAATTTTTATAATAGAATAAGAGTGACAAATGAGCACGCAGTCCACCCTGATGGTCGCGGATGTTTTGCGACCCAAAGATTTCTATCTACATCTATTCTCGATTAAGAATCCACATGCAGGTGTATTGTCATCCCTAAGGACTGAGATACAATGTCTTGTTTCTAGTATAAAGGGTATCCGTATCCTCTACATTCACCATAGACAGCGTTAAATGCTGCTGCTATTTTACGCTGGTATCCTGTGGGAGCGTTGTCTATCTCCAGTCGAGCTGACCCATTCGTATTACAACCATAATATAGCTGCAGCTTGGCTCTAACACGTATAAAATAAAGTTTTTTTAGTTTAAGATATATATATATCTTAAACTAAAAAAACTTTATATATATATATGTTTCAAACTCATTTTGTTCATATATCATTTAAGAAGGTAATAAATATTGTACTTTTTACTTATTGTACTATAATAATAATAATAATTATTATGTTTATTTCTCCTCACAACTACCGACCATACATCATAAAAACTTATATCTATTTAAATACAGGTAGGTTCATACTCATAGCCTAGAATCTGTGAAGAGCTGGTGTTTGAGATGGCAATAAAATGCCTGTATTACAAATCACCAGGTTTCCATCCCATGAGATATAATTAAGAGCATTATATGTAATTGACCGTTACAGGTATTGTAGATCTTAGGATGATATCATAATATATTATTACGATGTGAGTGACTATTTAATATGATTAACCTTTACCTCATACACTTCCGGGGCATTTGTTAGCCAGTCAGTGTTTGTGTCATCTGTAGTCGTCACAGGCGTGTAGGACGATTCAGTAGTAACGAGAGTTACATTTTGTATATCGAAATTATCTTGACGTGTTGGCTGTAAAAAAGTAAAGTAATGAAAAGTAAACGAAACAAATTTAAAATAAAGTGAAGTATCTGCCGAAATGCGTTCAGTAAACGAGTAAAATAATTTGCCACTGTCTTTCTTTTTATCAGATCATAATGTGCCTGTTTTTGATAGAGTTGATACGCTATATAAACTAGAGTAGGGAATTTGCTATGTTCAGTTTCTTCACCATTTACCACCAGGTAGGGTAGTAGTTATGCACGGTTAATACGCACAAAAGGTCCATAGCTAGGCACAGAAATCGTATTATTTCTGATAAGCCTATCAAAAAAAAAAGCAAGAAAGTTTATCACTACCATCTTAATGTAAATTGGGAGTTTGTATATTAAGGTAATAATAATAATATCTACCTCTAAATGGATTGAATAAGGGTTGCAAATGTTTGTTAAAAACATAATTATTTATACTAATGCCCAAAAACTGAAACGCTACTTAATTTTAAGATGCCATTAAGTCTCGTACTGTCTCTGTCACTTTACGTCAAAGTGACTGTGACACGACGTGGCTTAACGACACCTTTAAATTAAGTAGCGTTTGAGTATTTGGCCATAAGTCTCCCTTGTTTTTAGAATCTACTCTTTCAGAAAGAAAGATTAAATATAAGGTGCATGAGGATAATACGGTCACTTTAAGA
This sequence comes from Parnassius smintheus behrii, assembly GCA_036936625.1. Classification (NCBI taxonomy): domain Eukaryota; kingdom Metazoa; phylum Arthropoda; class Insecta; order Lepidoptera; family Papilionidae; genus Parnassius; species Parnassius smintheus. The sequence goes on along the minus strand of JAUPFT010000001.1, from coordinate 45,711,722 downwards.
TTTGTCGTCCTATAAAACCAAAACTAGGAAAACAGACAGAGACAAAAATACACAGTAGTATAATATAACTATATATTAAGAAAAAATAGCATACAAGTTTTAGAAATAATTAAGAACACTTAGAAATGTCAACTTAAAAAAATTTACTACATACACTATAACACCACACAATACTAAAACCGACTAAAATATTAAATATAATGACAACTGTAAAAATGGCGTCGATAAAGCTGTTTTGCCCCTTGTTGACTCTTTATTATTTGATTTACTCAATTATATTATTAGTAGTACAGTTGTAGCACGAATGGGTCGGCTCGACCGGGGAAGGACTACGCTTTCACAGAATACCAGCGTCAAATAGTAGCTCAATGCTACTGTGTTTCGTATAGTGAGTGTAGAGACCCGGAGACCCTTTTTACTGGAAACGAGGCATTCCATCTAAGTACTCGCGGATGACAACGCATCTGCATTTTGATTCGTAATCGAGGATAGATGTAGAATGTCTATAGGTCACAGCAACCACTTACCACCAGGTGGACTGTGTGCTCGTTTGTCATCCTACCCTATAAAAAAAGGCATCTATGCAAACAAGGCATATTTTTTGTGTTATAAGAAAGTGACCATATTAACCGCATGACCATATTGCCCTCACGTAATATATACTAAAAAACTTATAAACTCATTTGCGGCAAATCTTGTTAATATTCAGTGTGGTTTTCTTTCTTTATCTTTATTATTAGCTCGTAACAATTCATTGCAGGATATAGGTCTCTCCTATTAAAGGAAATATTTGCCACAATTGCCCTGTTTGTCAGGCGCGTTGACAATCACAGTATCACACGTTTTGCACTTTGGATCCTTCTTCTCACCGCTGCTCTGGATTATTATATCTGTTATAACAGCTTGCTGTGCAGTGGTGGAGTGTATATATCCACTTCCCATTTCATCATGTGGGTGTCGTCAAACTGTGTGTTGTCAAGAGGCGACAGAGGAACACTTAAATAGGAGACGGGTACGACCATACACCGAAACAAAATCTAAAATGAATAAAAAATTCATTTGCCCACCCGTTTGTCAAGCGTGGTAACTGTGGCAAAATCCCCCGCTCATGGGGGAGGCCTTTGTTCAGCAGTGGACTTTTGTTAGGCTTTAACGAACAAATTAATTAATTAATGTATATACTACATGCTATACCGACAAAATCGGAGATCTAGAGATCTTTCTGGCCGCTTCCTACAATCGCTCCTTGCCATATATGTACACGCATCTAGAAAACAACGATTCAGTTTTATATATACATTTGCAAACTGATGTTTTTTACTGGTACTCCTTAAAACGAAAATCAATCTTTAGCCGACATTCCCATTTCCATCTGATGAAGCACTATCTTGATTGTATCTGCCATTAAAGTTGTAAACGTCAAAAAAAAATTAACAGTACATAGATTTTATCACTAAGCATTATACTAGTTTTAAATATTATCTTTATATATTATATAATTCTGCTGTCCGTAATTTTGTGACTGAAATGCTTCTGACTAAGCACTTGGACCGATTTTGATGAAATTTTGTGTGTGTAATTAAATTGATTCGAGAATGGTTAAGATAGTTTTACAATTGGACACGCTAGATGTTAGCTGTTACTTTAGCTGTGTTCGACATCCAGAAATCACCCGAGCGTAGCCAGAGTGGATCATTAACAGTGGTAGAGCCATGCGGCAGCTTTGCTGTTGCACGTATGGGCCGGCTCAAACCGGGGTGGTACCACGACCTCACAGAATACCGGCGTGAAGTGGAAGTTCTGCTTCCGCGTTTCGTCTGGTGAGTGCAGGTGGCCGGAGGCCCAAATCCCCCCCCCCCCCCCCCCCCCCTATCAACATGGTAGCGGAATTAAATAAAGATAGACTACCCCAGGAGGGTACCAGCACCCCTGGAGAATCCCTCGCTGAGCATCCACGACCATGTTTCTCCACTTCTGAGCGTGGGTGCTCAGGCTGCCCCGCGTATTCTGGGGGGGGGGGGGGGGCGAAATTCTGCTCAAGACTACAACTGCTCGGGGCAAACGGAGCAACAAGACCAAGGCGACCCCTGCCACGCTGTCCGTGAATTTCTGCAATATCAGGGGACTTCACTCTAACCTAAACGCCGTCCACTACCATCTCGAGACGGCGAGGCCGGCTCTGCTCTTTCTGACCGAGACGCAGGTGTCCTCTCCGGCTGATGTTTCGTATCTCTCCTACCCGGGGTACAAACTGGAACACTCCTTTGTGCCTCGGGCTGGAGTTTGCGTTTACGTCAGAGAGGACATCTGTTCTCGACGCCTCGGCAGACTTGAAGGTTCGGACCTGTCCATCCTTTGGCTACGCGTAGACAGCGACGACCATCCGCGCGTCTACGGGTGCCTCTATAGGTCCCACAGCGGTAATGCCGAAACAGACCGACTCTTCGACCACGTCCAAATGGCTGCGGATTCGTTGCTACAGCAGATCCCCTCCGCAGAGATCGTGATCCTCGGCGACTTTAACGCCCATCACACCGAATGGCTCGGTTCACGTTTAACCGATCATGCGGGGAGATCTGTTCATGATTTTGCCTTGGCATATGGTCTGACACAACTGGTTACTTCGCCTACGCGGATTCCAGATGTGGAGGATGCACCTTCCCTGTTGGACCTTCTGCTGACCTCGCACCCGGACGGATATCAGATTTCCGTCGACGCCCCTTTAGGCTCCTCGGACCATTGTCTGGTCCGGAGTGTTGTGCCACTCACGCTGAAATCGCGGTTGCATTCTGCAGGCTGCCGCCGTGTTTGGCACTATAGGTCAGCCGATTGGGATGGGACGCGGTCTTTCTTTGCATCCTACCCTTGGGGGCGGGTTTGCTTCTCGCCGGATGATCCCAACGTTGTTGCGGATTCTGTTACTGATGTGGTACTTCAGGGTATGGAACTTTTTATTCCTTCCTCTGTGGTGCCCATTGGAGGCAAATCTCAGCCATGGTTTGGTCGCTCCTGTAAAATAGCATCATGCTATAAGCAGGAGTGCTACCAAGCCTGGGTTGATGCATCAGCGTCCCGGGATGTAAACACCAGCGCTCTAAAAAAGAAGTATAATTCCGCCTCTAGGTCCTTCAAAAGAGTCATTGCCAAGGCAAAGTCAGAGCACATAGGCAGAATTGGCGAGAAACTAGTTCGCCTTCCTTCTGGAACCCGTGCATTCTGGTCTCTCGCCAAGGCTGTCCAGGGGAATTTCTGTCAGCCATCTCTTCCATCTCTGCACAGGGAGGACGACTCACTGGCCCATACTGCAAAGGAGAAAGCCGAACTTCTAGGCTCCTTCTTTGCGTCTAACTCGACTCTCGATGACGGGGGGAGTACGCCGCCGACCATCCCGCGGTGTGAGTGCTCCATGCCGGAAGTGCAGTTCACACAGCGCTCGGTTCGCAAAGCACTCCTCTCCCTGGACATCCACAAGTCGAGTGGGCCTGACAGAATCCCCCCAATTGTGCTGAGGACGTGTGCTCCAGAGTTGGCACCGGTTTTAACGCGTCTTTTCCGGTACTCCTACTCCCTAGGCGTAGTCCCAAAATCATGGAAGACGGCTTTCGTCCACCCGATCCCTAAAAAAGGCGACCGCTCAGACCCGTCCAACTACCGGCCAATCGCCATCACCTCCTTGTTCTCCAAAACAATGGAGTCCATTGTAAACTGCCAGCTCATGAGGTATCTTGAGGATCACCAGCTGATTAGTGACCGCCAATACGGTTTTCGCCGTGGTCGGTCAGCTGGTGATCTTCTGGTCTACCTCACTCACAGATGGGCGGAGGCAGTAGAGTTCAAGGGGGAGGCATTGGCCGTTAGTTTGGACATTGCGAAGGCCTTCGATCGGGTTTGGCAGAAAGCGCTTCTTTCGAAGCTCCCTTCCTATGGGCTTCCCGAGAAATTGTGCGATTGGATCACCAGCTTTCTTGCAGATCGGAGCATCAAGGTCGTTGTAGACGGTGCAAGCTCCGATTGCAAGCCTATTAATGCTGGTGTTCCACAGGGCTGCGTGCTATCGCCAACGCTGTTTCTTCTGCATATCAATGATATGTTGCATACCCGTAGCATTCATTGCTATGCAGATGACAGCACTGGTGATGCTCTTTACACCGGCCGAGCCAATATTTCTCGGGAAAACGTCTCCGAGTGCCGGGACAAACTTGTGTCTGAAGTCGAGTCTTTGCTGAACAGAGTCTCGGATTGGGGACGACTAAATCTAGTCCAGTTTAACCCCCAGAAGACACAAGTTTGCGCGTTAACCGCTAAAAAGAACCCCTTTGTCGTATCCCCTCAGTTTCAAGGCACTCCCCTTGTTGCCTCAGCCAGTATCGGAATCTTCGGCGTCGACATATCGAGTGACGTGCAGTTTCGTGGTCACTTGGAAGGGAAGGCCAAATTGGCCTCTAAAAAGCTTGGCGTGCTCAGCAGAGCGGGACAGTATTTCATGCCGGCACACCGCCTGCAACTTTACAAGGCGCAGGTTCGACCGCACATGGAATACTGTTCCCATCTCTGGGCTGGGGCTCCCCAGTACCAGCTCCTTCCACTTGACCGCATCCAGCGCAGAGCGGCTCGAATCGTCGACGACCGAGTGCTTTCCGATCGGCTCGATTCACTGGCGTTGCGAAGAGATGTTGCATCTCTTTGCGTATTTTATCGCATCTATCACGGGGAGTGCTCTGAGGAATTGTTCGGACTAATCCCAGCCGCCAAATTTCGTGAACGCACGACACGGCAAACGTCCCGATACCATCCACACCATCTGGATGCTTGGCGGTCCACCACTGTACGTTTCACAAGGAGTTTTCTTCCACGTACAACCTCTCTGTGGAATAGTTTATCACCGGCGATTTTTCCGGACCGATACGACCTGGGGACCTTCAAGAAAAGAGCTTACTCCTTTCTAAAGGGCCGGCAACGCACCCGCAATTCTCCTGGTGTTGCGGTTGATCATGGGCGGTGGTAGTCACTTAACATCAGGTGAGCCGCATGCTAGTTTGCCCCCTCTTCTATAAAAAAAAAAAAAAAATCATGAGTAATTCTATAAATATTACAAACATAACTTCTTCTCTTTCTAAAACTTTCTCTTTACTCACCATTGGTGTAGATATGCCTGTAATTTCGTCAGGAATATTTTCAAAGTTACTTAAAGGCGTAGTATTGAATTCGTCTATATCGGTGAATCTGCCGAAGATGCTATTTTCATCTGTGTAAAAAAGGATTGTTATAAATATCACCAACGAAAAGGTTAGTTGAATTATTAGTGCTTATTTATTGCGTGCTCGGTTGTGAGTGTGAGGAATAAAACCGAACTGCGCACGCTTCCGAATTATTTAAGCCTGACTGTGCCAGTGGTATAAGAATATCCGTAAGAACATCGTCCCTTGGCAACAGAGGGAATCAAAGCAGGATATGGGACGGGGATTCTTTATAAGAACCCTTTAAGTATTAATATTTCTAAAAATGAAACTTATCTGAGACCAAAAATAGTTCTGGGCATATATGGGTTAATTTAACAAAATATCATTTTGATTGTCGATTGAAAAGAAAAGGTCTCCCGCCGGTCTAGGTGTTCATCCCGGAAAGAGGCAAAAGCTGTATGTGGTAGCACGGAGACTTTATCTATAGCAAAATCGTTCGGAAACTTCGATAGCGAGACTACCGCTGTTGATCGGTGAGCCTGCGTCATTGTAGAGCAGTGACACACCGCCACATCATTTCCCCATTTTGTAAGTGCCATTTGTAAGTGTAGCCTGTTCCTAATAACAACTATAAAAAATGGTCTAGGTGTGACCCGAAAGCTTCACACGACAAACTTCCCAGTGGAAAGAATAAAAAAATATCATATGGGTTAATAATTTATACAATTTTTCATTGGGCACAAAAAACGACTTGAACGACTTTTGCTCAACATTTAATGAGGTCTAAGTTACATAATTATGCGTTAAATGAAACTGGTCCCATGTCAATGTCACTCTGTTCTCGAGATACACGAGGCGAAAATTGAATCCGAATATAACATACATACATACATACGTACACTTGCACACACGGACATCCTCTTAAAAATCATACTATTCGACTCTAAAGACCTTGAAACGTAGTTATATGTTAAAATTTCCAATTTGAAAAATACGACCCATTACAATAACTTCCAACTGGGAAGTTAAATATAACTTGCCTATATGCCTACCAAGCCTGGCAATTATGGCAAATATCCATCATAATATGAGGCAGTCTATAGGAAAGCCTACGAACATCAGTGCACTTAATAGACAGTAACAGCAACGTTTCCGCCAATACGCTTTGGAGCAACGCACCGTATTAATTGTTCTAGAAATGAGAGGAGGTCTGTTAGGAATGCTAGATAGGAAAACCAAAATATTTGGACAAAATTTAAAAATGTCGGGATTTGGAAGTTGTTATCGGGAGAAAAAGTTCTTTGAAAATGAAAATGTAAAATAAAAAGCCAGTAAAGTACAAAAAGACTAACTTTGTTTATACATAAATAATTTACGTACATTTATTTTTAGGTTGCCTTTGTGTATCTAACATGTATTTGGTATTAGACTTCACTGAGTCCACCAATTTGAATCCTTGAGTGGTATTCAGAAAAGATTTAAAATTTAAACAATTTACTTCAAAGTTGAGTATAATTAGTAACTCAGCTTTTATTATAAAGATAAGCTGTTTGTCTGGGAGTCTGGAGATCATTTAAAATTTCGGGAGAATCCAGACATCTCGACCATCTGGCAACCATAAGGCCGGTGTTCAACAGTTGAACGTACATATTATTACGCCGTAAATTATTAATAAGTACGTAAAAAATACAGACAATTTAACTGGCGTAAAGAGAACAAATCCACTGTATATTTAAATTCCCTACTGTAATATGGATACGATATTTGAAAGTCAAAGTTTCATCATATCTCCACGTTTTGAGGTCTATAGAGTCCGATTCTATTGTTGTGAAAAGGATTATGTATGTGTATGATTAATACGTTAGTGAAATTTTTCGGCTCACATTTCTCGATTAGAAATGGTGATGTCGTGTCCAATTTTCTTCGAAGCTTTAGTAAATACACACACATAAGCGAATATTAAAATCGATTCAGCTGTTTTTATCGGCATAAATCCAATTTACAATTAATCATCGAATAGAAAAATAATAGTTAAAGCCGACCGAATTGCACTCATATTGATTAATTTATATGTAACGTATTTTGCGGTTTATATTTTATTTAAAACATTTTTTTCGTTTAAAAGTAGTACATACCGATATCTGTTGACGCAGCATATTGTCCAATTTGAGGGAGGATGTCGGGACTCTGCCAGTATGGTCTTGATGTTAAGTAGGGAGCACCACTAGCAGCCCATGGGCCGTCGGATTCATTTCTTACATCAGAGAGTCGATTCTCATCTATGTGCCCATACGGCCTGCTGTCAGTGTAGTCAGTTCGTAAACCAATCGCGGTCGGTGTGTAATCTCTATTAGCGTGTATCTCATTTTCAAATGGAACATTTCTCTCAGATATGGGTCCTGCGTACTGCGATATTGATCCTTCACAATCAGGGGCAATCGCAACACACATGTCATATGCTACGTCTGGCCTATTTGCAAACTTAAGAAGCTCTATGTCGCCCTGGAAAACAATCATTATATTATCTTTTTTTATACGTTACCTCCACACTAAGATTCTCTCCTGTATTGAGGGAGTAGTTTACATACATAAATTTCACAAGGATTAGCATACAGACCCGGAACAATTATTTGTAGGCTATACAAATACTTGTTCCGTGCGGGATTCGAACCGTTAGCGCTACAACTCATTGCTATGCCACTGCACCATAAACAATTAAGATAAAACATATAATTTTATAAGCTGTTATAGAAAATAAACAATATTTGCAATAGTGTCTGTCGTCTGAGTGTTTTCTTCCTACATACATAGTACTCGTAATGCGATACCGGACTGCTGCGTTCTTTTAACACGTTCTCTGTCCGCATATAAAATCATGATTACACCCACATGTCCGCTTTAGATTTCGATTATAATACATTAATACAGATCCCAGTAATACCGTTTAGATGTTATTTATTTGTCATTTCGTTTGTTTTTTTTTTCAATAGGCCAAAAACCCATTGAGGACAACCCCGACATGGACGTGTGAGTATGAAACTATGTTTTATTAATATATATATATATATATATATATATATATATATATATATATATATATATATATATATATATATATATATATATAATATATTTATAGCAAGTGTCTTAAGGTAAGAGTGAACGGTGTCAGTAGAAACTCCAATAAGGTCAGGGTTTACTTCATGGACAGGGAACGTGTCAATGAGCCCAGCATCGACATTTCTTTATTTCAACACGAATGAACCGAAACGTCTCGCGGCTACTGTTTCACGTCACGGCATTCCCAGGGATGCCGCGGCACGCCGTTGTATCAAGTGAAACGCATAAGTTACTTTATATTGTTAAAGGAATGTGAGTGCTAAGTAATTGAAACAAGGTTGAATCTAGCCCGCTGTGGCGGCGATCTCAGCGACTTGCGCGAGCGCCCGGTACACGAGCGCGTCTTGACTTGTTTGACTAAATTTCTAATTTTTAATTTCTAATTTAAGATTTAGTGACCATTGGTGACTCTCATTTACCGAGATTAAAACATTTTGCTAAAATAGAACCGAAGTCATCTATATGATTATATAAATGATTAAGTTGACTAAGTATTCACTTGTACCTCATAGTATTGATCAGGTGTAATTTGGACTCCAACGACGAGAGCTCCGGCTAGGTTAAACGTGCTACCGGGCTTGCGAAGAAGTGGAAGCGACTCTCTAATTTCGCAGTCCACCAGCAATGTTGCCGAGTCACCTTTTATACTCAGACCAATGCGATGCCACCTAAAATAAGGTTTTCATAAATAACGTTTAACTAATATTGTTATCAGCATCAAATATATTTTACAATAATATACTATGTTGATCATTAAGTTATAAAAATGCGTTCTATTTTGTTTTCGTAACTAAAATTCGTTAGTAGCCAAGGCCAGAAAAAAATTAAGTTAAAAAATATACTTAATGTTTTACCAACTTGACATTTGGCGGGAATTTGATTCAACTTTATAAAAATTGTTACATAATGTGAATTAATAAAAACTTTTATTCACATTACGTAACAATTTTTATAGAACAAAGCTGTACTGCAGGCAGGCATGATGGTTGCAGGTGATTTTTTTGACGTTGAAAAATAAATACAATTTAGATATACTCATACGAGTGTCAATGCGTTTCTAAAAACTTATTTAACAACCTAGTAAATACTAAATGATTGAATGAGCTAATGGACCACCTGATAATTAGTTGCACAGAATAAGTACTATTAAGGGAGGGTAATATGGTCAATTTAAGCTTTGCCGCCCTATAATACCAAAACTAGGAGGACAGAGATAAAAACACAAAGTCTGTATATTATAACTAATATATTAAGAAAAAAATAAGGAAACGAGCTTTGGAAATACTTAGGTACACTTGGAAAAATCAACTAAAAAACTTACTACATTACACAATACTAAAATCGACTAAAATATTTACCATAATGTCAATTGTCAAAATGGCGTCGATAAGCTTAGTGTTGTCGTCTGCGAGGGCTGCTTATGCCCTGCAGGTCCGGGACCTCGGGGTGTGCCCTCATTGCCCGGAATATCCTCACGGCCCACTACTATGGGCCGGTCCTGGGAGCATTATCTAAGGCGTTATTAATCCTCCGGATTTAGTCCGTAGTTGGTTAAAATTTTTCGTATTCGGTTAAGACTATGAAAAAAGGAGGTTATCTTGTGAGGTCGGAGTTGGCCTATCAGCGGCATTGTGGGTTTTACTCAACTCTCTAATCTATATAGAGAGGAGTTTTCTTGGTTAGGGTCGCCCGTCCGGTGGGCGAGTGTGTCAAGATGACTTGAATGTCTTGTTGCCTGCGCGGTCGAACATGCCGCGTGCCAACCGGGCCACAAATTCCTGTATGGTTGCTACCTTGAGGTTGGCCGCTATGACGTCTTTCCGGACGTAGTGACCCGCACCGACAATGGTTCTTAAAGTTAAATTCTGCTGGGTCTGCAGTCGCCACCTTAAAGGATTGCTCAGAAGTGCGTACCAGGCCGGACAGCGTAGGTGATGATGGGTCTAATATACATTTTGTATCTTCACTTTGGTCTTCAGTGGTAACTTGGATGCCAGGACTGGACGGAGCATCGCCCGCGCACGTCTGGCTCAGTGGACGACGAAGTCGACGTGCGCAGTCATGCGCAGCGCCCTGTCGATCCGGCACCCAAGGTAGGTCACGGCCTTCTCGTACGCGATCTTCTGGCCATTGAGGGTTAGCGGAGGTGGTAGGTTCCTGAGACGGCGAGTGAGCAGAGCGATCACCTTACCAACGTTGACGACCATCCTCCACTCATCTAGCCATGGTGGCAACAGGTCCAGCAGACGTTGCACCCTGGCAGTGGCGATGTGGGCTCTTGTGGACGTGGTGAAGTAGGCGCTATCGTCCGCATATAACGCCAATTCCACGTCGTCCTCCCACTCTTGTAGTCTTCCTGCCAGTGTTGGGATGTCGTTGGTGTAAGCCGCGTACAGGACTGGAGACAAACAGCTGCCCTGTGGAACGCCGGTTCTGATGGATCTTATTGCGGACTTGGAGTCCTCTACGCAGACGTAGAACTTCCTGTCTGCTAGGAAAGACGCCACTAGCTGACACATAGCAGGAGGGACACTGGTCTGTTCTTCCAATTTGTAAAGTAATCCAGAATGCCAAACCCTGTCGAACGCCTTCTCGATATCGAGAAAGACGCCCAACGATGTGCAGCCACGGTTGTACTTAGCCTCAACCAGGTGCAGCACTCTGGTCAGCAGTGTTGCTGTTGAGTGATCCCTCCTGAATCCTCCTGAATGGGCTGCTCCACCCAAAGTTGTATGCACGGACGGAGGCGTCTTAGCAACAATCTTTCTAGTAGATGGCAGCTCTACGCCTGTCCTTCCCAGGTTTCGGCAAGACGATGACTTTGCCTTTCTTCCAGTCCTCCGGGAAGTGGGATGTCCGCAGTATCCCATTGTAGAGTCGACCAAGCTCTACTAGGACTCTATTGGACAGCTGTCGGAGTGCAGCGTTGGTAATCCCATCGTGCCCCGGCTTCTTCCTCGGTTGGAGGCGGGTTATTGTCCTCCGCAGTTCAGCGGGGGAGATGAACGACTCTCCTGCAAGCGGTGGCGCGGGCGACGACAGGAAGTCCTGTACGCGACTCTCCTTCCGGCCATGAAGCTCCACGAACTACGCACTTGCTGGGTTCGGCATAAATTGCTCCTCGAAGTGCTCTACTAGGATATCCGCTCTACCTTTGGCTTTAGTTAACTGTCGGTTCAGTTTGCGACGCATCGTGCTCTTCCGCTTTCCATATGCGTCGCTCCCAGGCCTCTCCTCTGTGTGCCTGGACTGCCGACAGTTCCTCCGACAAGGTGTTCAGTTGCGATTTGATTCTCGGACAGCGAGTACGCGCCCAGAGCCTCTTCAACGCTCTTTTTCGTTTAATCTGCACGCTTATCTCACGCGGCAGATCGTCTCTCCTTGCTGAGATCGGGACGATCGTAGAGGCAGCGTGGAGGGCCTCCTGGATCGCCTTAGTGATTCTAGTAGCAGCGGCCTCTACGTCGTCCGCTGTGCTTAAAGGATGGTGTGCTGGAGGTCTCTCCTGCAGGTGTTGATGGTAGAGCCTCCAGTCGACACGTGTCTTAAATGCTCTGGGCGGCGTAGTCACCGCCTTTAGGCCAAGAGTAATCAAGATCGGGAGGTGCTGTGAATTAAGGTCGTACAGCACCTCTACCACTATCGGGTAGTTGACGTTCCTAGAGAGCACGATGTCCAATACATCCGGATGTTTCCGTGGGTCTGTCGGAACGTGTGTAGGTTCTTCGGGACCTAAGACGTTGTAATTGTGTCTTTCAGCATCTTCGAATAGTTCATGACCCGGCGGATTGATCACTCTAGATCCCCACGCCAGGTGTTTGGCGTTTAGGTCCTCGGCGATGATGGTAGGTGTTTCGCTTTCCATTACCGTCCAGACGTCTGAGGAGCAGAATGGAGTCTTTGGCGGGCGGTATGCTGCGTAGATCCTTAGTTACTCGCCCGCCGCCTACATTTTTATGCCGATAGAGCGCATCGATTGATATTCAGGTAGTTCCAGCTCTTGATGGACGATTTCCCTCCTCACTAGAACCGTCGTCCCTCCATAGGCGGCCCCTTGAAAAGTGACCTTGTCACTCCTGTAGATGTGGTAATTGGGCACCTTTACGTACGTGTTAGGATTTAATTTTGTCTCTCCCAGCAAGATGACTTGAACGTCTAGTTGTTGGGCGACTGTGCGGAGTTCATGTAGCTTCTACTGTATCCCATCCAGGTTCCAGTCGAGGAGGCGCAAGTTACTCTCCTTCGTAATGCCGTGCTAGGAGATTTGCCAGCGCCTTCATCACCGCTGTGACAGGATCTGTCCCGGCTCTAATATCGGCCAGGACCTGACTGCCGACTTCGATTGCTATGCCAACCAAACGTTGAGAGCGCGGCCCTCGGTGCGGGCTCTTACACTACTCTTACACGACACTACCCTGGTCCGCTCGGGGTTAAAAATGTCCCGGTAGGCGATTGGCCTCTCCAAAATGCCTGGACGGTCCGGTGGTTTTCTAGCTCTAGGAAGGGGCTCCCCCTTGTCTTTATCCGACATGATGATACTAACCTACCTATGTAGTGAGTGTTCAGTGATCTACTACGGGCCTTATCTGAATTACCAGACGATCGACAGGCAACTAGTGATGCGCGACGCGAATGGTAGGGATGATAAAGATGTTGGCTTCGACTCAATGGGCACTGCCTACCCCTTTTATAACAAAAGGGTTGGGGGAAGTGCGATGGTGGCACTTTAAAGACGCGACTGGGCACAGTAAGCACGGAACGCTTTAAAGTGCTTAAGAATCTGCCAAGGAGCCGATGACCTCGACGCCTCACGGAGTAAACGGACTCAACGATCGGCGGAGTATGTTTTACCGGCGGTCGTATGCAGCCACTGCTAACTGCAAACAACGCACATCTAGGAGATCCTTGGCGTCGATAAAGCAGCGCCCTTTTGACCCTTTATTATTTGATTGACCTATGAAGAACTATCGTATCACACAGCCATCTATGCAAACAAGGCTGTAGTTTCTGCTTAATAAGAAAATGACCATATTAACCGAATGACCATATTATTCTCACGTACTATCTTGAATTTATTTATATTTAGAATACTCTCTTGCTTCCATAGACTTTAGGCCAGTATATTCTAAGTCTATGGTTGCTTCTGTGGTTCATGGTAATCAACGAAAAAATTAGATTGGCCTAGCTAGTTCGATCCAGGTCCCAAGCAGTAGCTAGACCACATTAGACCATGCTCTTGTTCGAAGAAAAAAGCAAAGACTTACCTGCCATCAGCGACGTTAACCCGATAAGTGAGTAGTTCATGATCAGGCGGATCACCTCGGGTGTCTTCATAATACAATTCTACCATTTCTCCAACCACTAGCTGCAGCTGTTCATCACCCGCATCCGAGTATAACACAAACAATGGATTTTGATCCGTGCCTTTTTAAAAAGACACATTAATTAAAAATGTAAATCGAGAATTAAATAAATTTTCTGAGTAGTAATGAACAGAAAGTGCCCTTCTGAGCAATGTATTGAATCCGTATCTATATGTATAATCGGTGTAACCGTTTTATGTATCCGAAAGCAGTTTTGTGACTCTGCCTATATGCGCTGAAGGAAGAACAACATAAGTTTAGGAGTTGCGAGTCCGACGTAACACGTTTTTGCCCCTGTAAGGCGGGTATGCGTAGGCATTTAACTCATGAAAAAAATACTTATTATATTGCGCAACATACATACAAAAATACAGTTTTGGAAGTTTTTGAAGGCTACATTTATTTATTAATGATCAATTAACGTGTTTTACCACTGAGAAAAATAAAATGAATTGCCTCACAAACACAAATGTTACATTAATTATTTAAGTAATCTTAGGACGATACTTCTTTGCGTAACTTAACTTTTTTGTATATAATTAAATAGCATATCAGAATCTGCTGCTATCAGGGCTTAATATGCAATAATGCAACATAAAAAATACGTTTGGTAGGCAGGGTTGGCGATTGCAGTTTTTTAAATTATTGTAATGTTATTATGAGGAAGATGTTACTGCCCATCTCATGTTTTATTTGCCTCTGTCAACTCCTACTGCTTTTACGGCGCAATACACGGCACAAAATTAGCAAAGAAATGTTTAATACTTACTTTTTACTAGTAACTATTTTTGTACGTACCGAATGGCAGTCGAATTACAGCTATAACAGAGAAGTCTTCTGGGAAAGTATTATAGAACATTCCTGCAGCGAGCTGGTGTAGTGTTGCGTTCTCATTAAGGGAAAATCCCGAGTATTCTTCTGGGCTGATAGAAGGCGTCTGACATCTACCTGGTACCTTTGATACGCCTTCAGGAAGCTCGCCATCACGGACCACAGAGAATACATCAAAGAATTCAGCGTCATCTGAAAATTGAACGCATCTAAATATTTTTACGTATAAATATTTTTGATTGCATATTATTATTTTTAACATTACATACGCGCCAATAATATAAATGTTTGTGTCTTAAAACAAATTTACGATAGTAATCCAATAGAGGATTCTCATAACTTCCTATGTTTGTGATCCAAAACCTTAATCATTTGTGTATTGTCGCTTCATTTTATCATAAACTTACACATAGCAGGTAAGATAAAGTAACTAACCTAATAGAGATCAAATCATAAACTGTTATATTTTACGAGCGAAAATCGCTGAGATACGCCTAGAAAACGTTGTTGCACGAAGCCCAATTTTTTTTTTAATAGAAGAAGGGGCAAACGAGCATGTGGCTCACCTGATGTTAAGTGACTACCGCCGCCCATGATCAACCGCAACACCAGGAGAATTGCGGGTGCGTTGCCGGCCCTTTAGAAAGGTGTAAGCTCTTTTATTGAAGGTTCCCAGGTCGTATCGGTCCGGAAAAATCGCCGGTGGTAAATTATTCCACAGAGATGTTGTACGTGGAAGAAAACTCCTTGTGAAACGTACAGTGGTGGACCGCCAAGCATCCAGATGGTGTGGATGGTATCGGGACGTTTGCCG
Source organism: Parnassius smintheus behrii (assembly GCA_036936625.1). Classification (NCBI taxonomy): domain Eukaryota; kingdom Metazoa; phylum Arthropoda; class Insecta; order Lepidoptera; family Papilionidae; genus Parnassius; species Parnassius smintheus. The sequence goes on along the minus strand of JAUPFT010000001.1, from coordinate 45,696,414 downwards.
CGTAGTGCGTTCACGAAATTTGGCGGCTGGGATTAATCCGAACAATTCCTCAGAGCACTCCCCGTGATAGATGCAATAAAATACGCAAAGAGATGCAACATCTCTTCGCAGCGCCAGTGAATCGAGCCGATCGGAAAGCACTCGGTCGTCGACGATTCGAGCCGCTCTGCGCTGGATGCGGTCAAGTGGAAGGAGCTGGTACCGGGGAGCCCCAGCCCAGAGATGGGAACAGTATTCCATGTGCGGCCGAACCTGCGCCTTGTAAAGTTGCAGACGGTGTGCCGGCATGAAATACTGTCCCGCTCTGCTGAGCACGCCAAGCTTTTTAGAGGCCAATTTAGCCTTCCCTTTCAAGTGATCACGAGTACTGGCTGAGGCAACAAGGGGAGTGCCTTGAAACTGAGGGGATACGACAAAGGGGTTCTTTTTAGCGGTATCATTCAGATGTATAAAATAGACATTTTTGCGGGCTAAAATGAATTGTTTTTCAAATGAAATCACCTAAAGACCAAACAACAGATTCAGATTAAGCAATACAGTCTATATATATATATATATATATATATATATATATATATATATATATATATATATATATATATATATATATATATAATGAAAATCTCGGTGCCCTTTAATTTTCTATAATTTCATGAACCAAGAAAATCGTACTTTTCTTTGACTGATGAGCGGAACTCTTGCACGTTGCACTCGTGGAGCTCGTAGGCAGTTATAGCCTGTAGCAGCCTATTTTGGCATTAGATTTATCCACTCTGTTGACTCTGTGTGTCAAGCACGACGATAATCTGATTACATTGATAGTAATCTTATGTACCGTTTAATGGCTGGCGGTGAAGATGCACAATAATATTCTAAATAAATACATTTAAGTTTACTTTATTTAACTTTGCCATGAAATTATTTCCACATTGTTATTTTAAATGCTGATTCACTACGTGTTCAGCGATGAAGGAAAACATGGTGAAGAGACCTGTCCAGACCATGTCTGAAAAATTATACAAAATCACGAAAAGAGGATGATCACCAAAACGAATTGGGGCAGCGCAGCGGACATTTCCTTGATTTGAAACCCTCTCAGAAATGAGCGGAGGTCTCTGGCCAGCAGTGGGACGTACTCATATATAGGCTGTAGCTTTTGTGGTGATAGCTAGTGGGCTTTTACAGTTATATCTGGCTTGGTGGCATCATGCAGAAGAAGTGTACTAAAACAAAATAAGTCCCAGAATAAAAGAGTTAGACTTTTCGATTAGCCTAAAACATTTAGTAGCCAATGAAAGTTATATTTTTAATTGATTTTATTAACTTTTTAATTTGCGTATTATTCTTAGCACTACTGAGACTTCAATACAGAATATACAAAACTTAAAGAATGATGGAAATCTGATATTACTGTACTTTTTCAATACCAATATTTTGCTAAACAAATATTTTATATTACTTTCCAATTATACCCGTCTTGTAAATTTGTTTGAGTAGATTTTTTACTCGAAATATAGACAGGTGCGTTCCTTGAGCGTATGCGTAAACACGCGTCATAGGGTACAAAAATAAATATATTTCAATTGAATAAACGAAATTCACTCACCGTCTCCTTTCCCGATGTTGAATAAGAAAAACAATAGAAGAACGAGACGTCCTCTTATCTGAAGAGCCATTGCGGCCCAAGTAAATATTTAGGTGGGATTTTATTTACAGTGGGGCCCATCCCGTCCGTCGCATAAAGCGACGTCGGTTAGAGGCTAGGGTGGTAATGTTTTTCGTAGCGGTCAGTGGATAGTCGCTTCAGACACATGTCGTTGTTCTGTGGGGGACGATGACACCACTGACGACAGCTACGTGTGGTTCTACGAGATCACTTCGCAAATTAGCATGCCGGTTGCATTGGTGTCAAAACAATAAAGAACAATAACGCTTCAGAGATTGACAACATTTTCCACAACAAGCTTTATTCTCCTAAGGGAATGGGTAGCTATTACATGATTGGAAGTTTTTATTCAGGCTATTTAAAAAAATGTAAACTTTAAGTGGTATATGAGTGTGTATTTATAATTTTGTTTAGTTCTTAAAAATATATTTTTGAGATATATATATCTCAAAAATATATTTATACCATATTGCGTATACATCTATAAATCAGAACTACAATGACTTCAAAATCAAATACAGTTTTTTAAATGTCTGATATATCTCAAAAATATATTTATACCATATTGCGTGTTGTAATATATTTATACCATTTGCGTCTATGAATCAGAACTACAATGACTTCAAAATCAAATACAGTTTTTTAAATGTCATGAATTTCTTGTGAACGCAGTACGACTTTATTATATTGTTGGCACTATGAATGACTTTATTATATTGTTGGTAATATGAATTATTTACCGAAACAATCCCTTACTTAAATGTATGTTAGATTTAGTCCTTAGAAATATAAGGTTTTTAATGGCTAACACTGAAAATAATAATGTGTTATTAATTATTATTCTAAGGTTTAATCACTCTTAAATGTAAAAGGTCCCATTTTTCGTTAATAATTCAGTTAAAGCTTATATATTATTATATGACTAGAAGCTTTAAAATTTACTTTATTACGCTCCGTGATAAGCTTCTTCTTATTATAGTAGTTAGTGCACTGCACCTTGTTTTATTTTCGATTGCCCTCATTTTGTATTGTAAAGGTTACCGCCGTCCATGAACAACTGAAGCACTAGAGAAATTGAGTAACAAGGAGTAAGCATGTTTCTTGAAGGCCCCTAAGTCGTATCGGTCCGGGAAAATTGCCAATGATGACAAAAATTTCGTTTGAAGTAAAAACCTAAAGTAAACTATTATATAAATATTTTAGTTCATACTGATAAATCAACCAATATCTCGATAATACCCAACACTTAGTAATATTACATTTTTTGTTGAAAAAATGTATTATTTAATATTTTTTCTTGTAAAAAGGTTGTCCACAACTGAGTTCTTTATAATGGTCATATCCAATTCCACGCATCCTAACAAGTCATCAACACATTCATTTTCATTAAGAGCATGTTAGCCGCAGCACTCCGCATTCAAATTAGAAATTAGCGTGCGTATTCATCATTAATTAAACAATGGTCTAGATTGTAAAATCGTTGTAAATATATAGCAGGCATACTTTAGCTTTGAATTCATCGCACCTTTTATTTGAAACAAAATATTTTTTTTTCCTGTTCGGGACAAGCAAAAAATACGGAAATAGGAAAGTTACTATCATTGATAATTGTATTTGTAATTAAAAGAGTAAAATAAATAAATTAGCAGTCTGTAATTTTGTGATCTAGTAACAACCTTATTTCTAGATTAAAAAATATTTCAATACCGTTATAATCCGTTTATCACGAATTGGTCGACTCGATCGGTGAAGAATTACGCTCTCACAGAATACAAGCGCCAAATAGCAGCTTAATGCTGCTGTGCTTCGTATGATGAATGATAAACCAGAAATAATTCTCGCTGGAAACGACGCATTCCATATTAGTCCTCAGAGGTGACAACGTATCTCCATTTTGATGTAGATGTCAATGGGCCACTTACCATGAGGTGTACTGAGTACTCGTTTGTTACACTTATTGTGTAAAAAAAGCAAAGTGCACGTAAATATTGCTTCTAGCTAACTACACTTGTGGAAACTTTTGCTGACGTAACGTAACGATTTCTGGTAGTCTCTTTCCGTACTAGTTTATTGCAGAAAAGGTCTTTTGAAGCGGATCGTAATTAAGAAGGAAGTTACTTTAATGTTTTAATCGGGTAGATCTAGTTTAGTTAATATTATTAATCGTAATCATGATCGTCATCATTGATCATTAATAACATCATAACAAGGTATCAAACTAAAAAAAACTCTTAATTTAATGATTTCTTAAATTTACGCGAACACTACACATTAAATAAAACTATTATTTACGGATTTTATCGCGTTTAATTACCAATTTAAGTTATTTTTATTATCCTGACGTTTCGGGTGCTTCACAGCACCCATAGTCACGGGGGGACTGAGATGTTTGACGTCCCATTGTCATAGTTAATCCGGCTACCTTCAGTTTTTGAATATTAATTTTTGGTCCGACTTACGCAAAACGAGCTTATAGTATCATGAAGTGGTATGCTTGGGTTTGGGTTAAATTTTTTTAATTATATGATCCCAAGCACATGGCAGCATCTATCCATCTTCTCTATTCAAAGAATGTTTTTTAATTTCAATAGCCTCGCGTATCATCCTTGGTAGGAATCGGTGTTCTTTTGCGAGGATTTGTGGTTTATCAAATCTAATGTAATGGTGGGGACGATCTTGAACACGTCGCAGACTGCAGACTTCCCGGAGGGTCGGTGCTTCACGTCAGCTATATGTTCCTTCACGCTAATAAGATCTATAAAAACCCGTGTGAAGGAACATATAGCTGACGAATATAAGCTGCTGATAAAAATAAGTCAAAGTAGTAAACGCGATAATATCGGTAAATAATAGTTTTATGCAACTCTTAATTTTTTAATTTAAGAACAAAATACTATAAGTGTTATATTAAAATAGGTAACGTATATATTCGTTAATTATTCCATGTAATATTAAAATGGGTCTATTCAGAAAGTTTTGAACAACTTAAAAAGAAGTTTTATAGTTTAAATTTTTATTATTAAATCTATTTAAAGAACTTATCACCAGCATATATATACATATATATATATATATACACACATATATATATATATATATATATATATATATATATATATATATATATATATATATATATATATATATATATATACAGAATGGGTCCCACATATATGCAATAAAGGAAACCATATACTTGTTATCGCCTTTGCTGACGATATACAAAAAAATAACGTAATCGGTCCAGTAATTAGGTCAAAAAGTAGAGTTTTAATTTTAAGCAAATTTGAACACTCTATAGAATTGGGTCACTAAGTCAATGATTCAAAGAACTTGAATGAATCCTTGAAGGTTAAAAAGCGACGTTGCCACGCAGTGCAAACTATTGGTATTGCGACATATCGACAGCGGTGTCTTTTTTTTTTCTTCCAAGGGGTCAAGGTACGTTGTCTAAACAGAGTGTTCACTTTTACTGAATTTATTTTAATATTTATTTTGTTTGAAAATTTCACTTTTTTATTTTACGGGTTTTAATTTAATATTTAATTTTTCTACACTTCTACGGACTAGTATTACTTGTGGTTTCATTGATTGCATATATGTGGGACCCGTTCTGTATATATATATATATATATATATATATATATATATATATATATATATATATATATATATATATATATATATATATATATATATATATATATATAGTACCTGGTTGACCGAGCTTTGCTCGGTATTTTTCGCTCGATTTTTATTAATTCGTGTGTTTTGAAAATTATATTTAGATACAAATTACATACTGATGAAATATAAATAATATTTTTTGATCTTAGCGACATAACAGAAAAAACGGAACTGGTTATTTGAATAAAAAATCATGAGTGCAATTATTTTAATTAAAATTTTCGTGTTTTTAAAAAATACTAAAATTGGGCTCGAAAAAATAGATTTTCTCAAAAAAGAAAGGAACATGAAAAAAAAGTTAAAAAAAGTCGGTCGGTCGGTCTGGGCTCGAACCGGGGTTTTACGAATCTGGGACCGACCATTATACCAATTTAGCTATTTATAATCACTAACAATCCATCAAAATTTACCTTCTTATTCTAACGATATTGTAGCAGTTTTTCATTGCCTGAGTGAGAGAAACTCAACCACAACCTCGATGCCATTAGAGATTGGTCGTACAGACATGGTGTTTTAGTTAACCCAACCAAATGCAAACCAATGGTTATAGGTAGTAGCAGAATGTTAACTAAGATTAATAACGATAACCTTGCTCCCGTATTTTACAATGGCAGGTTGTTGCCATTTTGTAAGTCTGTCAAAAATCTTGGCTTACATATAGACCATACTTTAAGCTGGGAAGTTCAAGTTGCCGAAACAAGCCGTAAAGTAACTGCCACCTTAAGTTCTCTTTGTCGTCTCAAAAACTTTCTGCCTTTTAAAACTAAACTTCTGCTAATCCAGACTTTGATATTACACATTATTGATTATGCAGATGTGTGTTACCCAGATCTATCTCAATATCTTCTCGATAAGTTGGAGCGCCTTCTCAACAATTGCATTAGATTCATTTTTGGCTTACGTAAGTATGACCATATTTCCCAGTACCGATCTAAGCTTAAATGGCTATCTATTCGTCAAAGGCGTAGCTCCCGAACTTTGCAAGTACTACATTCAATTTTAAATGACCCCAATTCTCCCTCTTATCTTAAGGATAACTTTCAATATTTGTATTCCACTAATAGAGTTCCCCGTTCCCAAAATTGTCTTAAAATTCGTACTCCACCACATAGGGTAGTGATATAATTCCTCTTTTACTGTGCAGTCTATACTGCTCTGGAATGCCTTGCCTGTTGATATCAAGAAAACTAATAACAAGAATTATTTTAAAAGACTAGTTCGAGAATTCTGTCGTAAGAATAATACCACCGGACTATCCGACTATTGTTTATGTTTTTTTTTTCTCTTTGACTTTATAAGTAATATTTTGTATAATGTATTTTAATATGTATTGTGTTATTTTATTTTTTGTCTCATAATATTTTATTTACTTATAGTTTTGTATAGAAGTACCCGTTTATATATTTATTATTTATCCTATATTATATATTAAGTAAGTATGTATATTTTACTAACTATATATCTATTCTATTCATTTGCATTTTATTTTGTTTTATATCATTATTATTTATTTATGAAGTCATTGATTACACCTGCCACAGTTTCTCAAATCATCGAGGGTTGACTGGCAGAGAATGCCATAAGGCATTAAGTCCGCCCTTTATATCCCTTAGTATATAAGGTGTATAATGAAGATTATATATATATAAAGTTTCAAGCTTCAGAACAAATTTTCGAAACACTTTTTTTTGGTCTGCTTCAGGCACGGCCTGCTCAAACGTTACTAGCCCAACTTCCAGAGATGAAAACTGTATCCTTTTCAGCTGGTGTTTTATTTTAGACAATAAAAAGAAATTACACAGTACTATCATTAGGGCTGTAAGGATGGTGCCCCAAAAGCTTAAAGCGTATGCTGTACAGAAAGTTCTTACTAGTTTCTTAGTTTTCGTAAAGAATTTGATATCAGAAATTGAAGAAACTAGTGATCAAAATCTTCTCTGCTCTTCTCGATCGCTTCAATTCAGAAGGTGGCGCTTCATTTCTTCAATTAGCCAAACCATCGACTGGCGCTTCGTTTCTGGATCGTGTTGATAAATCCAATATTCATCACCTAAAATAATTTAGTAAACACGCCGAAACAAACCTGCTTCACATTTAATAATGATGTTACGGCACTGCTCCACGCAAGTCGGCTTCTGAGCCTCGGTGAGGCTGTGCGGAACGTAACGCGAAACTATCTTCCTAATGCGAAGGCGTTCACGTAGAATCACGTAAGTTTTTCGATCTCAATATTATGTGCTGAATCTCTTCATACATAATTTACCTATTAACTTAAAGTTATAATTTTCTCTGCTAGCACGTTTTCTTCCACATCAGTTGTCAAAGTTCGAGCACTTCTTTCATAACCCAAAGCTAGCTGACCGTGTTGGAATTTGTTTGAATTAGCAGTAGACGTTTGCTTTAGAAGGGCTGTTATCCATAAATAACATTTGAAGTCTTCTACATGTATATACTTATCATAAAAAATTATAAAAAGAATCATAAAAAAATCATCGCGCTGAAATGCTCTTAACGTACATCCAATTTTTCAAAGAAAGTCGATATTTAAACAAGTATTTAAATCGTTTAAAATCATGAGGGAAAATTAAAATAAGTACATACGTAGGTATCATATCTGAGATGATTATGATATCAGAGATCTGTCTGCCAGATAAAGCTGTCAAAGATGAAGAATGAGTGTGGCAGCATCGTTTCCGGGACACCTGAGATTTTTGAGTGAGATTGACAGGTTCTAAGGGCAGCTATACACATCATTGTTGGAGCCACACGTATCTACGCGTGAGTAACAATCCAAGAGAAAATCTTATCCAACACTATTCCGACGATATCCCTGACGTCAGTCTAAGTGAGATTAGAATGGCAGCACCTTAAAAACGGCAAGGCTCCAGGCGAGGATGGAATTACAGCGGAGTTTCTAAAAGCGGGTGGAAAACAGATACTTAAAGTCCTTCAAAAGCTCTTCAACTCCGTCCTTTATGGTAGCTCTACTCCGGAGGCGTGGAGCAGAAGTGCGATGGTTTTGTTTTTCAAAGAAAGGCGACAATGCTCTACGTGTTGTTTTCGCCAGTCAGACCTGACGACTTCCAGCCTCCCGAACAAGCCGGTTTCCGAAAAGGCTACAGTACCATAGACCGCATACATACCCTGCGGCAGATTGTACTAAAGACCGAAGAGTACAATCGGCCACTTTTACTTGCGTATGTGGACTATGAGAAAGCCTTCGATTCCGTTGAAATTTGGGAAAAATATTATCCAACTGCAGAGATGTAAGACAGCGTGACATTATGTTTCCGAAACTCTTCACTGCTGCATTAGAAGATGTTTTCAAACTACTAAACTGATACGGTATTAACATCAGTGGCGAGCACATCACTCACCTTCGATTTTCCGACGATATAGTCCTTACAGCAGAATCTCTGGAGGACCGTAGCACTTTACTCAATTACCTTAATAGTGTCTCCCAACGGATAGGTCTTAAGATGAACATGGACAAAACAAAGATCATGTGTAATCTCCATGTCACGCCTATGCCGGTAGTTGTTGGGCGCACTAAGCTCAAAATTGTTGACTGGATAAGTCAAACTTCGACCGAGAGGTCCATCGACGGATTCAACTCGGCTGGGCAGCGTTATTACGACACATCTTCTGTCAGGTGTACCTAAAAACCTGAAACTAGATTATACAACCAGCGCGTGTTGCCAGTGATGACTTACGGATCTGAGTGATCTGAGTGAGTGGTCGTTCACAGCTGGCCGTATGAGGATGCTCAAGGTCGCTATGGAGAGGGCTATGCTCGTGGTTTCTCTGCGTGATGAACTTAGGAATGAGGGTATACGCAGTAGAACCAGAGTAACCGACATAGCCCAACGGATGAGTAAGCTGAAGTGGCAATAGGCCGGCCATATAGCTCGAAGAACCGACAACCGATGAGGAAAAAAGATTCTCGAGTGTCAGCCTCGTACCGGTAGGCATAGTGTAGGGTGCTCACCACTAGATGGAGTGACGACCTGGTAAGACATACAGGAAGTCGATGGACGCAGATTACTCGGGACCGTGATTTGTGGCATTTCTTGGGGGAGGCCTATGTTCAGCAATGGACTTGTGAAAGGCTGTAATGATGATATTTGAAAATAATCGTATTTATAAAATAAATCATAACTGGCTTGTGTCACGTATAAAAAATATAAATTGCAAATCTTTACGGGTGGACTATCGTACTCAAGTACTCAACACGTTTTAAAAAGATCTTTTATATACTTACACCTTGAACGAATTAACCATTCAAGACTTACGCACAGAAACTTGTCAACAAAGTTAACAACAAAGAGTCCCGTTTGATTAAAGGGTCCTGTTGTTATTTTTCTTCAAGTGGAACGTATAAAGCTAATTACATGTAGGTACTCAATTAGTTGTTAAATCCTATCAGTGAGGGGAGCGCAAGTTGTTCGAATGGGCTAACTTTTGTCGTTACTCCGTATCGCCTACGTCGTATTTGCTGAATCACTTACAGTTACAAAGCGCTACGATGTTAAACACGTAGTTTACCAAAAGTAGGTCAACCTTGGCATAATGACTCACCAAACCAAAAGCGATTTAGTTTATGCCAGTCAAATCAAAATACACTTTAATTATATAGGTATTTTCAAGGACATGTTTTTTTATTTATTTATTTATTACTCAAAAATACATTCGGTTGTTTTTTATACAACTTTCGCAAAACTGCCGGGCAGTTTTTTGGCGAATAAATCATCCTCTTACATTTTATGTACCTACTGTAAATTTTATAATCCTTAAGAACTTAAAATACACATAAACTATAGCTACTGTAATTTAAAATGCAGTCCTTAAAAACTTAAAATAAGAAAATTAAATTTACACTAATTTAAAAGATTTAAAGTAATTAAAACTAAGCGCTGTTACTACTGTTACATACCTTATTATATGTAACCTGATTAATATTCAAACTCATTAAACACATTTAAAATCAAATTAATTTAAAACTATAACTTTAATTAAGACAATATTAATTATTACACATATAATTATCCAGCAACCACGCTTTCAACTTCTTTTTAAATATTTTTTACTACCACATTCGTTTTCAAAAATATCTTATTGAAAATACGTGATACTAAATATTTTCCCGTCCTCTTGCCGTAATAATTATTAACTCTATGCTCAACGTATTTCTTTCGCGAAGTAATTCTAATATTTTTGTTAAATGTTCGAAATGTTTTAAACTCTAGACTCTTTTAGTTTCTAATGTTGTTTTGAATTTATATTTATATTTTTCACCCGAGTGAAATCCAGAAAAGAAAATCATTTCAAAAAATCACAACCCATGTTCACAATGACTGTGCAAAACATAATCTTTTTCTTTTTTCTATTTTGCTACACCTATGTCGAATTCTCACCACTCCATGGGTTGACTGATAGAGAGTGGTTAAAGCATAAATAAAAGTGTATAATATATTGGAAGGCTAGTGAAATAAAGTCTAACTTTTGTATTATTTTGTAATAGTGATGCATTAAGAATTAAATAAATAAATACGTTACACATCAGCAATACCGGTACGCCATCTTTTAACGCCAACTTATGCGAAGGCGGGCGATTGTGGAAAAAGGCGAATTGGTAGGCAGTGCTGTCGCAATTGGCCACCATTTAACTAATTATTTAATTAACTGACCTTTTTGACGACACCACTGCCCTTTTAAATAACAAATATTCATTAAGGATGTTATTTAATAAGTTTGGAAAATGTATACAATAAGTTTGTCTTCTATCACCACTTGGTATGGCAAAACTCGTGTGAAAATTGAATTTTGCTATTTACGTCAGTTTCTAGTTAATCCTATATACATGGTTGAGTCACGCTACAGCTATATTATGTTTGTAACACAAATAAGTCAGCTAGACCGGGAAGGACTACGCTCTCATAGAATACCAGCGTAAATTTTCGTTTGGTAAGTGTAGGGAACCGCAGACCGTTTTTACTGGTAACGAAGCATTACACTTTAATCCTCAGGGGTGATATCGCATCCGCATTTTGTTTTTTAAGGATTGCTGCAGATATCTACAGACCACAGTATTCATAGATGCTCCTCCGGCGTTTTTTCCCTTGCAAGATTAAGTGGTAATTTGAACATTGAGTGTGCAGTTCGTCCATCGTTGAGCAACATTTGTAGCGCTGCCCAAGTAAGACACAGCAAACGCTATATTGTATTTTAGTATTAATGTTTAGCACGTATGGTGTCATTATTTATTTGTTCCTATACATAGAGTATAAAACACACACACCCAAATACGTAATTTACCGATTAACCAAGGAGTGAAACACCTTCCTGGCGTCTGTTTTTCTCAGTTCATATAACTTTAACGTATTTACGGCGTGTTAACACTTTTCCTAGGCAAACTCACTCCATCGTAGACCTCATCTTTGCCCTCGGGCCAGATGTAGGTAAAGAGTGAGCCCATTTTTAATAAAAAAAAGTTGTACGTAAAAGCCTAACAGTAACATTGAAGGAATATAGTGACGATATAAAAAATAAGCATTTAGAATGCAATTTTTATTAACCATTTTAATTTACTCTTTAATATTTTTATTGATATTCTTTGGGTGCGTTTCCTTAAAAAGTTCTTCTTGTAATAAACTTTCGTAAAGTTTAGAAACCATCGGGTGTTGTTTTAAGTCCATCTGGAACCTGTAACAAAATAAAATTAACCTAAATTTATTTTTAAATTTGAATGATGAAATTGTAACTTATTCTTCGTAATGTAAATGAATATTTCGTTGTGTGCTAGCAATAATATTTGGGATTCCATATTTAATACGAGATTAGTTTTAGAGAGTAGGATGAAATACGTCCTATTTTCTCCAAATGCCAACCTCACCTGCACACGGTGCTGCTCTTCACGAGCTTTAGCACATGACCAATGATAGGAAATCTATTTAAAATCCTTGAATCTCAATTATATAGACTGGTTATGAAGAGCAGTATTACTATTGTGAGGATGTGAGTAAGAGGTGGGTGTAAGTTGCCGTGTGGTGACAGATAAGAGGATTGATCCTGTGGGTGTCGTAAGAGGTGACTATGGAAAATGATAGAAAGATCTGTGTTAGGAATATCCGTACGTGTATGGCAATCTGGCAACTAAGCCTGACGATTATGACAAGACGGCCCGTGTCCAGCAGTGAAGATTTACGAGTCGAGTGAGAAGAAGATGTAAGCGACAGTAGCCTAATGGCAGGGCGCGGACCGCGAACTCAAAAAGTTCGTGGGTTCGAATCCGTCATTCGTGTGAACCATTCGTAACAAAAGCAATTTAAGCTTACCACGGTTAAGGAGAATATTAGTAATGTTTATAGCATTGCTAATATTCTTTTTTTTAAAAGTTACATTATTATAAATTAGTTTTAGTTTTCTTTATAGGATAGGGTGACAAACGAACGCACAGTCCACCTGATGGTAAGTGGTTGCTGTGGCCCATAGACATCTACTTCTATCTTCAAATACGAATCAAAATGCAAATGCGTTGTTATCAGTGAGAACTAAGATGTAATGCCTCGTTTTCAACAAAACGGGTCTCCGGTTCTCTACACTCACCATACGAAACACAGCAGCCTTAAGCTGCTATTTTACGCTGGTATTCTGTGAGAGTGTGGTCCTTCCCCGGTAGAGCCGACTGATACGTGCTACAACGTCAAAAATGTTTTTATTGTTTAACATATTAGAATATAACAAAATAGAATCATTTTTATTTAATATAGATTACGTGTTACTCTTATTGACCATCATTTTTTACTTTTACCACTGGGAAGAACTGGCTAGAAACACAGCGGGACTCATTTTTAAATAAAATTAATTTACAATATATTATTATTTTATACAAATAATATGATAAGATTCAGAAACAGCATGATAGCGATCACTTCATTCCCCCAGAGGTTCATCCATCATGTACTCTTTAGTTGGATAATAACCCTTATTAAACAATTTTTGCTTAATAAAAAATTTAAACTTTTTGATAGATGACGCCTGCATATTTTCTGAGACAGCTGTAAAAGAGTATACATTACCCCATGATGGAAGAAAAAGAAAAAAAAGCAAACTTGTTCTTGTTCCCGGTATTTAAAGAATGTGCATGTCCATTTTTAATAAAACTGTCTTTATTTTTGTGTACATACATTAAGTTTTCATAAATACTTATTACTTATATACCGGGAGGCTATTTCTTAAAAAAAATCTAAGAGATTCCTTCGGACCTAAGTTATAAAATGCTTTTATGACTCTCTTCGTCTTATTAGTCCAGTTATTAGTCTATTAGTAATATATGGGCGGCGGTAGTCACTTAACATCAGGTGAGCCGCATGCTCGTTTGCCCCTTCTTCTATAAAAAAATAAAAAAATATGGGAGGTAATTTTAAGTTTTGTTATTTAAGTGGTTGTAAACGCTTCTGATGAATATGTGGTCACGAGTTGTGATCCTGGGTCTGGTCAAATATTAGTCATTGTATTTTTGGGCAGCCCCGAGTCAGGAAGTTGGTGATGTTTCACCGTAAATCGAAAAGCACGTAAAGTCGTTGGTCCTGCGTCTGATCTCTTGATTGCCACCCCATCGGACTAGAGTGAAGAAATAGAGAGTGCACCTGTGCTTGCGCACATACTTGTGCACAAACTTGTACACTGTTATCCTCTCCTACGCAGATCGTTAGCTTCCGTTGAACCTGGATGCCGTGACCGATAGTGCGGTCTGTAAAATAATATACGAGGTAACGATACCCCCTTGGTATGTTAGTTAGATGTATTAGTATTTGAAAATCAAAATGTATTAGTTGAATCGCGAGTCGCCCCCCATAATGAAAATCACCATTACTGTCACCGCGACAGTAGTCAGTCAGACAATCTACACACTATATATTTAAAATTTTATACTCTAATGTTAAAAAAGCAGAAAAGTTATACGGATAGAAAATGTTTTACGAATGTTAGCTTCTTTTTTACTTAATGTATTGGGAAACAAGTAAGTCTACTATATGGAGTTACAAATTTTCTTTAAATGATTTTGTAAGCATGAGAAGCAAAGACATATTCTTTAGTGTGTCATATCGTGCGCTTTCATAACACGTATTAATAAAATTCGCTTCACGAATTTCCCTCGAGGATATGGGGAAGTCTTATTACATTAACAATTCATTTCGCTTCCAGTATGGCGTTCACAAAGACCTCTCTGAGAGTATCGAATAATGGAATTTGCCGAACTACACTCATGAAACTATATGTGTGAACGAGGGACTAAGGAAATATTGTATCTTCTTTTCTTATTAAAAAATCGTTGACATTTTAACCCCAAAACGTATTTCTTAATATTTTCATAATCAACTAGCTGTGAAAACCCGCTTCGCTGGGTTATTTTTTGTCGGGAATGAATCGGGAAGTCGGGATTTATACAGTTTTTCATCTCTTGGTTTCATATTCTGTATCCTTTCATTAATTTGGTGTATGTACCACATCAATTTGTAAGTAAAATTGCTCGCTCACACAACTAATTTCTATTTAGATACTTCTGTTCAATAGACGGATAAACTTTTTTAATAAGTTCTTCTCTTCTTCTGTATGTACTACGTTACACAATGCTTCGGATAGAATATGTTTGCCTGTCTGTGAATCTATAGGATAGGTGCCTTTTCCAATTTTTAACAGATTTTCAACACACTCTTGTGCTTACGGATCTTCAATCATTTTGGCTCATGTTCTATTTAGATAATTCTGTTCAATAGACGGATAAACTTTTTCAATAAGTTCTTCTCTTCTTCTATATGTACTACGTTCCACAATTCTTCGGATAGAATATGTTTGCCTGTCTGTGAATCTATTTTTCAACAAACTCTTGTGCTTACGGATCTTCAATCAATTTTGCTCGCATATTTTCTGCTAGTGACAAAATGTCAATACGATCCCAGAAGGTTAATCGATTCAAACATGTGTTAATTTCATCGGCTGAAGTTGAATTTTCAATAACCGGCATTGTCGAAAATAGAAAAGATTCCGGATATCTTGTAATGTTCTATTGAACACCTCAAGACATTTTCTATGTGCCATTGTACATTCATCCCATATTAAAATATTGCACATCGCATCAAAGAATGCATAGAAGATCTTGAAACATTACAGACTGAAAATTCTTGTTCGGTTATATTTAAAGACAAACTTAATGCAGAATTTGCTGTTTTTCCGTCTTTCATTAGTGTGGTGGCAATTCCTGGTGCAATTTTATTATCTGCTAGAATTTCAGCTAAGATCAAATTAATTAGGAAAGTTTTGCCAGTTCTTCCTGGTGTATCTGAAAAAATGATTCTTCCTTCACCCATTTCAATACGATTTATAATTGTGTCATGTATCATCCGTTATCTTTGCGTTAATTTGGGTTCATTTTCTTTGATATAACACCGTTTAATTGGACTCTATTGATAATTCAAAATTGGTCAGAATTAAACCTAATTTGGCCCATTTTCAACATAGCCATCGCCTAGGACGTCCCTTTCCGAACCTGCCATTCAATTAACATAATTTACGCAACATAAACTTGCTTTGTTACTCTTTCCTCATTCATACTTTCTACATGACCAAACCACCGAAGCATTCCTTTCTTAATCATGGCCACAGCATCATCTTGCAAACCACACTATTCCTGGACTATTCTTGAAATTTTAGATCATTCCAAAACAGTCCAGATCGATCGAAAATATTTGAAACTAATTAAAAACATTGAAACACATTCTGGAACTTTTCAGATTATTCGCGAAGTATTTATAACATTATAGAACGTTCTAGACTAATTAGAATTATCTCAAGTAATTTTAAACATTGAAATATATTTGTGAACTCTCAGATCATTCTAGAAATTTTCAGAATAATCGAGAACGTTCTAAACCGATTAATTTAATCTAATTCAAAATATTTAAATATATTAGAGAACTTTCGAGATCATTCTAAAATTTTTAGAACAATACAGAATATTCTCAACTAATTATAGCGACAATTTTGAAGATAATTTTTTTCAACCCCCGTATCTATTACACCTCTATAGCTATCGACTCGCAACCCCCATAGTACACGATGGGAGACTATATACTACTACCAAATACAAACATTATTCTCTTCGTCAAAGTCGACATCTGTCCTTTGATATATATCAAATTTGTTGAATGACTCCACAATTATAATAATAATATAAACATAAGTAGGCCTTTAGTAAGAGTTTTTTATAAGTTTGCCCGTATGGACGTAGCAAATGAGCGTAGAAAGAGCTTATCAAATCTCTCATCAACGCTCTCGGGTTTGCAGGCCCCGCTCCGTCCAGTATTTTGAAAACATGTGGAATTTCTCCTTAGTTTCAAAGTGACTCTGCAAGCCTACGTTTTGCAGCGGTTGGATCCCCGATACAATAATCTATGAAGGAATGGGATTTAATTTTATTTTGACATATAATTTTAATAATTTTTTTTACAGAAGAGGGGGCAAACGAGCATGCGGCTCACCTGATGTTAAGTGACTACCGCCGCCCATGATCAACCGCAACACCAGGGGAATTGCAGGTGCGTTGCCGGCCCTTTAGAAAGGACTGAGCTCTTTTCTTGAAGGTCCCCAGGTCGTATCGGTCCAGAAAAATCGCCGGTGGTAAACTATTCCACAGAGAGGTCGTACGCGGAAGAAAACTCCTTGTGAAACGTACAGTGGTGGACCGCCAAGCATCCAGATGGTGTGGATGGTATCGGGACGTTTGCCGCGTAGTGCGTTCACGAAATTTGGCGGCTGGGATTAATCTGAACAATTCCTCAGAGCACTCCCCGTGGTATATGCGAAAGAAAATGCAAAGAGATGCAACATCTCTTCGTAGCGCCAGTGAATCGAGCCGATCGGAAAGCACTAGGTCATCGACGATTCGAACCGCTCTGCGCTGGATGCGGTCAAGTGGAAGGAGCTCGTTCACGAAAATTGGCGGCTTTACTGATAAAAACACATTATTTTATCAGTCACATAAAAGTTATATGTAATGAAATGAAATGTCTTCTAGTATTTGTGTACAAAGACATGCGACCTGCGGTCTGGGGGTTGAAATTAGGATGCTTAAAGACTTTTTATTTTAAACATGTTAGGATCAACACTAATTTAGTTCAAAAGTAAGCAAATGTGTTCCGCTGAAAAATATTTTATTTTTAGTATTTATACACATTGAAGTAAAACTTTCATACATCCATTACAGCTTATCTCATAGATTTTTGGTTTCCCCCATAGAAATAATTATAGGGGGCATATGTGCCACAGTTGCCATGGTTGGCAAGCAGGTGATAACCGCAGTTTTTTAATTATTTTGAGCTATTATCAGAAAGATGCCGCTGCCCATTTCCTGTTTGATTTCCTACGGGATGATATAGGGCAGTGGATTCTCGTAAGCTTGCCACTACACGGCCAAACAATAGCCAATGAAAAAGCAAATATAATTGAAAATTTCTACAATCCCTTATTATTAATTTGAAGTAAACTTTACGGTCATTAAATGTACATTCGTTCTAAGAAGATTTAAATCGAATTATCGTTACCAAGTGAAGTTTCTTTGGTCGGGAAAGAAAGTGCGATAAAATTTGTAGGTATCCTCTTTTTGACATTTTTAATGATAAGTTAAAAAGTATACTTTTAATAATAAGGAATAATAGAATAGTTTCTAAAATAAGAAAAACACTTCAGTACGTGTAGAATTTTCAATGATAAAATAACTAGACGCATAGACGGATGGTGGATGATAAATAATGAAGTCTACCTTTATAAAGTGCTCGTGCCAAGTTACTAAGAAAATATTAGAAAACATATAAACATTGAATGATAATAAATTTTATTTAAATATTAATTAGTAGATTAAAAATAGAAACAGTCCACTTCTGCACTTCAAACTCCTGCACAGCTGCAAAAGAAGAATGACTATGACTGATTTGTTAGCAGGGAGATTCTATAATTAGGAGAATCGTTACACACTGCATCCTATTGCTGCTTTAGGTATAAAAGATTTAACATTACATTACACAATAACAATACAACATGTCAGAATGTAGCATTTTCTTTATAAAAGTATCTCACGAAACGTATTAAACAAATTTTGTAATAAAAACGGACCTCACATATTTCCCTCATGCGGGCTCTCAGGAGCGGAGTATTGGGCATCAACGTTGGCTCTGGGCACGTTTCTTCTAAATACTGAAGAATTGCCATCGATTCGATAATAGTTGTTCCATCTGTTATTGCAAATTGTATTATGAAATAAATATCAGCCTTGTAGATATCGATTTGGACACTAAAATAAAATACAGTCAAATGTCCTGGAACCTCCTTTTTTGGTCGGTGAAAGTGGGTAATAATATAAAATTATATATCTTTTTATTTCATACGTAATGGGTACAAGGTTCAATGGCACTTGTGACGTTATTACTTCTGTGTTTTGAGATGTTTGTTTCTGTGATTGTATTTGTTAAGAAATACGGTAGCTCAGGGGATAAGTGTTCACTTGAATATTAGAAGTATGCGAGCAAACAGAGGTCGAGGGTCGTTGGCAAAGAATTTGTTATTTGCTATTTTAAGTGCTGATTTAACTGAAAAACTCGTCAGCAAACCTGCACGCTTAAGATGTTGAAAACGAGACTTTTGGTAGACTATTCTTTACTACGTCATTTTTCCAAATGAGAAAAGTCCTGTGCCTAAGCTATTATTACTTTTTCAGTATTTATAATTATGAAATGTCTGTCATTTTTTGCGGCAAGAAAACTCACACATAACAATTAAAACAATAAACTAACAATTTCACACACACATATATACATTATAACAGTATCTCTCGGTGACAGCGACATACAGCTCTCTCGGATACAGCCTCGGATCAGCCGCTCGACCGATCCCCATATTGTATGTGGGCGAGCAGCCTGAGTTGGAAAACAAATCCGAAACATAATGACCGTTATTAATGTAATTTTGAAGTCCAAAAAGAATTAAATAACAATAATGTGATTAAAATTACCAATGAATACTATAATACATACTTAATAGAACGGGGGAGTGGGCGGAGCCCGTGTAGCCACTAACATGTCACTAACATGACAATTCACACTTATAAATGTCAATCAACACAATCAATCGCTTCCAATTTTCGTGTCAAGCGTCGCTGCATGCAAATTATTTAAAAAATGGCAAATTGTGCAATAATTACGTGTCGAAAGAACATCGGGAAATGGAATTTAAATAAAGAAGACATGTCCTACAACCAGTTTGAACCAGCAAGTCGAAACTATTTATATTTGAATATTAGAAACAAAAATAAAGAAATATTGATGTGTCAAAAAAAAATTAATCAAAAGTCTATAATGTGTAAATTCGCTCAGTATATCAATACAGCGAATCGGGTTTGTATTAGTGATAATACGACGTACTCGTAATTGCTTGTATGTGTGCTCCCGGCGACACCGAACTTCGTACAAAATAAGGTTGACAGCCATTCTATTGTGTATTATATAGTATTCTTTGAAAATTGCTTATATATGAAAGGTCTGAAAATCTGAATAATCTTTTAAGATATACATATTTATAGTAAAGAAAGAAGCTTCGAATGCAGTGTCAAAAATAAGAAGTTAGTTCCCTCCGACCAACACAAAGCAGATAATTTTAGGAGGTAAAATTTTAAGCTGTATAAAATACAACGAACTATGGAAAACATATATGCAGATATTTTTCATCAGCAATCACGAATTGATCAAGACGTTTATTTTAAAAAATCGTAAAATTACATTATTTTAATTTTATAAGTATACTTTAATTTTCTACACAATCATAATAATCTGTTATGATGTTAATTTAACAAAATATTTTTTTGGTTTAGTGCCTTATTAATTATTATCAATGTTTTGTACATGTAAGTACATATAATATGTTTATATAATAGCACACATAATATTATATACTTATTTTGATGTACATCAGTAAATAAATCATGAGCTAGATTATTTTAAAAAATGGGGTCTTTTAAAAATATAAGCCTCTCTTAAAAATCCCTAAATTAATCCTAATCTAATTATTTTTTCAGATAACATTGAAAAATATTGGTTTTTTATTATAATGAACCTTATGTTGTGACGAAAAATTGACTTTTGGTGTGTTTTGTTCGATGGACTTCGATATTTCATACATATACTTCAAAGTCGTGATTGTCGCGTTTTGTATAAAAGTTACCTTTGGTATGACGAACTGAACTGATTACACTCGTAACGCCAAAGCCCAGTAGGGAAGCGTAGTTTTGTCCTTAACAAAAGCGTTTCATCGTTCAATTTAGTGACCCAAATAGTTACCAATTCAGCGTGGCTTTTTCTATACGATTTATTAACTGGCGACGTGTTCGTTAAATATGGAGTGATTGACCGATCCATTTACGAATAGAAGTGGGCTCGAACTACGAATTAAAATGATAGGTTATTATTTAGATCGATGGCCTCGGGAATTTAAGTTGTTTCAATCAAGTGTTTTTTTGTGTAGTGTTACGAATATTTTGTGTATTAACATTTTCGTTTTTTTTATTTCTATTATTCGTCTTATTTTTATTTTGAAGAAATAACATTTTTCGTAAAATCTGATTACCATAATTACTATATGTTCTTTCATTCATTCTATCAGCCTATCTGAAACCACTGCAGAACATAGGTTTCCCCGGGGATATGCCATAGTTGCCACGCTTGGTAGGCAGGTAACCGCTTTTTCTTATTACATTGAGTATAAAACGGGATTATGGATTATTTACAACCTCACTGCAAAACACATTTGCAGTTTAGTTATTATTAGCTTTTCCCCGCGACTTAGCCCACGTGGAATATTACGTACGATTTCATGACCTTATCATTTTATTGTGCGGGACCCTAATTATTTTTCTAAAATAAAAGTAGTCTAAGTTAATCCTTATAACATTAACAATCTGTTTAAGTTAATCCTTATAATATGCCGTGTAGTGGCGGTTAAGAATATCCACTACCCCATATCTTCCCGTGGGTGTCGTAAAAGGCGACAAAGGGACACAGGCGGGAGATGGGCAGCAGCATCTTCCTGATAACAGCAACTGTATGACAAAAAAAAACTGCGGTTGCCAACCCGCTCGCCAAGCGTGGCAACTATGGCACGCACTCTGAGGACTGACGAGAAGATCCTGGAGCTGGAAGAAGAGATAAACAAGTTGCGCTGGAATATTATAGGATTATCCGAGGTCTGAAGAGAGGGGGAGGACACGGTGATTCTCGAATCCGGCAACTTGTTCTATCACCGAGAGGGCGACCATCTGTCCCAAGGAGGTGTCGGATTTATCGTCCACAAGTCTCACGTCAACAACGTTGTAAAGATTGGGAGTGTGTCGACGAGGGTCGCGTACCTGGTACTCAGAATCACCAAACGGTATTCGCTGAAGGTCATACAGGTTTACGCACCAACCTCGGCACATCCCGATGAGGAGGTGGAGGAAATGTATGAGGATATTTCCAGAGTCATGCATTGCTCCAAAACCCACTACACGGTGTTGATGGGAGACTTCAACGCAAAACTAGGCACAAGAGAAAACGGTGAGCTGAAGGTAGGGAAATTTTGAATAGGGCAACGGAACCGTAGGGGCCAGCAGCTGGCCGACTTTATGGAGAAAGAGGGGCTCTTTATGATGAACTCTTTCTTCCAGAAGCGGCCCCACAGGAAATGGACCTGGTCGAGCCCCGACGGTTCGACAAAAAATGAGATTGACTTCATTATGACGACCAGACGCCAACTGTTCAGTGATGTCTCAGTGATCGCAAGGGTGAAAACTGGCAGCGATCACCGAATGGTTAGAGGCACACTGAACCTAAACGTTAAGTTGGAGAGGTCTCGTCTAATGAAGTCAACGCTCCGTCCCCCTCGTGCTCTAATCCAGAATCCCGAAACCTTCCAGCTCGAGTGATGTAACCGCTTTCAGTGCCTAGAAGATTGCAATGCAGTGGACGATATGAACGACAAGCTCGTGGAATCTGTCCATGCGGTCGGAGCTAAGTTCTGCAAGAACGGCCGCAGAAGAACGCAAAAACTCTCCGATCACACTCTTAATCTCATGACTGGAGATGAGGCTGCAATCGTCAACAGATTTGACAGCATACAGGCAACTGAACAGACAGATCTCCAAATGCATGCGGCGAGACTTACGCAACTTTAATACTGCTCGTATTAAAGAAGCGATCGAGCGGAACCAGGGCTCCAAAGTCTTTGCCAGAGATCTGTCTGCCAGTAAGAGCCAACTGTCGAAGCTGAAGACTGAGTGTGGCAGCATCGTTTCCGGGACACCTGAGATTCTGAGTGAGATTGAGAGGTTCTATGGGCAGCTGTACACATCATCGTTGGAGCCACACGCAAGTGTGAGTAACGATCCAAGAGCAAGTCTTATCCGACACTATTCCGATGATATCCCGGACGTCAGTCTGAGCGAGATTAGAATGGCTCTCCAGCACCTTAAAAACGGCAGGGTCCCAGGCGAGGATGGAATTACAGCGAAGCTTCTGAAAGCGGGTGGAACACCGGTACTTGAAATCCTTCAGAGGCTCTTAAATTCCGTCCGCCATGGTGGCACTACTCCAGAAGCGTGGAGCAGAAGTGCGGTAGTCTTGTTCTTTAAGAAAGGCGACAACGCTCTCTTAAAGAACTACAGACCGATTTCCCTTCTGAGCCGCGTCTACGTGCTGTTTTCGAGAGTCATTACGAATCGTCTCGCACGCAGACTCGACGACTTCCAGCCTCCCGAACAAGCCGGTTTCCGAAAAGGCTTCAGTACCATAGACCACATACATACCCTGCGGCAGATTGTACAGAAGACTGAAGAGTACAATCTGCCACTTTGCCTGGCGTATATGGACTATGAGAAAGCCTTTGATTCCGTCGAAATTTGGGCGGTGCTACAGTCCCTTCAGCGGTGCCAAGTTGACTGTCGGTATATCGAAGTGCTGAAGTGTTTGTACAGAAGGGCTACGATGGCTATCCGAGTACAGAACCAGAGCTCGAAACCTATCCAACTGCAGAGAGGTGTAAGACAGGGTGACGTTATATCCCCGAAACTCTTCACCGCTGCATTGGAAGACGTTTTCAAGCTACTGGACTGGAAAGGATACGGTATTGACATCAATGGCGAGTAAATCACTCACCTTCGATTTGCCGACGATATAGTACTTATGGCAGAATCGCTGGAGGACTTAAGCACTATGGTCAATGACCTCAATAGTGCCTCCCAACGGATAGGTCTTAAGATGAACATGGAAAAAACAAAGATCATGTTCAATGTCCATGTCACACCTATGCCGGTAGTTGTTGGGAGCACTATGCTCGAAGTTGTTGACGAGTACGTTTACCTGGGACAAATAGTCCGACTAGGTAAGTCCAACTTCGACCGAGAGGTCAATCGACGGATTCAACTCGGCTGGGCAGCGTTCGGGAAATTACGACATATATTCTCGTCAGGTATACCTCAATCTCTAAAAACTAGATTGTACAACCAGTGCGTGTTGCCAGTGATGACTTACGGATCTGAGACGTGGTCCTTCACTGCTAGCCGTGTGAGGACGCTCAAGGTCGCTCAGCGAGCTATGGAGAGGGCTATGCTCGGAGTTTCTCTGCGTGATAGACTCAGAAATGAGGATATCCGCAGTAAAACCAGAGTGACTGACATAGCCCAACGGATTAGTAAGCTGAAGTGGCAATGGGCCGGCCATATAGCTTGAAGAACCGATAACCGATGGGGAAGAAAGGTTCTTGAGTGGCAGCCTCGTACCGGTAGGCATAGTGTAGGGCGACCCCCCACTAGATGGAGGGACGACCTGGTAAGATATGCAGGAAGTCGATGGATGCAGGTGGCTCAGGACCGTGCTTTGTGGCATTACTTGGGGGAGGCCTATGTTCAGCAGTGGACTTGTGAAGGGCTGTAATGATGATGATGATGATAATCCTTATAACAGTGAAAATCCCGTCAAAATCAATCTGGCCGTTTTGGAGATTAGCCGGAACAAACATTTTAAAAATTGTTTTTTTTTTGTACGTAGGTACTTTATATACTTCCATATACATTTAGCAAAAAGCTGTTATTTTGACAGTACGTTTGCATTGAGAAACATTCAACTCGTAATGCTTAGAGACAAATCGCATAACATAAATCACACAACATATTTTGTTGATGGTGGCGTTCGCACTCACAAAAACTGTGTAAAATTTTCAACGGATATTCAACCTTATCTTTCAACATGATCATATTTCTACAAATTTGTTTTCAAACATTTTGTTTCTGTAGTTCGTTGCCTCAGTGCTTGTTAGGCCAATAGACCGTTTGAGTAATTTTTACAGGAGCAATGTTTTTTTGTTTTTCTATGCTATGACTCAAATAAAACCGTAATGTTCGGTAGTTTCCAAAACTATGGCACATCTGGACTTCTAATAATCTGTAAAAAATCAAAACTTCTGACTTTAACACTGTGTAAAACCGGTTTAAAAATGGATATTGGACAAAAAAACGAAACTATAATTACGGTAATGGATATACACTGCATTCCTTGGGATGTTAGCCAAAAAGCAACCAAAAGTATTCTGTGATTGTTTGCCCTATAGCCTTACTTCACAATACAGGCTTTGAAATTAGACAAATCCACTGCGCATCATTATTGTATGTTATAATAAAATTAATAAATAAATTATAAATAGTTTTTGACAGACTAGGATCTTATCTAACAGGCCTAAATTAAAATTAAATGTTGAATTTATAGATATGTACTACCGGTGCCCTGTGGTGTCACTCGCGTATAATTTTAACGAAAGGTACTGTTGTTTTGAGTTAGCTTGACAAAAATGTGATTTTTGTGTGGGAAAGGAATTTATGTGCTGAATTACTTCTTCTATTTTGCTTTCGGCGGTCTGTTTTTTATGTGTTTTCCTTTAGAGGGTGTAGGAATCAATTTCAATTTGTTGTTGTAAAGTTTCTTGTAGAAATAATAAATTCTTTTAGCCGATATATCCAAAGTACCACAAAAACACTTCAGACACACTTTCACTTTTCGCTCGTTTTTCGAAAAGAAGTACTATATACTAATTCTTCAAATAGTTATTTTTACTCTACTATATTATAAATGTGAAAGTTTGTGGGGATAGATAGATGGATGTTTGTTACTTTTTCACGCAAAAGCTGCTGAACGGATTTGGATGTAACTTTGCACCCGGATGACTTATATCCTGGATAATACAGGTTACTTTTTTCTCGTGAAACAGCAGGGCGAAACTAGTACTTTATATTTTATCTCCCTATACTTTTTCAATTAGCAACCTACGGCTCTTTTTATTTTTAACCGACTTCCAAAAAGGAGGAGGCTATGTATTCGATGCGTATTTTTCGTTTACGAGTGATCCTCAGGTATTTTGGTTCCTTGTTAATTCTATCTTGTTATTGTGATTTCTTTGTCAAATAAGTTATTTTGTGTTTGTATTTTTTTTTTGTGTTACCGGTTGTGCCCCACGGTTGCACCCGCGTAAGGCCCATTCCTAGATTACTGGAACAAAAATTAGCCTATGTTCTTCGTTAGAGTTTCATCTATGTATGTACAAAATTTCATCAAAATTGGTTCAGCGATTTAGGCGTGAAAGCTTAACAAACATTCAAACAAACTCACTTTCGCATTTATAATATTAGTAAGTACATTTATATGCTCAGTTCAACATATTAAAAGCCCTTTAAAAATCCCTGAAACCCCTTCCAACCCTGAATTACTTAATAACGCCTTCAAACGCATACATACCAAATAAATAAACTGAACAAACAAACAAACGCGTAGTGCCCGTTACCATAAGAAAAGTAGAAATTCCCACTGAGAAAGGATATTATTTAGTATCAAATTAACTATTTTTAAGTGAAAATCCCGTCTAAATTGGTCTAGCCGACCCAGAGATTCGTCCGTTTGAAGAAACAAACAAACTCTTCAGCGTTGTGAGTATGACAAAAGTATGATTCTGAACCACCCTGTATTACAGACACAACGTGACCTAAAATAATACCACAATGACTAAAATCAACTTACATTTCGTTTCATTCAGTTTCGTCAGTACTGCGGTTATACTGTTTATCACAACTGGTCCAGGACATAATTTTCAAAGTTATGGAGACACTTTCCACCTTGTTTCACTTGTAAATTCACCGAAAAACATAAAAAAATCTTGCAGTTCTAACACCGTTTTGCGTCGCGAAAGATTGTAAATAAACAATATGGCGGAACAGCGAGGTGTGACGTCATGAGCGAGCGGGCCTGTGATTGGTTAATTTGGGGATATACGGCAAACAAGTACGCGCTGGAAATTCCGCTATATGAATGTTGGTTCATTTGTGTTGGTAAGCCATACAAGCACGAAAATTAAAATTGTAACTGTGGATATTGGTTTTTTAATATAGCCTTTTACTCTTTTATTGGTATAGTTACACGAGTCATTCTTGATTTAGATTGTGTAGAATTTTATTCTTAAACATACTACATTCAAAGGTCATTTTCGTACAAATTGGTCTATTGGCCAAACAAGCACTGAGGCGACGAGTTATAAAGATATAATATATATATGTAAATTAAATAATGTTTTTTCTTTACTTGTACTATAATAATAACGACCTCTAGACCGAATTTCGGTCACGGCGACCATCCTCAACGAAGTACAGCCATCTGCGCGGGACAGGGTTACAGTACCCGAAACTACGCGTGAGAACAATTATTGCACTCTCTATTCCCTCACTCTCAGAGCCCGATGGAACGGTTATCTGACACAACCGGATAGATCAGGCGCAGGACCAACGGCTTTGCGTGATCTTCGAGGCACGGGGATGAAACACCGTTAACTTAATAAATCCGGGTTGCAACTGAGAATTTCTTTACAGAAAATTTCAATACCTGCGCAATAAAATCAACAACGGAGCGCACGACCACTAGATCAACGAGGCAGAAATTGCAGTATAGTCACCTAGAAAAAAGGGCTGACAGAGTCTCGCTAAGAAACAATTGACGCACCGCAATGGCGGCCGCGTAACTATGTGTGAGTTACTATGCGAGTGCCGTTTGGAGCGTAATGGGGGGGGGGGGGGGGTAGACTTACTATGGTGTGTATGTGTGCGTGCCGGCTTGTTTGTATAAGCGAACCGATTTACTATGAGTGCGTCAGTAATGGTTTTAAGAGACGGCGTCCTCCCTTTTTTCTAGGTCCATGATTATAGTATATTTATTACTCTACACTTATACGACATATATAATACGTGAGGTTAATATGGTCATCCAGTTAATATGGCCCCTTTCTTATAACTCACAAACTACAGCTTTCTTTGCATAGATGCCTCTGTGATACGATAGCTCTTCATCAGTAAATCAAATGATAAAGGGTGAAAAAGGCGCTACTTTATTGACGCCGTTTTGTTAGTTGAAATTATAGTAAATATTTTAGTTTTTTTTATAGGATAGGGTGACAAAAGAGCACACAGTCCACTTGATGGTAAGTAGTTGGTGCGGCCCGTAGACATCTACATATATCCTCAATTACAAATCAAAATGCAGATGCGTAGTCACCCGTGAGGACTAAGATGGAATGCCTCGTTTCCAGTAAAAAAGGGTTTCTGGTTCTCAACACTCACCATACGAAATACAGCAGCATTATGCTACTATTTCACGCTGGTATTCTGTGAGAGCGTAGTCTTTCCCCGGTCGAGCCTACCCATTCGTGCTACAACTATACTACTAATATAACTGCTGCTGCGGCTCTACCACGTAAAGTGTTTATAGTATTGTGTAGTGTAGTAATATTTTTTATAGTTAATATTTTGATGTGCTCCTAGTTATTATTAAAGCCTGTTTACTATTTTTTTTTAAATATATAGACTTTGTATTTTTGTCTCTATCTTTTTCTCAAAGTTTTGATTTTATATGGCGGTAAAGTTTAAGGTGACCATTTTACCCTCACGTACTATAAAGATTATATACTATAAAGATATGTGCGGGCTTATATATTTTTCAAAGCACAGTGCTGTCAATGACGTGGATAATACGGGAATGTGAAGTGCCATCATTAGCGGGCGGAGTATTGTGTGATGGCGACGGGCTATTGTCGCTTGATGACGATAGCAATATTGAATCACACGCGTGTGACACCCGGAATTATCGACAATTTACTGCTTTTGTAAATTATTTAATTAGTTTATAACGTAATTGCATTTATAGGATGATTAAGGGTCCACTATATATAATTATTTGGGAGTGTATTCTTTTTATAGAATAATGGTGACAAACGAACGCACAGTCAACCGGATGGTAAGTGGGTGATGTGGCCCAGAGATATCTATACTCGATTAAGAATCAAAATGCAGATGGGCTGTTACTCCCGGGGATTAAGATGGAATGTTTCCAGTAAAAAGTGTCTCTGGTTCTCTACACTCACTAGACGAAGCATTGTAGCATTAACCTGCTATTTTACCTGGTATTCATGTGTATGATAGATAGATAGGGATATGTACAAATAGGGGCGAAAATAGGCATGCCGGATCGGAAGACCAAAATATTTGGAGAAAATTTTAAAATGTCGGGATTTTGGCGTTGTTGTCGGGAGAAATAAATATTAAAAATAACAATATAAAATAAGAAGTAATTTTTTAAATAAATAGGCTATAAAAAGACTCATAACATTGTTGTTTACACATAACTAATTTAAGTACACTTAATTTTTAGGTTGCCACCTGTATTTGGCATTGGACTTTATTGAGTCCACCAATTTTGTTCCTTTAGTTACCACTAAAGGAACAAAATTCAATAATCATTCAGAAAATTCAATAAATTTACTTTAAAGTTCAACCTAATTACTAACTCAGCTTTTATTCAAAGTCAGCTACGATGTGAAGAGAAGCTGTTTTTCTGGAGATTTTGTTTTTTGTCGGGAGTCTGGAGATCATTTGAAATGTCGAGAGAATTCAGACGAATCCCAACCATCTGACAACTTGGCGAAAGGGTGTTCCTTTTCTCCAAGTACGAGGGCGGCACTGAAAATTTCGGGAATCAAGGAAGTGACACAACATTACTATTTTAAAAATGTATTTATTGCTTTTCGAAGTATTCTCCGTGAAATTTGATACATTTTTCCAAACGATGGAACCAATCATTGAAGCAAACATTCCATTCGGAAGTTGGGGTCTCCAAAGTGGCCGTTTTGTAGGCGTCCACAGCTTCTTCAGGTGATGAAAATCTCTGTCCACGCAATTTATTCTTTATTTTGGGGAAAGTATAGAAATCATTAGGGCTTAGGTCGGGGCTGTATGGCGGATGGTCTAATAATTCTATGTTTTCTTGCTCTAAAAACTCTTTTGTTCCGTGTGCGGTGTGAGAACTCGCACTGTCGTGATGGAGGATGAAGCGGCGGTTGCAGTTCTCTTTACGGAGTTCAGAAACGACCTGTGGCAAACAAATGCTAGCATACCTTTCTGCATTAACCGTTCTTTGTCCCTCATGAGGAATAGTCGTAACATGGCCGTATTTGGAGACAAAAGTGGCCACCATTTTTTTTGCAACACTCCGTGAACGAACAATTTTTGTTGGCTTTAACTCATTTTCGAACACCCAAACTCGTGACTGGTTTTTTGCTTCGGGTTCGTACGCATATATCCAGGATTCGTCACCTGATATAATATTGTATACAGCATTTGAGTATCCTGCGTGGAATCTTTCGAGAGTTCTGACGCACAAAGTAACGCGAGCCGCTTTTTGCTCTTCACAGAATGAATGCGGTATCCATCGGGAAAACAACTTTTTACACCTAATTGTTCATGCAAGATTATTTGTATTTGACTCATGCCAATGTCACAAGTTGCCTGAATTTCGCGGTATGTCACATGTCGATCTTTCTCAATCAGCTTACGCACAGCATCAACGTTTTCTTGGGTGACTGCAGTTTTTGGGCGACCTTGACGGGGATCATCACTGTGCTTGACACGTCCACGTTGAAATTCAGCAAACCAGCGATAAATTGTGGTTTTGGATGGGGCTTCATCACCAAATGCAGAAATCATCCGGTCACCACACTGTTTTTTTGTTAAACCACTTCGAAAGTCATAATAAATTATCGCACTTGAATTTTCTCGAGTCAATCCATTTTCTCAACGACTAAACAAGTTTGACAAAACCTTGTGACAAGACCGAGAATCTTTGTTTAAATAAATAAATGGTATTCGATTTTTAAAACCAAGGAGTTTTCAATTAAAAAAATTTTAATATGACAGGAACAGTGGAAATATTCCATTCCCGATACTTTCAGTGCAGCCTTGGTAGTCCTCATTTATTGTAAGGTACGTGAGGGTAATATCGTCACCCCAAGCTTTGCCGCCCTGTAAAACCAAAACTAGGGGGAGGACAGAGACAAAAACAAAAAATAGTACCTATACTGTAACTAATATATTAAGGAAAAATAGCAAACAAGCCTTGGTGAATAATTAGATAAAATCGACGAAAATATTAACTATAATGTCAACTGTCAAAATGGCGTCGCTAAAGCAGCGCCCTTTTGACCTTTTATTATTTGATTGACTGATAAAGAGCTATCGTATCACAGAGCCATCGATGCAAACAAGGCTGTAGTTTTTAAGTTATAAGAAAATTATCATATTAACCGGATGACCATATTACACTCACGTACACTGTGCTGATTAGACAATTAAGTGATGTGTACCGTGTGTTAAAATTTCAAAGTACCGAACGATCGAGTACGACACTGCCAACACTAGTAAAGTTGTTCACTGCAATTGTTTTGCCAAGTACAGAGTTAGTTGCAGCCGGCCATGGTCCTGCAATGGCTATTTACTTTTTAAAGCACTGCAACTCAAATATTATTGGATATTTTAAAAACAATTGATTGAAAACGTTTTCCAAATATCCGATGGTAACAAATTACATTGCGTAGATGGTTTTTGTATACCGTCATCATAGAATTTAGAAACCGACAAAACAAACACTTCAAAATGATAGCTCACTCAATAATGTTAGGGCGACATTGTTATTTCAAGCGAAAATCAAAGTTCGCGGCGTGATTGTGAATTTCCAATCAACTTAGATCGGATTGGTTTCCCAATTCAAGTTTTCTCCATAACGGGAGCGGTGTCGGGAAAAATTCGATTTCCTCGAGTGCCTTTTTCTCGGTGCTATATTATGTTGTTACATTTTTAATCGGATGTGTTCGCGTTTAAGCGAAAGCGAATTTTTTTGTGATAGACATTGAAGTAATATGTACTTACGTACTAGAACAGCTATTTCAAACAAAACATGTGCGCTACTCTGTGTTCGCGTGGTTGGTTTTTTTTATCATAGAATAAACATAGGTAGAATGATCAGTAGGTAATAATAGATTGTATTGTTAAATAGGTAAATTATATCGAGAACAATTTTCAAATTTTGTCATTTATTTTGTATATTATATTTCCTTATTAAATATTATATTACATAATATTATATCACAATTACATTTTAATGATATTTTTATCTAAATATTTTAAAAGATATTTATGTCAAATATAAAAAACATACTAAATGTATGTTTAACAAAACTTATTAATATAAAACTTAAATTACAAATATATTTATTTAAATTAGAATAAGAGTCGTTCATAAATGCTGGGCACGCGAGAGCTAAAAATGGACGAGTTTATTCCACATTGACTTAATATAAAAGAATAATGAGCAGATTTAAATATAAAAAATTGGCCCAATTATGATAACTCATATATGTTTCTACAAAAAAAAATTGTATATAATAATATATTCGTCCTGTACTTAAGTATCCACAGAAATGTCGCATCTGAACAAATTAATTCCATAATATATATTACATGACACAAGATGGCGTCTTAGGAATAACTTGTTTTATTATTAATTTATAATACTTTTTTATTCATTAAGTATCTTATTAACCGATGTAAAGTAATACCTTGGTTATTACTGACATTTCTTGAATTATTTGCGCAATATCTAAGTATACACGACGGCATATTTTTATCATGAGATTTTTTTTAAATCAACACAACACGTGGCAACCCTACAAGCGCCTAGCGAGTGACTGATTAAAGTGCAGTGCATGCACCGCAGTTGAGTGAAACAGAGTAGCTGAATGCAGTGTCGCCTCTAGTACGTAGTACATAGTAGCTCAATGGTGATAGACGCGAAAGAATCTTGTGTCGTGCAAGCATCTTAAAGAACGAGTATTCTCGAACCTTTTCGGAATTCCATTCACCTTTAAGTATGTATTAAAGCCTTTTATCGGCCCATGGACATAATGGATCTGGCGGAATAATAGCCAACAGGCCTCTACTTGAAAGTATGTCGTGTGAATAGAAAAATATTCAAGTTATTTTTAAAGTTATTTATAAATACGTAGGGTTTATATTTATTTATATTTTAGGTACCGAAAGTTAGTATTTCTAATCCATCACCTACAGAAGTCCTATTTTGCAGGTTGTTAGTACGATGACGTATTCATAAGTGATTTTTTTAACCAACCTTAAATAAGGAGGAGGTACACAATTCGACTGTATGTTTTTTTATCTGTGAACTTTTTCTAGGTGAGCCGATTTTAATGATTCTATATTTGAAATATTTATTTGAAAGCTGGTGCTTCTCGTGTGATACCATATAAATTTGATTAAGATCTGACCAGTAGTTTTCGAGTTATCCTTAATAATGCGTATTTAATTGACATCGACTACATTGATGATGTTCTCAATTTATTTATATTGAAGTCGGTTGTACAAATGTTTCAATTACACCACTTTTACTTGCTCGCTTGAAAATGGCGCAATTTTACGGTAGATTAAAAATAAAAATTTATAGAGTAATTGACTTATATACGTGGTACAGCCATGCTGCGGTTATATTTGAAGTGCAGTTGTAGCACGAATGGGTCGGCCCGACCGGGGAGGGACCACGCTCTCACAGAATACCAGCGTGAAATAGTAGCTTAATGCTACTGTATTTCGTATGGTGAGTGTAGAAAACCGGAGATCCTTTTTACTGGAAATGAGGCATTCCATCTTAGTCCTCACGGGTGACAACGCATCTGCATTTTAATTCGTAGTTGAGGATTGATGTAGATGACTATGGGTCACAGAAACCACTTACCATCAGGTGGACTGTGTGCTCGTTTGTCACCCTATCCTATACAAAAAAGACTAGAGATAGAAAATTTTGTATAGATTCTATAATGCCAAACTTCTTCAAAGAAAAGTAGTCTACAATATATTATAAATATAGGTTTTAATGGTTTAAATTTAGAATGTTCGTGCTAATCCTATACCTTTAAACGACCAATTCTTGTATATAAATATATATATATATATATATATATATATATATATATATATATATATATATATATATATATATATATATATATATATAATCGGAATCTCGGAAACGGCTCCAACGATTTTCATAAAATTTTGTGTGCAGGGAGTTTCGGGGGCAATAAATCGATCTAGCTAGGATTTATTTTTAGAAAATGTCTTTTTGTCCGTGCTTTTAGGCAATGAAAAACTGCTACAATATCGTTATAATAAGAAGGTAAATTTTGACAGATTGATAATGATTATAAATAGCTTAATTGGTATATTGGGCGGTCACGAAATCGTAATACCGTGGTTCGAGCCGAGACCGACCGACTTTTTTTAATTTTTTTTTCAAGTTTCTTTCTTTTTTGAGAAAATCAATTTTTTCGAGCCCTTTTTTTAGTATTTTTTAAAAACACGAAAATTTAAATTAAACTAATTGCACTCATGATTTTACATTCAAATAACCAGTTCAGTTTTTTCTATTATATCGCTAAGATCAAAAATATTATTCGTATTTCATCAGTATGTAATTTGTATCTAAATGTAATTTCCAAAACACACGAATTTAAAAAAAAAACCGAGCGAAAAATACCGAGCAAAGCTCGGTCAACCGGGTACTGTATATTTAATTTCAATATTTGCTAAATATAAATGAATACCAAAAATAACTTTGATGACAAAATCTTTCACACTATGATATAAAAAAAAATCACTTTAATACTTATAAGTAACATATTTTTTTAAGCCTGGCCATAAATTAAAGTAACAGCATTTGAAGTATTACTGCTTAACAATAAATACTTTGGATTGAGATTATTACGACTGTCCCCGATTCTCTGATACTGCATCCGAACTTTACCTTTGTTATCACATAACGCCAACAGCTTTTGAAGTCCAATACACGTCTTGAAAAATTACCTTATATTTACGTACGTAACACGTATAAATTCTACACGAACAATGCAATTTTGCACACAAAAACTTACCGATAACAAGCGCGGGAACTTTTTGTGCCGGGTTGATAGTACGGAACTCTTCCGTTAGATGGCGCTTCTCACGAAGAATGTCCACAGGTTTTTCTTCGAATAATATATTCTTGAAATGCAGGCCGGCGCGCACTCGCCAAGAACACGAAGATAGCCAGAAGGCATACAACGTTGTTCGAATTTTAACCTTTTTAATAAAGTATATTTCCATATATATCAGAAATGCCAACTTTTGTGTACATTAGATCTACATTTTATCTTAAAAATGTTTCAAGAATCACGACCAACTGGTCGTAGACGAAGTTTTGAGGATAGGGAAATATAATATGTTTATATATATATATATAAACATATATAAAAAATATAATTTATATATATATATATATATATATATATATATATATATATATATATATATATATATATATATATAAATTGCATAATTTTCATGTACATTGTGTTTAAGTACGAGATGAACTCTCGCTATATATTGGTAGATAAGCAAAATAAATGTTCAAATAGCTATATATGTGAAATATAACCTTTTTATTTAAAGGGCCAAAATACCACGCCCATGGGGATTAAAACAGTTACAGATAATAGCAGATTTAGAATTATTTTAATACCTTAAAATTAATCGGTGTACAAGGGATTATAGGGCGATTGTGTGTGCAAAAACAGGTTTTCTGTGGGTGCGACGCACTTATCACTTTCGTAGTTCATAGATTCAAGAGCAGGAATCCGACGCGACCGGAGAGAAATCAGGCACAGGATCTACGACTTTATGTGCTTTCCGGGGTACTTACTGAGAATATATAGACTGAAAAACCCAATAACTAATTTTGGTCCACCTCGGGATTCGAACACGGGACCACATGATTAGCAGTCACGCCTATGATAACTAGACCTATTAGGATCAAAGTGATCCTATGTTAGTGCTGTACTTATCATGTAGTGTAATCGCTTTCCAAGTTAAGGCATAATTAGTGATCGACTAAAATTAACTTCGCCACTTTGACCACCATTGCTGTATAGTATGTGAATGTACTTGATCTAATTTATGATATAAATTATAAATATGATGTCTTCTTTCATTTAGCACTTATAATAAAAAAGTCTATATTAATAGTACAAAAACACTGGTAGCATTTTTGTTTGTTTGTTTGTAACAGATTAAAAAAATGTTTTATCTATTACAAATAGATAGGTTAGGGAAGGAGGTCCGTAGGAAAGCGCTAAATAGGTGGCGCCACTGTAGCTACAGGCAAAATTTTAAAGTAGGTACTTTTTATGAATTTTTTTCTTACTTATAGACTTTCACCATAATTCTTTTTACAATAATTATGTGGCGCCACTGTAGCTACAGGCAAAATTTTAAAGTAGGTACATTTTATGAAATATTTTCTTACTTATGGACTTTCACCATAATTCTTTTTGCAATAATTATTTTATTGCTTCCAAAATTTTTATTTTCAAAATCACTCTCAACGTATTTTACGGCGATTTCTCATACCCTGTCGCTACTTGAGCGCTGTTGTGGAGAGTTTTTGAACTGTTATTTACTGATTACAGATGGACACATTTTCAACTATTGGAGATTGTTCTCCTTACCTCTATACTCCATGGTTAGGTATTCGTGGTCAGTTTTATGCTTTTATTTTGGAGTTATGAATAATCAGGCACAAAATATTTTAGGCTTGCTATATTTTGAGATAATTATTTTACCATTTAATGATAATTTACTGCTTTTCGCAATTAAAGGATATGAGACAAGAAAGGGAACGTTATAAAATTTCTTAGGCAACTACAGCATTACATGGATTTTTAATTGCACTCCTTATATAATTGTAGACAATAAAGGACGCAATTCATCATTCATCCTTTCTATAAAAGAAAGTACTTACTGTAGTATTGTAACAATAAACGGGGAATTAAGTAAATTTCCCTCTATTTATAACACGTTTGAACTATGTAGTAGGTAAGTAAGATATTGTTAATGGATGGTATTGGTAAGTCGATATTAGAAATGTGGGAAGAAACCGCCCACTGTAACATGAAAAGGCTTTATAGCAAAGTTAGCGGTTGACCAGTTGCGGTTTCCAATCTTCGTTCTGCAACTGTTATGTCAATTAGCCTACCTAATGTCTTTTTATATTTCTATCATCAAATATTAAGTTTTTTAAATGGCTCTTGATTAATAAGTCAATTATAATGCGAAGAAAATTAGGATAACAATCTAATAACTTATTAAATAGGTAAGTAAATTAAATTATAATGTTAATCGCCATCTAGCGGCAAACTGGGAACAGAAATTTTGCACAAAGTTTCCGATAACTAGGCCCAACGATTCTGTGAATTAGTTATGTCGGTCACAACGCTGCGTGAAAAAGTAGGGAACAAGATAAGTGTTTGTATGACCTCATAATAATAATGTTTAAATTGTTGTTTTGCGCGGAACCCTAATCATTTTACTACAAAAACGTAGCTTATGTTGCTTCTTATAACATCAACTATTTGCCAGGAACAAAGGAAAAGTTTTTGTTATTAATACCACATACTTTCATATGCATTTAGGGAAAAGCTGTTTTTTTGACATAACAGACATTTCAATTTTATTTATGTGTATTGAAAATATATTTAATAGCGCCAGAAGTAATGGTTTATTAACGTTCACAAATCACTTTTGATATTGTTTTTACCAGTTTATATAAAACTTACTAGAAATAATGTTTTAATATAAGAAATGAGGTTAGAACTTTTCCATAGGATATTTTAATACCTATCTTTACTCATTTCACATACTGATAACCGAATCGTATATTAGTAAAGAAGCGGTGACTGATGATATTTAATAAACATAACGATAGTTAGTGCTTTTTTAATACCAAATGTCTAATGAAATCGGATTAAAACTACAAAGGATGCACTAGACAAAATATTGTATTAAAATATCTTACCACCATTGTAGGCTGAGGAATAAAACTATTTTGACAATTGAATGATCATTTTTAAGTAATTAATTTATTAACATTAAACAATATTTATTAGCTTATTGCATTTGTTTAGAAGATAAAACTTAATAAACAGCTGATGTTAAGTGACAGCTATCAAACATGTTTCATTGCAAGCCGCTACGCAATCGGCATTTTTTACGTAATTCTATGTTCTTAACATAGATGGCAGTATTTTATGTGTAGCATATTATGTTACCCAAGTCAACACAATTTATTACCTTCACCATATGAATTACTCCGAAGAAAATGAAAAAGGTAGGTAAATAATACACATTAGTGCTGATATACATTTTTATTTACATAATATATTCAGACACAATACTCTAAAATATTATTACTTCTATTAATACAATGTATCTATTATTGTAAAATACATCATTAGTAGGAGAGCGTTAAAATCATACTGAATTGCTTACCAAATCGGAAACAGAAATCTATCTGTTTTAAAATGGAATTACATGTTATAGCAATTTCTTATCCCAAAAACCATTAAGTATAACTGTAAATCAAAATAATATGTATATTATATTCTTTTTTACCTGTTCATATTGTACAAGTCATTCTTTTCTGTTTACGATATTCTCTTTTCCTTTGTTTAAAAGTTCTCTATCTATGTTACCGTCGATGATATTTCGTAATAAAACCTATAAATAAATGTCCTCAAAATAATTTAAATATTAGAAGGGAGTATACTATATATACTTTGATGTCAACTTAACGCACCTACTTACCCAGCCCTGTGGTGAGGTTGTGTGGCCAACTATCCCTATAAGGTGATGGGGCGTTAACTGTTCCAGCCATGTTCCAGCTTTCAACACTCATTGATTTTTTTCTTTCAATTTCCTAAAATTTCGCCAGGTTCTACTTTATTGATTCAAGACTTTTACCATGAAATAAATAAAGGTTCAAGTATTGTTAACAATAATTATTAAAGATTGTTTCAAGAAATTCACACTCTAAATTAACATATTTCAACCTATGGAGAAATATTATTTGCATGAAATAGAAATTATGAGTTGTAAAAAATATTGCAAGAAAATAATGTAGCATGGTCAGCACGTTTTTCAGGTCCTTTTTTAGTTAAAATATATAGGAAAACAGTAATAAATAATTACGTCGAACAGGTACTAACTTAAGGTACTTTTTTAATTTTTATCAGTCGGTTACAGCCCATTGTTGGACGTGGTAATCTATATAATAGATATATAAGCGACATGCTACTGACTGACTATGACAGACTGACTTATCAAGAGATACCGTTAAAAATGTTAAAAAAAAGAAAAAAAGAAAGATCTCTAAAACTATACACCTGATTTTGACACTTGAAATTCAGTACTCATTTCGCAATGTAGACGCTCAATAAGAACGGATTTTACGATAGTCCCATCAGAAAAAAATTCTTGATATTTTATATCTAGGTTCCACAATAAAATAACATCGTGCGCCCAGTGAAGCGGGCGGGTGAGTTAAGCTAGTCTTCTTTATTATACAACACTACTCATGACCTTATTCCACAGCAAATAGGATGACCAAGCCGATCTCTTATGGTATAATTTATTCCACCGCATTGAACGTTTTTGTAGCTTTTTCGAAACTGACCATAATATATTTTAATTACACTTATACTTTTGTAAGTCGACTTGTAACTATTGGATCACCAGTATTTATTTTGCTGTTCCTAATATTTTCTCATACTCAATTAACATTATGATAATTGCCTTTATTATTATTATTATTTTCCGTTGCAAATTATTAGTTATTTATGAGCTTCATAAACAACTAATAATTTGCAACGGAATATAGCCATATTTAGTAAAACCACCAGATGATTTCAAACATTTTATAAAAAAAAACATCATTTTAATATTTTATTAAGTGATTTTTACATGTTTGGGCTAATTGTTAATGTCCACCTCGTTGTAAGAACAATATTTTATTTTAAAAGCATTATCATTCATCATCATCAATACGGCCCATATATTTATATACATACAGAATGGGTCCCACATATATGAAATAAATGAAACCATATACTTGTTATCGCCTTTGCTGACGATATACAAAAAATGAACGTAATCGGTCCAGTAATTAGGTCAAAAAGGAGAGTTTTAATTTTAAGCAAATTTGAACACTCTATAGAATTGGGTCACTAAGTCAATGATTCAATGAACTTGAATGAATCCTTGAACATTAAAAAGCGACGTTGCCACGCAGTGCAAACTATTGGTATTGCGACATATCGACAGCGGTGTCTTTTGTCGGCGTGCCACCCGCGTGCAACGTTGTCACTCTTCCAAGGGGTCAAGGTACGTTGTCTAAACAGAGTGTTCACTTTTACTGAATTTATTTTAATATTTATTTTGTTTGAAAATTTCACTTTTTTATTTTACGGGTTTTAATTTAATATTTAATTTTTCTACACTTCTACGGACTAGTATTACTTGTGGTTTCATTTATTGCATATATGTGGGACCCATTCTGTATATTGAACGCTTTGCGGGCGAGTTAACAACCGTAGTTTTTTATTGTTATTTTGAGTTGGAAGTTGAGAGTTGAAGATGGAGCCGACCATCTCGTGTTTTAGTTTCACTCTGCCGCCTTTTACAAAACTCACGGAATGGGACTAGTTACAAAATAAAAATATAATAGAGATAGATGATTCAGGATCATGCTAAATGAAAGTTCATAGGGTCTGCCTACACCTTTCGGTGACAGACCTGGCAGCTTTTTGAAGCATACATATATTCTGAAGCGTTTATGTTTCCATTATTGCATCCTGCATTTCATTGGAAATTTCTCTTCATTTGTATCTTGTTTTACTTTTTAAATCCTTGAAATGCTATTACACAAGTTGGCAACCTTTAATGATGAGTATAGATTATACTGCTCAGCAATGCAGGAGGGCAGGAATTTTTTTTTATTAAGTAGCTAAACAGGCTGTTGTTTTAGTTGTTAATTATAAAATGGGAGACAAAAAGAAGAAATGTTATTAAAAATAAAACTTTGCTGCAACTGAAATGATTTAAAAAACTATGTTTATTATACCTAGTAATACTTACAGAATATCTTATTATGTAATTATTGTTATATGATTAACATTTTTATTGATAGTTTCTTTTTAATCTAATGAAATTGATAGGTAAAGCACATACATAACTTTTTAAACTATTATTTAAAATAAATAGAGCGTTTAACATAAACGAAATGTCTATATAATAGATACGATTTAAACGTTACCTACGTAAACGTACTGGGCATGATATATTACTGCTCAGATAAGATAAGATCACTTTTCTCATCCCAGCTATAGCGTATGCTACAAGATGTTTTAAATGTAAAATAAAATAGAAACCACATTTTGTTTTATTTAATAAAATGACAAAAAGTTGAGTAGGTTACATTGTGTAACAAACAATGCTGAAATTAAACCTCAAGATTATAATTTTTTCAATTGCAGCTATATTAAAATGGATGTAGGTACTTAGAATTATCTTTATGTAGCAGTTGTATATAATATTAAAACGCTTTCCAAAATCAAAATATATAATATTTTTATTTACTAGACCACGATGTTCCTACTTTGTTATAACAGTGTTATTTTAAGGGTAGGTCCCATACATTTGTAATGAATTTGGTCATATTATTGTACTAGTTTTTAGGCATGCTTACTATGATACATTATCGCAGCTAAGGCAAAATCAAAGCGAGGACTATATTATATAGTGATTATTGTACGTTTTATTGCGACGATTAATTTATTATCCCCAACGCAGTGGTGAGCCTGGCGGTCGCACGAAGATAGCCCTCGTTTGAGCGGTCACGATCCTGTTTCCATTATTATCGGGTAAACCGTAGAGTGCGTGCAAATGTCGACGATGGTGAAGCTCGTGACCTCTGTGAGATAAACCTTGCAGGCGGCTCCAAAGTGAAAACAGTCGCTTTTTCACCGTCTTCTTCCTGTCCGACGTAGTTCCTGACAAGTTTAAAGATAATTTCAAGACTTCTTATTATTTTATAAAATTTCTATATTGTCTTAAATCTGTATGTATGTTCCGTATCCTATTTGTTTTAGAGCCCACAGTCATCAGTCACAAGAGCCCAGTAGTAGGTCTCTAGAATTTGATTTTGTAGTCTGCAGCAATTCGAGGGAATATAGTAATAGCAAATTGAGACATTTCGGTACCTGACTCTTTAAAGCAAAATAAGATCCAACAAAGTTAAAATATTTATTAACAAAGTCTAACTTTCGTTACTCAGGTATCAGGTATTAGAAGGTGTCTTTTTTGAAGAATGATGGAGTGAGAGAAGTCCGTTGCACTTCTGGAAACAAACTGACTGAGATATATACATTATAATAAAATAAAAATTGAAAGGGTCATGAAAGAAACTGATGGAAAAATTTGGGATGTGCAAGCGGGATTTAGAAAGGGAATAGGATGTACAGATCAAGTCTATTCCATGCGCATGATCGCGGAGAAGTTTCTGGCCAAAAACCAAAAGGTTTTTTGTGCGTTCATGGACTTGGAAAAGGCCTATGACAGAGTGGATAGGGATTTGCTATGGCAAACACTGAACTCATTTGGGTTGAGGGCTGGCTTGATACAGGCATTGGAGTCTCTTTATAGGGACTCTAGTGCTTGTGTTAGGATTAACGGGGTCTACTCGGACTGGTTTGACATCCATACAGGTGTCAGACAGGGCTGTGTGGCTTCCCCGTGGCTGTTCAACCTATTTATGGACAGTTGTTTGCAAAATTTGAAAGTTGAAGAATGCGGATTAAGCATGGGTGAGTTAACCGTCAAATGCCTTTTGTACGCCGATGATCAAGTCATTCTTGCGTCGTCGGCGGCCGAGTTGCAAATGATGGTTACATTAATGAACGGATCATTAAAAGAAAGGGGTATGAAAGTGAACGCAAGTAAGACGAAGGCTATGGTTTTTGAAAGAGAAGAAAGTAAAACGATTTATGAAATAAGAATAGAAGGGGAGTTGATCGAGCAAGTAGATGAGTTTGTATATTTGGGCTGCGTATTTAGCAGGGATGGGAGATATGATAAGGATATAGAACGACGAGTTAATGCGGGAAATAGAGTAAATGGGGCCTTGCACTCTATTGTGAAGAGTCAAAATGTGTCGAAAAAGGCACGTATGGCAATTCACAATGCTGTCTTGGTCCCTACTTCAATGTATGGTAGTGAAAGTTGGGTGTGGCAGAAGAAGCACGAGAGTAGAATAAACGCAGTAGAAATGCGGTCGTTAAGGAGTATGTTAGGGCTGAATCTGAATGACAGGGTAAGAAATTGTGTAATAAGAGAAGAGTGTGGTTTGCAAGATGATGTTGTGACCAGGATTAAGAAAGGAATGCTTCGGTGGTTTGGTCATGTGGA
This sequence comes from Parnassius smintheus behrii, assembly GCA_036936625.1. NCBI lineage: Eukaryota > Metazoa > Arthropoda > Insecta > Lepidoptera > Papilionidae > Parnassius > Parnassius smintheus. The sequence continues at coordinate 45,653,227 of JAUPFT010000001.1, read as the reverse complement.
AAGAATGAATGAGGAAAGAGTGACAAAGAAAATTTATGTTGCAGAAGTGAATGGCAGAGTCGGAAAGGGACGTCCTAGGCGAAAATTTATCGACCAAATTGGCGATTTATTGGAAACGGGCCAAATTAGGAGTACCCTTAACCGACGAGCATGTATGCGTAGGTGTATGGATGTGAAGGAGGCGAGAGAGGTGTGTCAGGATCGTGCCAAATGGAAATCTGTAGTCTCTGCCTACCCCTCTGGGTGACAGGCGTGAGTGTTTATGTATGTATGTATGTAATAAAATAAAAATAATTAACTTAGACATACAACATTTGTACATCATTTTTCCTCACCATTTAACTCGTGATAAATCAAAACACAAACTTGGTTGTTCGCATTCTACAAAAATGGCGAACACCTTATTCCTTAGTGATAATAACAGTAGTATTTTACTTTAATAACTTATATTATGAAAAGGCATCTTTCGAAATACAGTTTAATATGTAACATAATTAAAATATACAAAATGTGACCTGCTCAAAGTTCAAAAACTTTATTAAACTAAGTTTGTATAAAAAGGTTATTATAATTATTAAGATTAAGAAATTTATGGATGACAATAATTACTGGGAAAGGTGATCGCTACCAAGCTATTTCTTATTTGTTCTGTGTTGTTATTTGTAACGTATATGGTTGTAAGCTGTTTTTGTTTAAAAAGTCCCGCTGGGTATTTTGCTGGTTCTTTCCGAATCAGTGGTAAATTAAAACAAAGTGACTTTCACTAAATATTATTTATAATCTATATTGAATAAAAAAGTTTCTTGTCTATAATGTGTAATTTACGAAAAAGGTTCGTAACAATAAAAAATACGATAATTGTAAAGTGAAGATCTATATAAATTCAATTAAATTTATATAAAATATACATCAATAAATCTACGAATCTTTTAGTATCGGTACTGATTTATTTTCTTTCGAATCTCAGAAGTATATCTCTCGAACTGATAAATTGCGTTTGGGACATTTACTTTCCATTAGAAATACTTTATTATTATCTTCACGCTATTAATGTCGGATAGCCATCCAAATGGATATTATTTCCTCAATGCGACGTCATTTACTATCGAAATGAAAGTTACCTTTAAACATTTATTTCGCAGTTTTTATGGTAGATGTAACTTTTTGTTTAATTTTGTTAATAATGTTATATTCTTTTAAAGGTAACATTATTAAAAAATTATTGTAATGCAATTAATTATAAGAGATGGGATATATTTTTGTATACAGTTTGATTTGTAAATCCTTCCGATGAAAGAAGGCATTCATTTTATCGACTTGCAAAAAGTTCACTAATAGACATGAACCTCTCTGATTGAAGGGATATGCCTTAATCACTCGTTTAGAAAGTGAAGTTCTCCACGTGTTGCACATAGGTCCTTCAATTTGAACTGATGCAGCGTGATAAATTATTTATAGCTATAGAAACACGAACTAAAAAAAATTCTATCAGTATGAATTCGTTATTAAATTCAATACACGTAATATTTGTTTTTCTCTAATAATGTGAACTATAAAAACTTTCTATGCTACTAAAAATATATTTTAAGTTTTAAGATAATTTTCATATATATTTATTTAATAATAGTCTTTAACCATGAAATTGCGCATTTTCAAATGATATTATTATAATTGATAATAATTTTTGTTTGGCTAAGAATTCTAATGACAAATTAATTTTATGTAAAAAAATGGAATTCTATTTTAAAATTAGTTATTTGTTTATGTTTTCATCGAATCTTTTTTGTCACCATGGATACACTAAAATGCGAGTAATTACGGAATATGAGTACCGTCGTGGAAGCAACACGGTACAACCTGCACGCAACATCAACTATACGGAGCGAATACTACAAACGAACGCACCACCCGTCATTGGTTTGCCCGCTTCCGTTCTGATAATTTCGACCTGAAAAAGGAACACCGTGGTGATCCGAAAACTTTCATAGACAGTGACGAATGAGCAAGCTGATGATACTCAATCAAGGGCGGAATTAGCAGCAGCTTTCGACGTTATCATCTAAACAATATTGGTTCATTTGCGTCAAATTGCCAAGGTAAAACGGCTTGAGAAATAGATGCCCCACGAACTCAATGGTCACCAGCGCGAAGTTCGCGTCAAGACGTGCCTTGCACTGCTTAACAGCCACACTAACGAAAGAAATTTGAACCGCTCTTTAACCTGCGACGAAAAATAGACTCTGTTTGACAATAGCAAGCATTCAGTAAGTTGGTTGAATCCTGATTCAGCACTTGAACAATGCCCTAAACGAAAACTTACCCCTAGAAAAGTGATGGTTAATATTTGGTGGTCTAGCGCCGGTGTTTTATTTCACATTGTGATTCATCACAACTTCTTACCAAACGGGATGGGCATCACTGCAGATGTGTACTGTAAAGTACTGAACACAACGATGGAAAAAACTCGCTGACCAAAGCTGGTTGGCCTCCAACCAGCTTTGGTCAGCGAATCGCTCGTCCCCGCTGCTACTGCACGACACCGCGTAAACTCATACTGCACAACAGAAGGTCTCTAAGTTACAAGAGCTGGGGTTAGAAGCTCTTCGTCTATAGACTTCTACCTTTTTTCAGATATTGGATAACTTTTTGGCGGGAAAAACATTCAATGCCCGAGAGGTAGCACAAAATGCCTTTGAAGAGTTTGTTGTTTCCCGTCCAGCGGATTTCTTCAAGGAGGGCATCGATAAACTGCCACTTCGTGGGCAAAGATTCATCAATTGCATGGGGGATTACTTTAATTAATAGAAACAAAAAATATAAAAAAAATTATTAACTTATTTCAAGGTAAAGACCTAATATATAAATTATATGCTTATATTGTGTATTGGTAAAAATAACATGTGATTTAAAATAAAATAAACGTTTTAACATATAAAATACTTACCTATGTCAGAGGCAAATGAATCTTCGTCTGAACTTTCATTATCTCGAATCCTGATAGGTTTTTCTCTCTTAACCTTCACTACGTTAACTACGGGTTTAAGAAATTTCAAGAATGATTTATTTCCTTTTTCTTTTGTTTCATGATTGGGTTCAGATAGTAATGAAAGCAAATTAGAGTATTCATTTAAGTCGTTTCTGTTCATGTCGTTCCGTAAGTATGATAATTGTAATTTAAGAACTAAAAAAGGGTTAGTCGCAGCTACAATAGTATCATAGGCATTACTACTGCCATCACTTCTATGTAGGCTCAATTCGTTGGCTGTGAAATCGTCAATGTTACTATTAATTGTTTCTGCATCGTTATTTTCAGCCTTTGGAGCTTCATCGAATTTATTAATTTCATACTGATAATTTTGAAGGCGATCCAACTGTCTAGGGTAGTTATGCCACTGTTCTTTTCGATATCCTTTATCGTCATAGTTTTCTTCTTTGTTCATAACTTCATTATTCTCTTCTATATTTTGATTATTATCTTTGCCTGCGTACATTGCCTTTGTCATTTCCTTTAAAGATGAGAGAGATATATCATTATCTCGTGGCGCTCTTTTGTTAAAAAATATATCACTGGGTATATTATTGGCTTGATATCTATTAATAAATATATTGTCATTTTCTTGGTTGTCAATGCTAAATGGTTCTATGTTTTTCTTTTCATTTATTAAAATTGGAAGAACATCACTCGACGAGAGTGCCAAAGTTGTTAGTATTAAAATTGGAAGCATAGATCGGCCCATCTGGAACAAACAAAGTTTATGTGAGACGGTACATTAAATTTCAAATTTGAATTTGTATGTGTTGTTTATTGCTAGATTAATATTCGGGTAACAGAATTTAATTTGCATTTGATTAGTAAAAATTATTCAAATGTAATTGTCATCGCAAAGGGCATTGTCTACTATGATTAGTATTAAATTTTAGTTTGTGGAGATGAGAAAGCGTTTCTGACTTCATAATGAAATAATTTTCATCGTAACTTGTGTACCTATATGCTAGTTAGTAGCAGTATTATGGAAATTGACATATCAGTGTTATGTATGTTATTCAACTTTTAGATTTGGATATTTTTGAGTGGTGATCATGGTAAGTAAAATTTATGCTGAATCATCAATACTTTAATAAAGACGAAAATTCACGATTTTCGAGTCTGAATGTATCCATCGTCCATGCTGTCCATCCTCTCATAATTTGTGCCGCTAATTAGCAATGCGTGCACTCCTGTGTTCCGGGCTGAAGGGTATAGAAAACCAGTATGATTACAAATTGTAAGGTTTTCTTTGTTTGAAGTTTATTGCGGATGTAATTGGTATCAGGCGGTTTCTACTTTATTTTCATCAAAATACAAGTATGCGTTGAAAAAAAATCATTCGAATATTGAACCTTCTCGTTATTAAACCCGGTTAATAAACATACTAAGACTATTGTAATTGGTATCAGGCGGTTTCTACTTTATTTTCATCAAAATACAAGTATGCGTTGAAAAAAAATCATTCGAATATTGAACCTTCTCGTTATTAAACCCGGTTAATAAACATACTAAGACTATTTTACAAACAAAGCAACGAATTCTGAAGGCAGTTTTGCAGGTTTCTATTACTTTAAAAATTATACAAAGCTGACAAGTAAATAGTTGTCCTTCTGTACAGAACATATTATGTTTAAGTTTTAAGAAAACAAAATTGGTTCACCCTGCAGGCTTTTCCGGGAACTTCCTGCTAATTTCAAATGCAAAACTCTCCAAATTTCACCAAAATTATGACCTTGAATATTAAATATCAAAGTAATTAATAAAATTTTTTTTCAACATTTTTCGTTAACGATATCTCACGAACGGATCAAGCGATTTTGAACGAAATAGTGGCGATCAACGTGGTTTTTCAAGGTTACAAGCTGATTCGTTTTTGGAATCGATCGGTAAACTGTTTAAAAGTTATTCCCAAAAAACAGTTTTTTAAAATGTTTATTTTTAAGATTTCTCAAAATCTACCGGTCCAAATTAGTTAAAATTCATAGGAAATGTAAGTTTGTTCATTTCAATTGGTCAAGCCATTCAAAAGTTATAAGAGGTTTACATAAATACACGCACACGCATGAACGCACGCACACACGCACGCATGCACGCACGCACGCACGCACGCACACACGCACGCATGCACGCACGCACGCACGCACGCACGCACGCGCACTCGCACGCACGCACCCTCGCACACACATACAGACACAATCGAAAAATTGTCAGGGTGGCTTCCTGTGACATCAAAACGTCAGGATTTGATGTAAACTCAATTTTCGAAAAACGGGGTAAACACAATAACTAACCGATTTTTCAAAATTTTCTATTTTATTACCGGGAAGTTAAAATTTTTTTTCATAGGTTTGCACACTATTTGTAGTACAAATGTTTTTCGCTTTTAGTAGTGCAAAGCCTCACCATTATCGCTATTACATACTATCAAAACCCACTATTAAGCCTCCCTTTAGATTTATTCAAAATGGGGATATATAGACCATAGTGGTCACGCTTGGCAGACTGGTTGGCAACTGCTGTTAATTAATTTTCTAGTTGACATTAGGAAGACTCTGCTAGCTATCTGGGTCTTCCTAATATCCTCGTGGAGGTCCACGAGGGAAACGAAACAAGAGTTTTATTTTTCTCTGTTTCGTTTTACGACACCAAACGGACGATATAAACAAACAAACAAACTTTCTATTAACGAGTAGTAAACTTATTTATTCAATGTGTAGTGTTCGCGTAAATATAAGAAATTATTATATCGACTAAATACTTTTGCTTACGAGTATACCCATAAAACGAAGCGACTAGTTTGCACAGAGTAAGAGCGCGGTGCTGTAGGAGCGGTTACACGAACAAGAAATAAAGCGCCATTACTCTTCACTGTACTGTAAATTATTACTGGAATGTCCTTTTACATATTTTTTATTGCTTGCGCTTAATAACTTCATCTTAATTTATATTGGATTGACATTTTTAATAGTAACTGGGTGATAAACGGGCGCACCGTCCATCAGATGCTAAGTGGATGCTGTGGTCTATAAAAAAACCTACATTTGTCCTCGATTAAGTCTCAAAATGAAGATGCGTTGTCATCCCTGAGAACTAAAATGGAAGGCCTCTTTTCTAGTAAAAGGGGTGTCCGGTTCTCCACACTCATCATACGAAACACAGCAACGTTAAGCTGCTATTTTACGCTGGTATTCTGTGAGAGTATGGTACATATCATGTACCTAGTTTTATTTTGATTTATTCGCTATAAAACTGGCCAGTTTGGTTTATAACATCATCATAACAGTCGATCTTGATGACGCCGTTTGGAGTAACCGGTTTTATCTAATATAGCCTGTAAATTTACAATATACGAATTTACTGTTTTTGCTATTAACGGAAAATGTAAAAGTTGAAAATAAGTTAATTGAATTTTAACGACGGTATTCTTGTTTAACGTTAATCAGTTGAAAACGCTGTTACGACTCGCGATGCTTAAACTAGAACACAGTAATGGTTATTAATGAACTCTAAAGAGTTCATAATTAATGGCCGCTGTCGTCAGAGGAACGTCAGAGGAAAGGAAAGGAACGCTATGTCAAGAAATGTTTGTTGATTGACATAGCGTTTAAAAAGCGCCAGATAATTAACAAAAGTCACAGCAGTTATTACTTTATTCTCATTTATTATTACCGCAGTGTTCTAGACAAGTTTTTTTGGAAGTATAACTTAAGTAATTTTTTTAACTTAATTGTTTTCCTGATTATAAAGTTTTATTTACTAAATTTATTTATTATTGAATTCTATAATACGAAAAAATGCAAAGGACAGACTTAATATTTACACCATGCATAAGGTCCAGGCTCCAGCTTTGTAGTTATTTAATAAAGTATTCAGTATGAGATTTTCTGATTAGTTACTATAATCATAGATTATTGAATAAGATAATAGTTATAAGTTATAAAAATTTTCTTCCTCACGTATCGATAACCATTCTTTAATCTTGATGGAAGGCCGAAAGACTCGCCAAAGGTTGGAGTAGGATTTTTATAGGTATATATTAGTATATCGGGTTCCAGAAAGCTTTAACCCTACCCTCCACACGAACAGATTTGTCCTCAATATATATATATATATACGTTTCATTAGTTTATCAAATTACGGTAACGTAGCATTATTTACACGTATGAAAAAAAAAGAAAATTCTGGTTGTCTGTGCGCTTTTGCTCGCTAATCTTCATAGGCCTCACCCATTGGTCGCCTCATAGCCATAGTTGCCAGGCTTGGCAGGTCGATTGGCAACCGCAGTTTTTTTATTATTGTTGTTTTGGTGTTGCTCATGTCTTGTTTCAATTTCTTCCTGAAGGCTCGACACCCATGGGAGAAGCGACAGTGGGTACTTTTACGCCATCACTACACAGAAAAAATTTAAAAAAAGCAATGTAACATTAACCTATTTCGATTATGGGATAAGTCAAAAAGATCTTATGGCTTTCGAAAGATAGCGATATAACGATCTATGCGCCAATCGGTAAATAGACAACAGACATGTCATGTCAATGGTGCGAGATGTCTGATACAGCGATTGTCAAAGGCACACGCTCGCTACGGGAGTAACCCACATCCATAGAACTTTTACGCCTTGGTGATAATGAAGATTAATAATCACACCTTTTTTATAGGAAAAGGGTGACAAGCGAGCACACAGTCCACCTGATGGTAAGTGGTTGCTGTGGTCCATTGACATCTATATCTATCCTCGTTTGCAAATCAAAATGCAGATGCGTTGTCAGCCTTGAGAACTAAGATGGAATGCCTCTTTTCCAATAAAAAGGGTCACCGCTTCTCTACACTCACCATACGAAACACAGCAGCATTAAGCTGCTATTTGACGCTGGTATTCTGTGAGAGCGTGGTCCTTCCCCGGTCGAGCCGACCCATTCGTGCTACAACTATACAATTAATATAGCTGCAGCATGGCTCTACCACGTAAAAACCTCATACACAACAGAGTTTTATATGTAAATTTTGTTATGATTCGCAGACAATACGTGTTGTTGCGTATCAATTCGGGGTTATTACGTACTACCTGACACCCGCTCGCTTCGCTGGGCCAACGGGCGTAAAATATCAAGTTATTTTTTTATTGGTCTATCGTTAAATCTGTTCCTAGTGAGCGTCTACATTGCGAAATAAGTAACTATACTAAATTTCAAGTCAATCGGGTGTATAGTTTAAGAGATATCGTGATGAATCCGTCACTCAGGTCAGTGGTACATACAAATCATTTTTATTTCCTATTCCTCATTATAATTTGGTTGTCGACAATCTGTGACCGTTGTGTGTGTTTATGTTGTGTGTTTGTATTAGGTTATGTGTTTTTGGGATAATACTGTCAGTAGATTTTCAGCAGCCTTATAATCTATATTTAGCAACCACTTATGTAATTCTTGTTTACATGCATATTTTTTTAGAGAGTAAATTGATAAAATTTTATTTAATCTATATATACATATATAAGCGAAATGCTACTGACCGACTGACTCACTCACCACGAGATCTCCAAACTTATTTACCCGATTGACGTGAAATTTAGTATAGTTACTCATTTCGCAATGTAGACGCTCATTAAGGGGAAATATAATGTCAAATGGCTTAGCAAGATCCTTCGTTATGCCGAAAATATTGCAGCATTAATTTTGAAATAAATATATGGTAAAGTTGAGGATTAATGTTAAGGATTATGTTAGACGAAAACACGATTTCGTAAAATTTTCTCGGTAGAAAAAAAATCCAAAGTTACCTCCAAAATAAACAATAAACCGCTGTTATTCATAAAATACTTTAAATAAGATCATGAAACTTTGCATACTAACTGAACTAACTATAAAGCAGCGCTTATGTTATTTACTTTTTTTAAAATACCATTATTTTTACTGTAAAAAGAAATTACCTAAACTATTGGCCTTTTGAAGCGTGATTCCTGCAGCACGGTCACTTCGCCTCGGCCTTTGGACGGAGAGGTTGTGTCGCTTACGATCAGAATATACATTACGCAACAGTACGACGTAAAATTAAAATCGGAAATAACCGTGATAAAAATAAGAAGCGGCTGGCTTGGCGTTAAGAAACAGGCATAAATATGATAAACCTAATGAAATAAGTGTCTAACGACCTTTCTACTTACAGTATTAGTGATTACAAACATGTCGGTACATAGCATACGACGCGCGGGCAAGTGGGGACGAAATTAGAATTTGAGCTGACTTACTCTATCCTCTTAAGGACGGATTTTAGGATAGTCCCATCGAAAACAATCTTGATATTTTACCTACCGAACCTAGATAGTTCCACAATAAAATATTATCATGCACCCAGCGAATCGGGCGGGTATCCGCTAGTCTTCTATGTTATCCAGCACTGCTCGTGACCTTATTCCACATCAAATAGGATGACCAAGCCTATCTCTTATGGTTATATGGTTAAATCTAGGTTCCGCAATAAAATATTATCTCAGCTCAGCGAAGTGAGCGGGTATGAGCCAGTTTATTATAAAAGTAATCCGTATCGTCTTGTGGGCGTCGTTAGAACAGATAGGAACAGCGTCTTCCTAAATATCAACTCAAAATAATTAAAAAAAATTTTTTTGACCTTGCCATCCCGGGAACTTCCCGCTAATTTTAAATACAAAGCGCTACAAATTTCGCCTAATTATGACTTTGAATATGAAATATCGGAGTAATTTAAAAAAATCAATTTTATCAAAATATTTCATTAACGATATCTCACGAACGAATCAACCGGTTTCTATCGGACCAGCGGCTTTTTTTTGGAAGGTTAAAAGCTGATTAGTTTTTGGAGCCCATCGGTAACGCCGTTTAAGAGTTGTTCCAAAAAACCAGTTTTTCAACATTTTATTTTTGGGATTTCTTAAACTTTATATGTTTTAAACTTTTTATATTTATAATAATTTCAACTGATTTGGACCAGTAGGTATACTGGTCCAAATCAGTTGAAATTCATAGAAAATCTAAGTTTGATGAAACACTTTGGAAATCCGCTTAGTTCATTTCAATCGGTCAAGCCGTTCAAAAGTTATAAGAGGTTTACATACACACTCACACACACACACACACACACACACACACACACACACACACACACACACACACACACACACACACACACACACACACACACACATACAGACATTCAGACACCATCGAAAAATTGTCAGGGTGGCTTCCTGTGACTTCATAACGTCAAGATTTGATGAAAACTCAATTTCCGAAAAACGGGGTAAAACAATAATTTTCGGATTGATTGGAAGCAAGTGTAATAAATCCGGAAAACGTCCATGTTGTTAATTTAAATAGATCATTGTTTTTATTATTTTTTTCATTTAAGGTAAAAGGCTGTGATAAAACTCTGATAAAGATATGATTTAAAAAGTAATTGTGTGTCGCGGTTTTTTTGATTCCATTTTATGTGAAATATTATGTTTCATTTTTTCTAATTTATTAAAATTAAGTTTTTTTTATGTCGGTTATACCGTTGACTATTCTGGTTAAAAAGTTTTGTTCTAATATGCCTCATCTTGAGTTTTAACAGACTTCAAAAAGGAGAAGGTATTCAATTCGTTCGTTTTCTTTATGCGTGTCTCGTGATAAATCTTTTTTTATCTGAAAGCTAGTGCTTCTCGTATGGTCCATATAAATGTAATCAAAATCTGACTAGTAGTTTTTCACTTATCTGCGATAATGCGTATTAAATTACTTCGAATACATTGATGATGTTCTCATTTTAATTATATTGAAGTCGGTTGTACAAATTTTTTAATTTTACCGCTTATTGTATATCCCGGTCTAACGTTTAGTGGCGCATAACTTCTTATACGCGCAAAAAAATTACCACGGAAAATGAAACTAGTTGAGAAGTTAAGGAAAATTCGATCAAAAATTAACAATATTATGTAGAGATTTTATACTATAGCTAAGAACAGTAATTATATTTATAGATACTTATCGCTTAAACAAACACAGGGATGGTTATATTCTTCAACGATGAACATCGATATACAACCGGAGAATTGGTAGATGTTTTACTTCTCATTTATACAATTACAAAGTGTTAGAAGACATCTGAATTAAAAACCAAAATACCTACAACACTTTACAGATAAAAGCAGTCACTCATAATTTGAACAATTGAATTTTAAGCCACTTTGTCAAGTTTTATTGAAATCTGTTTAAAGGCAAAGAAAATATTTTACTTATAACCTTCAAACTGCCGTGTCACGTCGTTCTGTAAAATTCATTTTTTGCGGTTTTCCGTATATACTTCGGGGTCGTCCCTTCATATTCTCTGCTTTTGGGTGCGTACAGTGTAAGCATGGAGAGCAACAACATTTTATGATAGTTTAGTTTCAAGTGCTTTCTTATAAGTAAAAAAATCACATTCCTATATTTGAGCTCCTCCTCGGTGAACTTTTTTAACATAGAGTAATTTATGGCATTCGCGGCTTATCTATAATTTGCAGAACTACAAGATTAGGCCGTTGCCCTTGAGATCGCTCTGATTTCGATGTGCACAATTTAATCTGTGCAAACACTTATCTGCTTGATTATTACAACTCAATTTGTTTGGAGTTAGATAAATCGAATCGTAGACGGTTCTTCAATTTATTTCTCAAAGCTTTTAGCAACATTTAAAAACTTTACAAGTAGAGTTATAAAATTATGGAAAGTTAAAAAAATACACTGTGTATTTAACATGTCGTGACAATGGAGCAGCCATGTCTCCATCAGCACATTTTGTAAGGAGGTATTTAGGGCAAGAAAATTAAACTTCCTGCATTTTTAAATAGTGCCCGTAGATCTTATTGCGCACAATTGAATTGCATACACATTTATTAAGAGTAGGGATATATAAAAATATATTATATTGTTTTATTTACTTTCATATTATAGATATGCAGGGCACTTTTACCTAATTTATATTTTTAAGAAATTTAAGGGCGGCATTTTCGCTGCTAGCAACTCCGGGCGGCAGCAAATAAACAAGCAGCTGGGGTTGCTATTATAATTGAGAACGATAATAATAATACGTTTAATATTGGTTTTACTTTCGAGAATTGAAATGTTTTTTTTTTTTGTTGAGGATATCTTCATTCAGATCAAAATAACACAAAGAATCACTACGTTAATCTGTAAATTTCGCTATAAAAATAATTGATTTTATTTTTACTTAGTACACCATCCATCCCATTCTCAAGGCAGTGGCGTAGCAAGGGGGTCATGACAGAATATGAAATCGATATATTTATTCAAGATACTTTTGAAGATAGGAGGAAGGGTGGTAATATTGGTTAATCTCACGTTAGGAAATGAAGCTGCAGTCTTCAATAGATATGAGAGCATCCATCTCCAGATGCATGCTTTGAAACTGACGAGACTTCAATACAGCTCGTAGCGGAACTGAGGCTCTAAAGACTTTGCCATAGATTTTTCTGTTAAAAACCAGCTGTCAAAGTTGAAGAACTATGGTGATAGCATCGTCTCTAGAATACGTGAGATTTTTGAGAGGTTTTATTGACAACCGTGCACGGCATCGTTGCAGCCTATGTGGCTACAATAATGAAGTAGCCAATTAATGCAAAAATGTGTATCATTACAAGAACAAGTCTCATCCGACATTATTCTGATGATATTCCGCAATTTAAGAGCGAGATTAGAATGGCTTTCCAGCACCTTAAAATGGCAAGGTTTCGTGTGAGCATGAAGTTACAGCAATGGTTCTGAAAGTGGGCGGAAAATAGGAGGGTCAGTTCTTCAAGAAATGCGTTAACGGTCTATTGAAGGTTTGTTTTCCGAGCTGCATCTATATGCTGTTTCGAGAGTCATTATGATTCTTTTCCGAAAAGGCTTTAGTACCATAGACATACCCTTCGGTAAATTGTACAATAGACCGAAGAGTACAATTTGACTTTTCTTTGACTTGCGTATATGGAATATGAGAAAGTCGAAATTTAGGCGGCGCTACAGTCCATTCAGTTGTGCTAAGTTGATTGTCGGTATCACGTAGTGTTTGTACAGTAGGGTTCCGATGGCTACCCGAGTACAAAACCTATCCAACTGCAGAGAAGTGTAAAGCACGGTGGCTTTATATCCAAAATATACCGAATCAACATCAACAGCGAGTTCATCAATTATTCACCTTCAACTTGTTGATTATTTATAGTTCTTATGGAACAATATCCGGAGGACCTCAGCACTATGTTAAATCGTATCTCCCAACGGGTAGGTATTATAATGAACGTGAATAAAACAAAGGTCATGTGTAATGTCCGTTTTACACATATGCCAGTAGTGTTAAAAAAATCTTCTCGTTACGTCCATATGTCATCACTGGCAACACACATGTTGATACGAGTCTGAGACTTAGAAATGAGGATCCGCAGTAAAGTCAGCGTAACTAACGTCTAGATAAATAAATCAGTAAGCTGAAATGGCAATTCGCTGGTAAGCTAAGTGTAGGGCGACCCCCCACTAGATGGAGGGTGACCTAGTAAGACATGATATGTAGGGCTGTAACGAATCATAAAGGAATATCACAATCTCAATTTTGTCTAAATAATTACAGGTACATTAAAAAAATCAGCCCCTATTTCGGCACCCTTAGGGGTGAAATATATTCTCCAAGTTTATATGGAACCGTACCCGTAAACTATAAAATTTATTTAATAAAAAAGGTCTTTAATCAAAATGGGTTTACATTTGACGAAAATATAGCGTAACTTGCAGACAAAAATACATACAGCCGAAAAACTACAGCTGTAAACAACCTCTTTTTTACCAGGCTGCGCGACGTAAAGGAGGATAATGTGTTCATGAGCCTATATATGTATATTTGTTGCTCTGTGGCGCTCTAGAGATATAACGCGTGGACCGATTTTGATAATTATTACATCAATCGATTTGTCATCTTACGAGTGTCGTTAATAATATGATATGAAATTGAAAACACAAAATCCAATATGACGACAACTAGACGCCATATTGTGACAAAGAAAAAAAATGAAAGTCAACGAACTATGTCAAATGGGGTATTATTATATAGGTCTTTGAAAATCATCTTTTGGTTTCACTTATCATTTTCATTTTTAAAGGCCATTGAGAATCTATAACGATTTGTAATTTGTTAGTAACCATTCTCACTTAAATTTTCAAAACTTATAATTGCATTAGTTTAAACTGTCTGTAGTAAACTGTTTACGCAATTCGGTTTTTCTCATTAAGAGGTTAGAGTAAGTCAGCTCAAATTCTAATTTCGCCCGCACTTCCCCGCGCGTCGTATGCTATGTACCGACATGTTTGTAATCACTAATACTCTAAGTAGATAGGTCGTTAGATACTTATTTCATTAGGTTTATCATATTTATGCCTGTTTCTTAGCGCCAACCCAGTCGCTTCTTATTTTTATAACGGTTATTTCCCATTTTAATTTTACGTCTTCCTGTTGCGTAATGTGTATTCTGATCGTAAGCGATACAACTTCTCCCTTCAAAAGCCGGAGCGATACTAACGGGGCGACAGGAATCAAGCTTACGCGCCGATAGTTTAGATAATTTCTTTTTACAGTGAAAATAATGGTATTTTAAAAAAAGTAAATAACATAAGCACTGCTTTATAGTTAGTTCAGTTAGTATGCAAAGTTTCATGATCTTATTTAAAGTATTTTATGAATAACAGCGGTTTATTGTTCAGTTTGGAGGTAACTTTGGATTTTTTTCTATCGAGAAAATTTTACGGAATCATGTTTTCGTCTAACATAAACCTTAACATTAATCCTCAAATTTACCATATATTTATTTCAAAATTAATGCTGCAATACTTTCGGCATAACGGAGGATCTTGCTAAGCCATTTGAGGTTATATTTCCCCTTAATGTTAAGCTTATTTGAAGTCAGCTAAAATGTTTTTCCTCCCTTACCTTCAAATTAATTCAATCCTTTTTTTAAATCTAAATATAATGAAAAGCTTAAACACTAGCTGTTAGCATGTAACAGCTTCATTATAAAACTATAAGCAATCTGAAAAAGGGAGTTAAGTTTTTCCAAAATGCACATCACCATTTTTTTATTGTAAGAAATTCCTCTGTTTCACTCATATAATGTAATGTAAAAGTGTGTGTGTATGTATTATTTAAATAATGGCGTTTTATTAGGATCATAAAATAATGCGATAAAAAATAAAAATTAATACAATATATGTACAAAACAGCTAGCATTGTGGCTTTCCTATTCATCTCGATCGTAGCTATTATTACAAGTGTTTCTTTTGACAAATAGTAACGGAAATACTTCAATATTTTGTGCGTGGGTCTGATTTATACGAATAAGATTTTTCCTGTAGGTCAAAAGGAACTATAGCGTTACAAAAGAAATGTTAGTAGAAAATAAACAATGTACTAGATGTTTCGCTTGGGAATATTTTATTTCTGTGTTGTCGACGATAAATGCTTTTCTGCTCGCTCATAAAGAAACACAGTTCTTCGTAGCTCCCTAAAATCAAATTAAATTTCCTCACAAGTCGTACTAACTTTGAGACGTACCTGTTCGTTAAATTTAATTAAAACCATGCCAAACTCGTTAGGCAAACATTGTGGCAATAACATTGTACTTATCGTTGCTGTACCTATGTATTTGAATGTAAAAGTCGCTGGTTTAAATTCTTTAATTGGAGGTTAATGTTATATAATTTCATTATTCGATTCATGAGTATTTAAAATTAGCTTTTAATGCTTAGTTTTAGTAAGTAGATTCTTCTTCTCGAGCTCGTAAGCTTCACTGCTGGAGATCAGAAGATTTACCACGCATGGCACGCCGGTCAGCGATCGTAATAAACCTCTTGCAACTTTGACACTGATCCTCGTCGTCGGTCTGGGTATTGTATATTTGGGGTAAGCAGGATGGTAACAATCTCTCGAAAGCAATACATTTCAAGTTTTTTCCACAGTTGCATCTTAACTTTCAATGGACGAAAATGTGTTATTGGTGTGGTGGTGTATAAGTGACGGATTTATACTCAACGCCATTGCTACAGTCATCAGAACTGTAGAATAAGTAAAATCACGCACATACGCAAAAAATTTTAAGCTCCCTTAATTTTTGTGTGGAGTGTATATTGCTGATCGGCATATTAGCACTTAGGGAGTCACGTCCTAATTTGTACCACATGTACTCGCTACCGGGTCCACTGGACCTATTATAATATAATAAGCTTATTCCAAAACTACTTTATAAACATTAATGGTTACTTTCTAATAAGGATTCAAAATATAATTGAATCAAATACTAATATTTATTGTGTTTACTCAAACAAAAACTGCTACAAAAATATACTAGTATTATATTTACTTATTTTAAACACTATCTTCTATATTTTCTTACACAACAATGTACTGACTTATGCGAAATAAAGAGGGATCAATCATCGCAGAAATAATAAAGTAGAAAAAAACCCAGAAATACAATTATCTCCTTTGAAGTAAAATCACACTTTCGAACATTCTACTGACACTTTAAACTAACTGACTACCAACGTCGTAATTTGCTGTGCTACACTATCGTTGAAAGTTGAAAACGTCGAATTTTAAAAGTTATTAAAAAATATTAAGGTCTGGGTCCATGGGACCTATTAGCGACTCCTTAAGTGTTAACATGTTTTTTTTTAAATAGGCTTTCTCTAAATTTTTTTATAATTGAACAGGCTGTATTAAATCTATTGCTAATTAAAGCAAGATAACGATTAATGACTGTAATTTACATGTGTATTCAAAAGTATTTACCTAACTAGTCTCTTTGCGAGCCCTCCTTTATCTCCGAATTCAGTAATTGATTTTCAGTTCAGTCAAATGTGATTTTGAGGTTTAACCAGTGAATACTCTAATCGAATGTGCCTTTAATCTGTCTGATATGTTTTCCACTCGATTAACATAGGGTTAAGGTGGAAATTTTAGAAATAAAACGAATTCGTCAAGCGTGTGCCATTTTATACCGCATTGGTTGTTTATTCATTACGGCTTACCAAAAGTTCCTTTCTGAACATAGGCCTCCCCCTTAGGTTGCCTTGTAGGGTGGGATGTCTGTTATAGTTGACACGTTCAGCAAGCAGATCGACAACTGCCATTTTTATTATTTTGAGGGATCAGGGAGAAGCTGCAACTCATCTTTTATTTTTCACTTTCCTCTGTCAACTCTTACGATGTCATTGGAATTTTCTTACGGAGCCACTACACGGCACCGTAAGTCTGCGTCCACTAACCTTATCAACCTACTCTGTCCATATCAATCTTTCGGCTAGTAGTTTTCATAAGTATACGCCACAATATTTTCCCATATATTAATAATAATAAAAATAATATGGCGTAGGGAAGTCACGACCCCATCGCCCGCTGACGTAACGATTATGTGAATAAACGGCTACTTCAGCACAGTCAGTCAGCACCTTGCCAAGAGGTGCCTTATTAGATATTAAACTAATAAAAGTCTTTGAGATAATAGATTATAAATAAAACAAAGTTGCTAATATACGTAATTGGTCTTTTAAAATTATAACAGTTTAATGATCTATTATGTCTGTATCTGTACCATAAATGTATTAGTAATGATCCGATAGAGCAGGTGCAACGAGTTGACACTTACCTTAACAAGGATTAGATGAAGATATATTGCGGGCATTATAATAACATCGTCTAATAGTGTCTTGCTAATTGTTCTTTGTTAGGTACTTTCATATTATATTAGATTCCGTATGGTGCAGTTACAATTACTAGCAGACTTCAAAAACATTTTTTTTGTATGTATGCGTATATATGCGTTTGTATGTAATGTAATGTCTATGTCTAAAATTGACAAATTTTGTCAAAATAATAATTATAACCGGGTCAGAAATTGACGATCTTCTTTCGAACTAATTTTAATGATAATTTTTACATTAAATCTTATAAAATAATGTTGTATACTTGTGTTGCACAGTCCAGTTAAAAGAGCCAACAATTAAACTTCAGGCTTCAGAAAAATTAAAAAGAATTAAATAATTTCTACGTTCTACGAGTTGCTAGTGGAGAGCTATTGCCTTATTGAAATAGGCGACTACATATATTATTTGCACTTTTCACAATGAAAGCAAACCGCACTCGCCTGACGAATAGAATAAATAATAGTTGACAGCGAAATGCCATTTATAAAATGGTGACCTAACATCCAGTTTTGTCCACCTGAGCAGATAAGTTGGTGGCACTGTAAAAACATCTAAATTAAAGGATTTAATCCTTCTATACATTATTTTAAGCAACTCCTGAAGCTGTTATGAAATCACTAGTTATAGGGGTCAAAAATAATTTTAATTTTTTTAAATTAAACTTTTAATAAAAATTCAAACATATTTCAAAAAAACTAAAAAGTATGAAATAATATCTACATAAGCTTCTAAAGCCGAGTTTTTAATTCTTATATAAATTATTTTTCAGGAGTGACTCCTTAAGCTGTTATGTGAAAGTTATTCTATTTTTTTAGTTCCTCAAAATCGGCTTTTATTTTTTATTAAAAGCTTAGTTTTAATAACCAAAATATGGTTGAATACATTTTCAAAAAAAATAACACACATTACCACTACTAGTGTTTCCCATTTTAATTAAGCTTACAGTTCTATTTGGCTTATGACAGAATCGAATGTTTGACTCGCACCTACGACCTTTGTCTTTCACAACCTGTATCTTTAACCAATGGATTACTATCACTTAATATGTTTAAAGAATGAATATGTAAAGAGTAAATAGTAGATATAACCATATAAATATATTTATTTAATATCTTTATATGGTTATAGCTGGTAAAAAATACACGTGGTAAACCACCACTTGTACGTGGTGGTTTACCACGTGTATTTTTTTTACTGTTGTTTTACAAACGACTTCAATATAAATAGAATGAGAACATCATCAATGTATTCAAAGTCAATTAAATACGCATTATTAAGTTAAGGCTAACTCAAAAACTTCTTGTTAGATCTTTATAAAATTTATATGAGACCACATGAGAAGTACCAGCTTTCATATAAAAACAATTGGTTCACCCTACAGGCCATCTCTGGAACTTCCCGTTAATTTCAAATGCAAAACACACAAGCACGCACATACATCCGTACGGACGTTTGCGTGAAATTAGAATAGCTTAATAGATCTGATAAAAACTCGATTTTCGAAAATCGGGGTGAAACCAATAACTTCCTTATTTTTGAATATTTTCAATTGTCTTAGCGAAAAGTTAAAAATCATGCATATCGGTCCACCTAGAAAAAAGTTCTGATATAGCACACAAATTTTTTGAAGTCGGATGAAAATAGAATAGAATAATTTTTAATCTAATAGGGTGTGTAAACAATTCTTATCGAATGGCATTTTTTACTTTTTACTACTGTTTTGAAATAATTCGCTGTCGGGAACAATCGGTAAGACATCAAGCGGGCCTTTTATTCAAAATAACACTATATGAAATAGGCCATACAATTTTTACAAAACTCATATAAGAATCAACTTGGAATTGATGACGTCATTCTCAGGGGTTATTATCAACCATGTTATCATTTATATTGTTTGGTTAATAAAACATTTAAACTCAGTAATAAAGAGACCTTGAACATTTTATGGACCTTTATGTTGAACATTGCTTCATGAATGCTTTGTGCTTGTGTTTGTTCCTAGTGCTTACGAGTGTACAGTATGCGATAGGTCGATATGGCAATTTTCTAGTGATGTGGCATCACGTACAGGTAGTAGTTTATATCGATAATTTTTTGCAATGCAACAAAATAAAGGTAAAATTAATTAAATAAGGTTTGTTAAAGGTAAATGTTAAAAATATTTTATAATAATATTTTATTCATCACAAACAATATCAAATGAACTCATACTAGTATCGCTCAAAGCACTTAGTGACTCTTCGTCACTAGTTTCTCCGACTTCTTCCAACCATCTTACATTGCAGATAACTTTTTGATGGGGGCTTATATAGCTGGACACTACGGTAAGATGCGTTGTCAATTACTACGAAACTGCGATAAGGAAGTGAATCTAAAAGCTTTTCGATTACGCATTTCTTAAAATTCTCGCTATTCATTTACATACATACATAAACACTCACGCCTGTCACTCAGAGGGGTAGGCAGAGACTACAGACTTCCATTTGGCACGATCCTGACACACCTCTCTTACCTCCTTCACATACACCTATGCATACATGCTCGTCGGTTAAGGGTACTCCTAATTTGGCCCGTTTTCAATAAATCGCCAATTTGGTCGATAAATATTCGCCTAGGACGTCCCTTTCCGACTCTGCCATTCACTTCTGCACCATAAATTTTCTTTGTCACTCTTTCCTCATTCATTCTTTCCACATGACCGAACCACCGAAGCATTCCTTTCTTAATCCTGGTCACCACATCATCTTGCAAACCACACTCTTCTCTTATTACACAATTTCTTACCCTGTCATTCAGATTCAGCCCTAACATACTTCTTAACGACCGCATTTCTACTGCGTTTATTCTACTCTCGTGCTTCTTCTGCCACACCCAACTTTCACTATCATACGTTAAAGTAGGGACCAACACAGCATTGTGAATTGCCATACGTGCCTTTCTCGACACATTTTGACTCTTCGCAATAGGATGCAAGGCCCCATTTACTCTATTTCCCGCATTCACTTGTCGTTCTATATCCTTATCATATCTCCCATCCCTGCTAAATAAGCAGCCCAAATATACAAACTCATCTACTTGCTCGATCAACTCCCCTTCTATTCATATTTCACAAATCGTTTTACTTTCTTCTCTTTCAAAAACCATAGCCTTCGTCTTACTTGCGTTCACTTTCATACCCCTTTCTTTTAATGATCCGTTCATTAATGTAACCATCATTTGCAACTCGGCCGCCGACGACGCAAGAATAACTTGATCATCGGCGTACAAAAGGCATTTGACGGTTAACTCCGTTAATCCACACGTTATCCAACGTTAATCCGCATTCTTCAACTTTCAAATTTTGCAAACAACTGTCCATAAATAGGTTGAACAGCCACGGGGAAGCCACACAGCCCTGTCTGACACCTTTATGGATGTCAAACCAGTCCGAGTAGACCCCGTTGATCCTAACACAAGCACTAGAGTCCCTATAAAGAGACTCCAATGCCTGTATCAAGCAAGCGCGCAACCCAAATTAGTTCAGTGTTTGCCATAGCAAATCCCTATCCACTCTGTCATAGGCCTTTTCCAAGTCCATGAACGCACAAAAAACCTTTTGGTTTTTGGCCAGAAACTTCTCCGCGATCATGCGCATGGAAAAGACTTGATCCGTATATCCCATTCCCTTTCTAAATCCCGCTTGCACATCCCAAATTTTTCCATCAGTTTCTTTCATGTACCTTTCAATCAGTACCTTAGCATACAGTTTTCCCACAATGCTAAGAAGGCTGATACCACGGTAGTTTTTACAGTCCTACTGCGACCCTCTTCCTTTATATACTGGGACTATCACGGCTTTGCACCAGTCTACCGGTACCCGCTTCAGTTCCCAGCATAAATTAAACAAGGTGTGCAGCAGGCCTGCCACCACTTCCTCTCCAGCCCTTAGCATTTCGAGTGAAACTCTATCATATCCGGCAGCCTTACCTGATTTCATGCTTTTCATTGCTTTCATCATTTCATCTATACTTATCTCGCTACCTCTTCTTTCGGAGTTTCTACTTTACTTAGTACACACGTTGTCTCCTCACTCATAAACACGCTTTCAAAATATTCCTTCCATCTCTTTAAACTCAAAACTTCATCATTCAGAATATAGCCATTCTCGTCTCTTATAGCATTCATCATAGGCTGTTTTGAATGTCCGCTGGCAGTTCTTACAAGTTTCCAGAACATTTTAATATTTGCCTGGAAGTTATCCGATATTCTTCTATCATTCTTATCCGTTCTTTCTTGCTTTTTTCTTTCAACTACTTCTTTTACTCTCTTATTAAGATGTCTAAAGACTGCCTTTTTTCTTTCAATATCATCATTCGTACCACTAGAATTACCAGCCTTTGTTGCTAGTAAATCTTGCCATGCTCTCTTCTTTGCTTCAACTTCCATACGTATCTCATCATCCCACCATAACGTATTATTTTTCCTTTCATTTTTTCTCTTACTAACACCACATACTTCGGTAGCTGCATCCACTAAACCTTTTTTTACATTTTGCCATATATTCTCCAAGTCTAACTCCTTCTTAATTCATCCAAACCACTTATATTTTCTTTCAGTCTACATTTGAACTTGTTTTTTTTATCACTTTCATCTTGTAACCTTTCTGTTCTAATACGCTGTAACGCAGTGGTAGACACAGACTATCGATGGCGCCAACGCCTGAATAGACCATTAATTCGGCATAAAACTAAATAATGATCCGTTCCTCCTTTAGAACCCCGGTAAACCCTCGTATCTACCACTGCGCCCCTCAATCTTTCATCCACAATTAAGAAATCTATCATGCTTCTATCGTCACCTCTTTCCCAAGTATACATGTGAATCCTCTTGTGGCGAAAGCAAGTGTTCGTCACAAAAAGATTCTGTTCCATACATACGGTGAGGAGACTTTCACCATTCTCATTTATACTTTCATCACCAAACGTTCCCAATATCCTTTCATAACCAAGCCTCCTCACCCCAACCCTTCCATTAAATTCTCCTAGCATAATAATATTTTCATTTCCCTTACACCTCATTAACACCATCCTTACCATTTCCCAAAACTGCTCTCGGATATAAGTGGGTTTAGACATGTCTGGGGCGTAGACCTCTAACACAAACAACTTCTTTAAGCCCACTTTCATTCGTATCCATAGCAGTCTTGGGCTTACACATTCATACTCTTTCACACATTGGCCCATTCTTTCTGAAAGGATGATACCTACTCCCTGGCATGCCCGCTCGATCTCGTCTACACCAGACCAGTATGCGGTATACATGCCATGTGTAGTGACATCCTTCCCCTTCCTTTTCGTCTCATTTACGCATAACACATCTATTCCTCTATCATACATCATATCGCATACTTCATCCATTTTATCATTCATTGCCCCACATACATTCAACGTAGCCAGACGGGCCTCTGCAATCCACTTTTCCCCTCTCCGGGAGACAGAACGTGACGGTTGGCGAACCTCGTTGCCGGTTTTCCTCCCGGAGATTCTTCGCACCCTTGCCCCATTAAAGGGGCGCCGGGAACTCGGGGCCATTTCTTTAATTCGATTCCTCATGTTGCGAAATGGGGTGGTATATTTAACGCCGCTACCACGGCGTGGAGCCGAGTCTGTGGTATCGGCTTGTCGCTCATTTAGCACCACCCGGGGGACGCGTGTAGGGTGGGCCTAGGTGGTCAAAGCCTACGGACGCGAGCGACTTTTCCCCAATTCTATTCATTTGTCCTTGATTTTCGTTGTTCGCGATAAATTTAAATTGTTAGCCACTGACGTAGTTGTTGTTAGTATGTTCTTGAAATTCCTGAGACATTCAAATTAATAAATATAAATTAACAGTGTAGTCGCAGTGTAAGAATATCCACTACCATATATCGTCTCGTGGGTGTCGTAAGAGACGAGTGGCTCCTATGGCAAAATTCGGTGGATTATGAGGATTATGAGGCAAATTACGGGGGAGACCCGTTCTCAGCAGTAGACGGTAATAGACTTTAATGGAAATATATACTGTGTAGTGTATATACACAACTTTTATATTTTTAACGTGTTACTAATTTGCCACAATGAAGCTATTACGTGTTCTGCTAATGACATGAAACGAAAAGCTGACCATGACGACGCTAAACCTTTAAATCATAGACACAAATAACACTATTGATCGTTCATATGAAAGTAATTTTACGTGAAGTTAAAACGTGAAGTTTTACAGTCGTAGTTAGTAGTTTTTCTGTCAAGAAATTATCGGTAACATCCCGGAGACACGAAGTTAGCGGTGTTTTAATTTAAAGAAAGCAAAAAAAGCGTTTGACCTGCACCTGATCTCTCTCCGGTTGTGTCGGAATGCCATCCCATTGGATTATGTGAGTGAGGAAATAGTAAATGCACCTTTGGTTGCGCACACACTCGTATACTTAAATCTTGTTCAGCGCATATGGCAATAGTCTCCCTTGAGACTAGCCACCATGACCAAAATTTGTTCTGGACATTACGCTAACGTTTAAGTTGTTGTAAGTAGGTGTTTGACATCCTAATACTATAGTAAACCCGGATTATATTCAGCATTTGAATATAAATTTTTGGTACGAAAAGAGCTTACAGTATCTTGAGTTGTTGCAAAATGCTTGGGTTTGGATTTAATTTTATTAATTATAGAATCCCAAGCTGATAGTAGCGCCCAGTTATCTTCTCCATTGAAATTTGAATGTTTATATAATTTAAATAGCTTCCGGAATGATCATTGGTGTCAGTGTTCTTTTACGAGGATTTTTGGTTTATCAAATCTGATGTAATGGCGGGGATGATATTGAATATATTTATAGACTACAAGACTTCCCGCAGATTTTAATCAATATGTAGTATTCGAGTAAATATAGGAAATCATTACGTTTTACATTTTATAACTACGATATGAATAATAACTTTTTATTCTATCGATTTATTTAAAGAGAGTACTGAATATGATTCCATCTGCCTAATAGTGGAGACAATTAAAAGCTGTTAACTGAAAGTAGCCCATGGCCTTGTTACCTATCGTACGTTAAGTACCACTTTCTAATAAATTATTATGAACCTCGTTGCGTCATTCAACGTATATCATGACTCTTCGTGTCATGTGGATGTTCACGCCGTGTATAGAATGCTGACTGGACTTCTTAAATGTTCTATAATATCTAGAAACGAATCTTAGTCGTTATGCTAAATACTTATAAAAGACGTGTAAGCAGAAAAGTGGTGGTGTTGGTGGTAAGTGGTTCCGTGTTCTGGGCAGTGAAAACCCCCCAGGGACGCGGGTGTACGGTGTGTATGCGGTGTGGAGGGGTTCGCGGCGGGCCTGTCTGCGTACTCGCTGTGTCCCATCGGTTGGCCTATCAGTGTTTGTGGCACTAGCTGAATGTGTAGTGTCTATGTGTGACGGGCTGGTGACATTTGTGTCGTCGTAATCAAGCGGAACTGGGGGTTCAATTAAAACGTCGTGGGGCCCTCGAAGGTTTTACTTAATGTTTTGAGTCGGAGCGTAGGTTGCTGCCTTTACCACTAGCGGGTTAGGATGTGTGTCAGCACTCTCAAAGTAGCATCCAGACATTTTCTTGAAATATTCAGAGATCGTCGGAAGTTGACAACCAATTGAACTGTGTAAATCTGAGTTACGCTGGTACCACCGTACTCTGGTGACGATGAATCTATTTTGGACGACTTGTAGGTCGTTCAAACGTCTATGAGCCACGTGTGCGAAGGCTACGCTTGCGTAGGACATGATGGGTCTTACGTAAGCTTTGTAGAGGTAGAACTTGTGTCTTAAGGACAGTTTTCTCTTACTGTTAACTAGCGGGTGGAGTCGACTAGTGACGAATTTGGCACGATTGCGGACAGCGCGAATGTATTTCGCGAAGGTCATGGAGTAGTCGAATGTGATTTCTAGGTATTTGGAGGTTGATTGCCACGGAATCTGGCAGACGAATAGGGTGATCGTGCCTAGTGAATTTTTTGGGTTTTGGTTCCAACAGTTGAGAGAGGGTTTCCTTTGAAAGTATATTGCAATACTTTTTCAGGGTTCACTTCGATCCTCCATAAGCGAAACCATACGCCTAAGCGATTGGCGGCTCTTTGGAGCATCTTTGTGAGACATGTATCGTGTTCTCGGCAAATAGAGCGGTGTTGACTACTGGGTCCCTCGGGATATCACTCGTGTAGAGTGTGAAAAGGAGCGGGGAGAGAACGGTGCCCTGAGGGATTCCAGCCCTGAGAGGGCGCTTGGAGGAGCGAGTTCCCTCTATCCGAAATCTGAAATGGCAGTTGGCAAGTAAGACTCTGGTTATGTGAGTGAGCCTATCGGGCACGTTGAGTTTGTACAGCTTATAGAGCAAGCCGTAGTGCCAGACCTTGTCGAACGCTTTGGCAACGCATCTAGGAAGAGGACCCCGGTGTTACGGATTCGAACTTTACTCCTTGAGTGGCAGAAGCCCTCTAGTACGTATTCCGTAAGGCAGTGGATTTGATTAGTGCACGAGTGTTCGTCAGGAAGAAGCTTGTTGGTAAGGCCGTGTTTACAGAGGCGACGTAATATTAGTTGGTAAACTTTCCTCAGTGTGCTGAGGAGACTAATGGGTCTGTCAGCTAGCCTAGGTTGCGCGATTTCCCTGGCTTCGGGATTCCTATGACGTCCGCTTCTTTCCATGCATCCGGGAAGGAACAGCTGGAGAGAAGGGTATTGAAAATACCTACTAGGAGGCAGTCAAGCGGCGCTGAGAGAGATTTCAGTACGCTGTTGCTAATACCGTCAGGGCTGGGTGCTGATTTCTTTTTGAGGTTTATGATGGTTTCTGTGACTTCGCCAATAATCACGGGATCTCAGAGGGGGCCTGCGGGTGGTAGTGCAGACCTACGTTCGATCTCCGCTTCGACCTCTGCAAGGTGAGCGGGACCTATAGGTTCGCTAGAAGGAGTGCATTGGCTCTCTAAACTGTCCGAGGCAGTCTCGCGCAAAATTCACGATACTTATAATTGTTATTTATTACTTGACTATTTATTCAAATATTCTGAAAAAATGTTGCATTCTTTTGCATTAAC
Organism: Parnassius smintheus behrii; assembly: GCA_036936625.1. Classification (NCBI taxonomy): domain Eukaryota; kingdom Metazoa; phylum Arthropoda; class Insecta; order Lepidoptera; family Papilionidae; genus Parnassius; species Parnassius smintheus. The sequence continues at coordinate 45,626,363 of JAUPFT010000001.1, read as the reverse complement.
ACCGATTATGAAAAATAAAAAATAAAGTAAGAGCCTATATACGTTCCACCGCTGGGCACAGGCTTCGTCTCATTTCTGAAAGAGTTTTTGGGGCAAGTAAGTGTCCGTTGCGCTGCTCCAATGCGTGTTGGCGAACTTTACACGTCTTTGAAATATTTTTTTCTTATTTCTCAAGCATGCAGGTTTCCTCCCAATTTTTTCCTTCACCGCTGAGTACTTAATAGCTCAAATGGTTAGCGCTTGCTGTAAATTTAACACAACGCAAGCAACCCGAGTGCAATCCCCGTCGGCATCAATGAAATTGTTAATTGCAGTTTTTAGTGCTGATTTACGACGATTATGAAAGATATTATATTATCAAACGCTCGTATGAATATGTTTTGAAACAAATTTAAATTGGGAACCTATAGAAATCACAAAAGTATGTGTACGTATCAATTTATAAAATACTCAGATGAATTTTTATTATTAAGAATTTTCAATTGCAACCTCGTCAGCGATCTGGAGATTACTGGGAAAATTTGCAGTTTCAGGAGTTTTTTCACGTATATCACATTATATTCAAGTTCATTCGCAAGACATTTAACTTTTGTGGTCTACATTGTGTTTTTTTTTATTCTAAATCGCTAGCTGGTTTCGGCGCGTTGCTGCCGCAGAAGAAATAATAGTGGAAATGTCGTTTTATATTGTTTCATTAGGAATGACTTTTTTATAGGATAGGGTGACAAACGAGCACACAGTCCACCTGATGGTATGTGGTCACTGCGGCCCATAGACATCTACATCTATCCTCGATTACAAATCAAAATGCAGATGCGTTGTCACCCGTGAGACTAAGATGGAATGCCTCGTTTAAAGTAAAAAAGGTCTCCGGTTCTCTACACTCACCATACGAAACACAGCAGAATTAAGCTACTATTTCACGCTGGTATTCTGTGAGAACGTAGTCCTTCCCCGCTCGAGCCGACCCATTCGTGCTACAATTATACTACTAATATAACTGCAGCATGTCTCTACCACTCGTAAAAATAATAATGATAATACTAAAATATAATGAAATGATAATACATTCATTGAAATTAAACTTGAGTTAGTTACCTTAATAATAAATTTGTTGCTACGATGCGAGTGCCACTAAGTGTAAGTTATTTGTACTATGCCTGTAACATTTGTTCAGGTGCAAGCAATAAGTTCACTAAGTTTTAGCACAACGTACTTTACTGAACGGTATGGCAACGCATAAAATACGAACAAACAAAAATTAATTTTTATATATTAAATTACTTTTTCATCTTCGAGAAATTTGAATAGATCTCACTATTCAAATTACACATCGAAATTTACAATAAATAAATGAATCTATCCTGAACCAGGTTATGATGATTATTACTTTTTTACCTGAAGTGGTTTACTTGCCTGTAATTGTTTTACTAAAATAATATTATTGATAAAGTAATTTTTCTTTTTATGTCTTATACTTTTTTCAATATCAATTATTTCATCAAATTTTAAATTAAGAAAAGAGATTTACACGTTTTCTGGATGAAAGACGGCCTAGATCCCTCTTGGCATTGTTATAATATCTGATTGGTAAGTTTCATCACAATCAGATAAAAAAATCCAAAGATAGGTTAAAAAAGATTATTCATGTCTTAATAGCATGCAAATAATCAAATAAATAATATAATAGTTTAAGGCGACACCGCGAAAATGTGCACCTCCTTTCATCGAATAGTATAAGACTATGACACCACTAACGAAAGTGGAATATTGATATAGGTAAATTCATGTCTTTATCATAGACGAGTATTTATTTGGGAATTCATTTGGCTTGGGAATCACTCAAATATATTCATAACGTCAATATTCATAATTTACTTGCTCATAGTTTTAATTACTTAAATCAATAATTTTTAAAAAACATGTTAAGATTCTGACAATTTCTAAGCGTTCTTAATCGTCGCGAGCGCTACGCAGTTTTAGACCTTATGCTGGCGGTTTTTTGAGTTTTTATAGAAATTATGTATTCACTCGGATCAGTACGGCGATAGCTCGGAGCCACTTTTTCGATGTGTCTTGACGATAGATTTTGTGTAATTTGCGTTTACCAAATTCATTCTGCCGCAAAGCAAAATATTAAACAGAAGTTTATTTAAGATAAATGATTTACCTTTGATGGTCATGATAAAACTTCCATAGCACAAAAATTTCACAAATCATTAAAAAAATAATGTACTTTTGTTTTTCTAAAAGAAAACACGTTTTAAAGTCACCTTATTCAATTAATGGACTTAAGTGTCGTTTAATACTAATTTAAAAAAAAATGAAATTGTTAGATTTAACCATTTTATAGATCCCATTTTAGTTAAACATGTCTTTATTTTCAATTATTTTGATTTTTACTTGTTTAACTCAGGATTCAGGATTATAGCCACGGTGAAGTAATAGCGTGAGAGAATCCACTACCTCTTATCATCTCGCAATGGTCGCAAGGAGCGACAGCGAAATCAAACAGGAGATGCCCAGTAGCATCTAGCCTATAATGAAATAATTAAATAAAATGTTTTTAAATAAAAAAGCTATTATGTACTACGTGCAGTACATATTACTTCAATGCTGTGCTGGTTCATTTACTATCAGCTGAACTGTGTGTTTATTTTTATAAAATTGCACTTACTGCAATTTTACAGTGATAATACCAAATTTTATACGTAGTGAATAGAAATAGGTTACTATGATAAAATACGTATGTTGCTATTACTTGCTATATACTAGCAAATTATTGCATTTATATAAAACTAACTTTACGGACTTTATTATTATATTATTATTACTTTATTATTATTTCCTCCCAATTTTTTCCTTCACCGCTGAGTACTTAATAGCTCAGATGGTTAGCGCTTGCTGTAAATTTAACACAACGCAAGCAACCCGGGTGCGATCCCCGCCGGCATCAATGAAATTGTTAATTGCAGTTTTTAGTGCTGATTTACTACGATTATGAAAGATATTATATTATCAAACGCTCGTATGAATATGTTTTGAAACAAATTTAAATTGGGAACCTATAGAAATCACAAAAGTATGTGTACGTATCAATTTATAAAATAATCAGATGAATTTTATATTAATAAGATTTTTCAATTGCAACCTCGTCAGCGATCTGGAGATTACTGCGAAAATTTGCAGTTTCAGGAGTTTTTTCACGTATATCACATTACATTCGAGTTCATTCGCAGCACATTTAACTTTTGTGGTCTACATTGTGTTTTTTTTATTCTAAATCGCTAGCTGGTTTCGGTGCGTTGCTGCCGAAGAAGAAATAATAGTGGAAATGTCGTTTTATATTGTTTCATTAGGAATGATTTTTTATATAGGATAGGGTGACAAACGAGCACACAGTCCACCTGATGGTAAGTGGTTACTGCGACCCATAGACATCTACATCTATCCTCGATTACAAATCAAAATGCAGATGCGTTGTCACCCGTGAGACTAAAATGAAATACCTTGTTTCCAGTAAAAAGGGTCTCTGGTTCTCTACACTCACCATACGAAACACAGCAGAATTAAGCTACTATTTCACGCTGGTATTCTGTGAGAGCGTAGTCCTTCCCCGCTCGAGCCGACCCATTCGTGCTACAATTATACTACTAATATAACTGCAGCATGTCTCTATCACTCGTAAAAATAATAATGATAATACTAAAATATATATATATATATATATATATATATATATATATATATATATATATATATATATATATATTATATTGTTATATACTAAATTTGAGAAATCGTCAAGACACATCGAAAAAGTGGCTCCGAGCTATCGCCGTACTGATCCGAGTGAATACATAATTTCTATAAAAACTCAAAAAACCGCCAGCATAAGGTCTAAAACTGCGTAGCGCTCGCGACGATTAAGAACGCTTAGAAATTGTCAGAATCTTAACATGTTTTTAAAAATTATTGATTTAAGTAATTAAAACTATGAGCAAGTAAATTATGAATATTGATGTTATGAATATATTTGAGTGATTCCCAAGCCAAATGAATTCCCAAATAAATACTCGTCTATGATAAAGACATGAATTTACCTATATCAATATTCCACTTTCGTTAGTGGTTTCATAGTCTTATACTATTCGATGAAAGGAGGTGCACATTTTCGCGGTGTCGCCTTAAACTATTATATTATTTATTTGATTATTTGCATGCTATTAAGACATGAATTTTTAACCTATCTTTGGATTTTTTTATCTGATTGTGATGAAACTTACCAATCAGATATTATAACAATGCCAAGAGGGATCTAGGCGGTCTTTCATCCAGAAAACGTGTAAATCTCTTTTCTTAATTTAAAATTTGATGAAATAATTGATATTGAAAAAAGTATAAGACATAAAAAGAAAAATTACTTTATCAATAATATTATTTTAGTAAAACAATTACAGGCAAGTAAACCACTTCAGGTAAAAAAGTAATAATCATCATAACCTGGTTCAGGATAGATTCATTTATTTATTGTAAATTTCGATGTGTAATTTGAATAGTGAGATCTATTCAAATTTCTCAAAGATGAAAAAGTAATTTAATATATAAAAATTAATGTTTGTCTGTTCGTATTTTATGCGTTGCCATACCGTTCAGTAAAGTACGTTGTGCTAAAACTTAGTGAACTTATTGCTTGCACCTGAACAAATGTTACAGGCATAGTACAAATAACTTACACTTAATGGCACTCGCATCGTAGCAACAAATTTATTTTTAAGGTAACTAACTCAAGTTTAATTTCAATGAATGTATTATCATTTCATTGTATTTTAGTATTATCATTATTATTTTTACGAGTGATAGAGACATGCTGCAGTTATATTAGTAGTATAATTGTAGCACGAATGGGTCGGCTCGAGCGGGGAAGGACTACGCTCTCACAGAATACCAGCGTGAAATAGTAGCTTAATTCTGCTGTGTTTCGTATGGTGAGTGTAGAGAACCAGAGACCCTTTTTACTGGAAACAAGGCATTTCATTTTAGTCTCACGGGTGACAACGCATCTGCATTTTGATTTGTAATCGAGGATAGATGTAGATGTCTATGGGTCGCAGTAACCACTTACCATCAGGTGGACTGTGTGCTCGTTTGTCACCCTATCCTATATAAAAAATCATTCCTAATGAAACAATATAAAACGACATTTCCACTATTATTTCTTCTTCGGCAGCAACGCACCGAAACCAGCTAGCGATTTAGAATAAAAAAAACACAATGTAGACCACAAAAGTTAAATGTGCTGCGAATGAACTCGAATGTAATGTGATATACGTGAAAAAACTCCTGAAACTGCAAATTTTCGCAGTAATCTCCAGATCGCTGACGAGGTTGCAATTGAAAAATCTTATTAATATAAAATTCATCTGATTATTTTATAAATTGATACGTACACATACTTTTGTGATTTCTTTAGGTTCCCAATTTAAATTTGTTTCAAAACATATTCATACGAGCGTTTGATAATATAATATCTTTCATAATCGTAGTAAATCAGCACTAAAAACTGCAATTAACAATTTCATTGATGCCGGCGGGGATCGCACCCGGGTTGCTTGCGTTGTGTTAAATTTACAGCAAGCGCTAACCATCTGAGCTATTAAGTACTCAGCGGTGAAGGAAAAAATTGGGAGGAAATAATAATAAAGTAATAATAATATAATAATAAAGTCCGTAAAGTTAGTTTTATATAAATGCAATAATTTGCTAGTATATAGCAAGTAATAGCAACATACGTATTTTATCATAGTAACCTATTTCTATTCACTACGTATAAAATTTGGTATTATCACTGTAAAATTGCAGTAAGTGCAATTTTATAAAAATAAACACACAGTTCAGCTGATAGTAAATGAACCAGCACAGCATTGAAGTAATATGTACTGCACGTAGTACATAATAGCTTTTTTATTTAAAAACACTTTATTTAATTATTTCATTATAGGCTAGATGCTACTGGGCATCTCCTGTTTGATTTCGCTGTCGCTCCTTGCGACCATTGCGAGATGATAAGAGGTAGTGGATTCTCTCACGCTATTACTTCACCGTGGCTATAATCCTGAATCCTGAGTTAAACAAGTAAAAATCAAAATAATTGAAAATAAAGACATGTTTAACTAAAATGGGATCTATAAAATGGTTAAATCTAACAATTTCATTTTTTTTAAATTAGTATTAAACGACACTTAAGTCCATTAATTGAATAAGGTGACTTTAAAACGTGTTTTCTTTTAGAAAAACAAAAGTACATTATTTTTTTAATGATTTGTGAAATTTTTGTGCTATGGAAGTTTTATCATGACCATCAAAGGTAAATCATTTATCTTAAATAAACTTCTGTTTAATATTTTGCTTTGCGGCAGAATGAATTTGGTAAACGCAAATTACACAAAATCGCAATTACTTGTCGGTCCTAAATAATTATGTTTATTTGGTTTTTAAATTAAGGTATTTTTGAATAAAAAAATGACTTCCTTATATTTTTTACTTTGAGAATGAAATGTAAATAAACTTTAAATCATTCAGTGAAGTTATTTTTCTTTAGGTATATTAAAAGCTATTTGAGATATCAAAATGTACCCGCATCAAAAAAAGTTCATCACATTTTATGGTTCTGAAGAGAAAATTCTGATTTTGATCATGGTATCAATTGATTAATCTTGCCTTTAATTAAACAAGATAAGGTCTTGGTGCAGATTTTTATCGAAAGTAGACGTGAGGGTTCGGCTACTGAATGATTGATGAGATTTCATTCGAAACGAGACATTCACATATCGCTACGGAAATTTGTTCAGTAAATTAAAGAGATATCTGAAAAAAATTACTTGGGTGTAATGTAACAAACATAATAGTTTCAAATTGGGAGAATGATTATTAGTTTAAAATGAACCTAGGCTGACGTCGAGAATCAGATTTAGCCATGGGTAGAAATAAAAATAAAACGCGATAAAACCCGTAAAATTTTATTTCAATGTTTTTTTTTTATAAAAAAGAGTAACAAATGAGCTCACAGTCCACCCGATGGAAAGTGGATGATGTGGCTCATAAACATCTACATTTATCATCAGTTAAGAATCAACATGCAGATGCATTGCCACCCTGAGGACTGAGATGGAATGCCTTGTTTTCAGTGAGAAGTGTCGGTTCTCTTCACTCAACTTATTACGCTGGTAATCTGTGAGAGCGTGGTTCTACCCCGGCCAAGCCAACCCATTTGTGCTACAACTATAGTATAGCTGCAGCGTGATTCTCTCACGAGGTCAAATGTGCAGCATTTGTGTAAACATAAGAAAACATTACGCTTTAACCCGGCTCGTTTGATATTTCAAGTTAGATTTACACCCATATACGGCAGCATTTGATACCATTGTTGAAGCCAGGTAGGAGGAATAATTTAAGCTAGCAAAAGGAGCTAAGATGCTTGTTTGACTCAGATCCATTCGAACTTAATTTTATAAGTTTTATTTAAAAATAAACGTTACTCCCTTCACCGTAACTTTATTGTAACCCTTAGAGTAGGCTTATCTCTGGTATAATGTGGAGGAGTTTTACGTACTTACTACACGGAGGTAGCAATCCAGTCCTGTAGAAATTTTCAGGTTATACAAACATTTGTTCTACGCCGCCGCCACAACCTGTGCCATATAATTTCCTCGTCTATGAATTATCCTAGTATCAACCGATTCCGACGTTAGTAAGTGCGAGAGCAGTAATAATATATTCAACAACCTTTGATCCCACCAAAATATAACTGTGAAAATGTTGCTTCAAGCATATGACCAATATACAACGTTCTTAGAACTGCTATGGTGCTTAGCTCCCGTTCAGAGCTTAACATTCTTTATCTATGAAGTCGACAATCCCGAACATCGTTTGTGTTTTTATATACCCATATTTTTGTTTTTTGTGGGATATAAGTAAACTTTTGAAAAAAGTTTTTATTTAACTAAATATTTACACGACCTTAAAGTATTTTTGGCGTTTACGCTTCAATTTTTCCTGTTTACAGTTAAAACTGTAAGAATTAAATGAAGTTATTATTATCTTATCCCATACCATCACATCCTATCCTATCTTAACCCGTCACCTCGCATCGCATCCCATTCTATCCCACCCATCTTTTCCTATTGATTATCTTACAATCGTAATGTCACTCAGCAGTACAATAAAACTGCAAGCTGCAGCTGCAAACTGCAAGCTTGTCAGCTACATACAACTGTGTATGTATTATAGTATTCTATGAGCGCAAACATCACAGGAAATCAATAGGATTCGGTAACATAACGTTTTGCCGTGTAGTGGCGGTTGAGAATATCCACTACCCCATATCTTCCCGTGGGTGTCGTAAGAGGCGACAGAGGGAGACAGGCAGGAGATGGGCAGCAGCATCTTCCTGATAACAACAGTGATATAATAAAAAGACCGCGGTTGCCAACCCGCTCGCCAAGCGTGGCAACTATGGCAAATATCCCCCCATGAGTAACGACGCAAACAAACGGCCCCAGTCCCTGGCGGCCCCGCTATTCCTGGCTACGGTGGCGACCATGGTAACGGCGGGGCAGGGGGTGCTAAGAATCTCCGGTGGAGGTTCGGCTGCCACCTACGACGACTCGACCTGGCAACATATAACGCATGCACCCTGAGGACTGACGAGAAGATACTGGAGCTGGAAGAAGAGGTAGGCAAGTTGCGCTGGCATATTATTGGATTATCCGAGGTCCGAAGAGAGGGGGAGGACACGGTAATCCTTGAGTCCGGCAACTTGTTCTATCATCGGGAGGGCGACCATCTGTCCCAAGGAGGTATCGGATTTATCGTCCACAAGTCTCTCGTCAATAACGTTGTAAAATTTGAGAGTGGGTCGACGAGGGTCACATACCTAATACTCAGAATTACCAAACGGTATTCGCTGAAGGTCATACAGGTTTACGCACCAACCTCGGCACATCCCGATGAGGAGGTGGAGGAAATGTATGAGGATATTTCCAGAGCCATGCGTTCCTCCCAAAACCCACTAAACGTTGTTGATGGGAGACTTCAACGCAAAACTAGGCACAAGAGAAGGCTGAAGTTAGGGAAATTTGGAGTGGGGCAACGGAACCGAAGGGGCCAGCAGCTGGCCGACTTTATGGTGAAAGAGGGACTCTTTATGATGAACTTTTTCTTCCAGAAGCGGCCCCACAGGAAGTGGACCTGGTCGAGCCGCGACTGTTCGACAAAAAAATGAGATTGACTTCATTATGACGACCAGACGACAACTGATGTCTCAGTGGTCGCAAGGGTGAAAACTGGCAGCGATCACCGAATGGTTAGTGGCACACTGAACCTAAACGTTAAATTGGAGAGGTCTCGTCTAATGAAGTCAACGCTCCGTCCCCCTCGTGCTCTAATCAAGAATCTCGAAACATTTCAGCTCGAGTTACGTAACCACCTTCAGTGCCCAGAAAATTGCAATGCAGTGGACGATATGAATGACAAGCTCGTGGAAACTGTCCATGCGGTCGAAGCTAAGTTCTGCAAGACCCGCCGCGGAAGAACACAAAAACTCTCCGATCACACTATTAATCTCATGGCTGTTAGACGGGAGGTGAGGCTGCAATCGTCAACAGATTTGACATCATACAGGCAACTGAACAGACAGGTCTCCAAATGCATGCGGCGAGACTTGCGCAACTTTAATACTGCTCGTATTAAAGAAGCGATCGAACGGAACCAGGGCTCCAAAGTCTTTGCCAGAGATCTGTCTGCCAACTGTCAAAGCTGAAGACTGAGTATGGCAGCATCGTTTTCGGGACACCTGAGATTTTGAGTGAGATTGAGAGGTTCTATGGGCAGCTGTACACATCATCGTTGGAGCCACACGCAAGTGTGAGTAACAATCCAAAAGCAAGTCTTATCCGATATGCCGCCATGTGTGGCATTACAGATCAGCTGATCGGGATTGGATGCGGGCTTTTTACGCTAAAACAGATCTTCATGCTGGGTGATCTAAAAAAAAAAGTTGCTGTGTCTGTTGCCGATGTGGTGCTTATGGGAATGGAACTTTTCATTCCGTCATATGTAGTGCCTATTGGCAGTAGCCGATAGGCACTACATATACGATGCCTAGATTTGGAGGCTCATGCAAAATTGCATCGCGGCAAAAGCAAGTGTTATAAGGCCTGAGCTGACGCATCGGCGTCCCGGGATACAAACACTAGTACACTCAAAAAGAAGTACAATTCTGCCTCCAGGTTCTTCAAAAGAGTTATCGCTAGGGTAGACCACATTAGAAGAATTGGCGAGAAACTATTTCGATGATATCCCGGACGTCAGTCTGAGAGAGATTAGAATGGCTCTCCAGCACCTTAAAAACGGCGGGACTCCAGGCGAGGATGGAATTACAGCGGAGCTTCTGAAAGCGGGTGGAACACCTGTACTTGAAGTCCTTCAGAAGCTCTTAAATTCCGTCCTCCATGGTGGCACTACTCCGGAGACGTGGAGCAGATGTGCGGTGGTCTTGTTCTTTAAGAAAGGCGACAACGCTCTCTTGAAGTACTACATACCGATTTCCCTTCGGAGCCGCGTCTACGTGCTGTTTTCGAGAGTCATTACGAATCGTCTCGCACGCAGACTCGACGACTTCTAGCTTCCCGAACAAACCGGTTTCCGAAAAGGCTTCATTACCATAGACCACATACATACCCTGCGGCAGATTGTACAAAAGACCGAAGAGTACAATCTGCCACTTTGCCTGGCGTATGTGAACTATGAGAAAGCCTTTGATTCCGTCGAAATTTGGGCGGTGCTACAGTCCCTTCAGCGGTGCCAAGTTGACTGTTGGTATATCGAAGTGCTGAAGTGTTTGTACAGTAGGGCTACGATGGCTATCCGAGTAGAGAACCAGAGTTTGAAACATATCCAACTGCAGAGAGGTGTAAGACAGGGTGACGTTATATCCCCGAAACTCTTCACCGCTGCGTTGGAAGACGTTTTCAAGCTACTGGACTGGAAAGGATACGGTATTAACATCAATGGTGAGTACACCACTCACCTTCGATTTGCCGACGATATAGTTCTTATGGCAGAATCGCTGGAGGACCTAAGCCCTGTGATCAATGACCTCAATAGTGCCTCCCAAAGGATATGTCTTAAGATGAACATGGATAAAACAAAGATCACGTTTAATGTCCATGTCACACCTATGCCGTAGTTTTAGGAGCACTAAGCTCGAAGTTGTTGACGAGTACGTTTACCTGGGACAAATAGTCCAACTAGGTAAGTCCAACTTCGACTGAGAGGTCAGTCGACGGATTCAACTCGGCTGGGCAGCGTTCGGGAAATTACGTTACATCTTCTCTTCAGGTTTACCTCAAAACCTGAAAACGAAATTGTACAACCAGTGCGTGTTGCCAGTGATGACATATGGAACTGAGACGTGGTCCTTCACTGCTGGCCGTATGAGGACACTCAAAGTCGCTCAGCGAGCTATGAAGAGGGCTGTGCCCGAGCTTAGAGTTTCTCTGCGTGATAAACTTAGAAATGAGGATATCCGCAGTAGAACCAGAGTGACTGACATAGCCCAACGGATTAGTAAACTGAAGTGGTAATGGGCCGGCCATATAGCTCGAAGAACCGACAACTGTTGGGGAAAAAAGGTTCTCGAGTGGCAGCCTCGTACCGGTAGACGAAGTGTAGGGCGACCCCCCACTAGATCGAGTGACGACCTGGTAAGACATGCAGGAAGTCGATGGATGCAGGTGGCTCAGGACCGTGCTTTGTGGCGTACCTTGGGGGGAGGCCTATGTTCAGCAGTGGACTTGTGAAGGGCTGTAATGATGATGATGATGATGATGAAAATAACGTTTTCATTTCTTGACTTGTCTCGTTGTCCCTTAGATCAGCACTATTAGATAACGGGTCAATACTTTGATGGTATTCGGTTGTTGTTTGCTAGAAGTGGCCAGGGTGGCGTAACTAGGAAACATTGTCATTATCTTCAAGTTATTTATGGCTTTTTGAGTTAATAATGCCAAAGTGGTAATACAAGACATTCAAAATATATAGAAAGGTCAGTAAAAGTATATCACAAAACAGAACATTTGAAGTCGTTAAAATATTTTACATTTCAGACGTCTTGTAGATTTTCTAATCAAGATACCTTCTCTAACGAGCACATGGTAAATTAGCACAAAAAAATGCAATTGACAACTTCTTTGGTGCCGGCGGGGATCACCACAGCCGCAATATTGAGCTCAGGGGCTAAGTGTTAAATTTTATTCAGGTAAAGATTAATGTGTAGCATACTTGTAGATCATTCAGTTTTTAGGTCTTCCTGGTGCGGGTGAGGCGAGCTCCCAACTAATAATCTCATTGCTCTGGTTTCATTATTTTAGATAGTAACACTCTGCTCACCAACTGGGAGATTACAGTCGCTATTGTTAGTTTCAGCAATATAATCGATTCTAAAAGTTAAAGTAAAATTATCAGGAAATGTTATAGTCAAGTAGAATTATAGGAGTAATCAATATTATAACTATTTAGTCAAAACGCCTCGATAAGGCAGAATGTATCGGAACTTTTATGTTTTAATAATACTTTTGTAATATCTACCTACATTCTATGCAAATAAATAATTATGAATTATAAAGTGTGGCGTGAAAAGTGTATGACTCCAATAATTTGAAACAGCTCGCCGTTTTGCACCAACAACTGAACACCAACATCACAGAAAATAGAATAATTTGAAAATATTTATCTAAAAGGCATTTGTTATTAATATTTTTAGCGCCTTGTTGGGAATGGCACGCTTGTTTGCACACGTTTTTCATAGATGTACTCATTATTTCACCTGTCGTCGAACATGCTAAGTGTTAGGTTGTTAATTAAGAAAATCTGTGCGTAAACAGAATATTTACGCAACTAATAAATTAACCTGGAAACACTTAATTCATTTGAGAAATAAAATGTTACGTTTAAATAGAAAAATTGGTATTATTGCAATTCCTTATATTATTTGATAAAAATTAAATAATTAAAACTAAATACTTCGATGAACTAAATACTTAGACATAAAAATTAACTAAGCCAGCACTTAGCTACAATCCCACCTGATGGTAAGTGGTGATGTAGCTTAAGATGGTAAAGCGCACTGACTTAACAAAAACCTATTCACTCTTGCCTTAAAGACACCCACATTGCAATCGGATGCAAAGACAGATGCTGGCAACTTATTCCACTCTTTTGCCGTACGCATGACAAACCGTTTGGTTCGAATGCGTGGTAAATCAACAACGAAACGGTTGAGGCTGGCCGAATGTGTGGTAGTCCGATGGTGGAAGGGAGAGAGAGGAATTGAATTATGCAATTCCCGCGCACACTCTCCGAAATGCACCCTGAAGAAGACCGAAAGGCTGGATACTTTGCGCCGGTGTTCGAGGCTGGTAAGATTGGTCCCAACCAAATTCGGGTCACCAATAAGCGTCTTAGCACGTCTTTCCATTGAGTCCAATTAGAAAAGGCATTTTGCAGCACCAGCCCATATATGACAGCAATACTCCATGCACGACCGGACTTGTGCTTTATATAATATAAACATCTGTCCCGATCACGCTCTCACAAAATACCACTGTAAAAGAGTAGCGTAATGCTGCTGTGTTTCGTATGATGAGTGTAGAGAACTGGAGACCCTTTTTACTGCAATCGTGGTATTACATCTTAGTCCTCAGGGGTGACAAAGCGTTTTGAGTTGAGGATAAATGTGGATGTCTATGGGCTACAGCATCTACTTACCATCAGGTGGATTGTGTACTCGTTTGTCACCCAATGCTATAAAAAAGCTCGATAAAAGGCAGTCATTTCGATATTACAAACAGATACTTTAATTATATTAATAGTGTACATATAGATATCAAATTATTTAAGATTCATATAAGGCTCTTGTATTATTAGTGCTAGGCTTCTAACCGCAAACGGTTGTTGAAGTGCAGTGTGAGCATCGTGCTAAATCGATTCCTCCCGGTCAAGCTTCGATGGTTGAACGCTTTAGTGCCCCTCATATTTCCAAGCGTTTGCATGCTTTCAAACTGCTCTCGAAACCTACTTACGGGTATAGTTAGATGTTGCGATTTATACTCACGAAGCATATAACGTGAAAGCGAAATGTTATGATTTGCATTTTTATGAAATTCAGTTTCATTCCTCTTAAACAAAGAGTCACGTCGAAATGGGTTATTTCGTATTGAAGCGGAATTCCTAATGATGCATACGAAATCACTCTTCCAATTTTATCAAATACATCGGTTTCTGACGACTGCGTGACGTAGTGATAAGCTGTGTCACAGCTCCTCGGTTCGAATACGAGCCGGAGTAAGACTTTATATGAAAGTATACGTGAGAAGTTTTCGCTGCACTCGATCAGTGGCCTAAATCATATTTATAGCAAATTTAAAAAATACGGTTGACCCTGCAGGAATAAATAGACTTTCAAGGAATTGTTTTTTTGTTTTTTATTTTTTGATAATCTTTGAAATGGCTCGACCGATTGACTTGAAAATCTAATCAGCTCGAAGTCTTAATGAACACTTTCCACAATCTTGATCGGTTGATTCGTTCGACATATTGTACGACAGAATTTTATAAATATAACGCACACATATCCGGAGGTCCAGCTGGGAGTGGTCGGAAAGGCTTCCTAGGACCTAAAAACGTGGAGCTCTTATGAAAACTCGCATTCTCAAAATCAAACCTAAATCTATTACTTCCTACTATTGAAAATTATTAATTTTCAAAGCGGGAAGTTAAAAATGATATTGGAGGATATATATTAACTTAATAAGGAATTTAGTACGGCATATCACCATCACCACAGCTTATCAAAGTCCACTGGTGAACATAGTATTGACGGCCATTGTAGTTTAGATGATAAGGATTTGCATACAATTTTATAGTACGTATGCAAACTCGGTTCACCTACTACAAAAACTAATTCAATATAGTTAATAAAATTAAGTTAATTAACACTCTAAAAATGTGCCACTTCTCGCACCGGCCCTATTTTAATACTGAGAGGATTTGGGCCCAGATGTTCTCGAAATTACACGCGTCCCATCTAATTTTAAGAAGAGCTTTACTTATCGTGAGAGCTACTTGGCTAAAAAAAGATAAATTGTTTTATAATTTACGTAAGAGGCCTATTTCGGCAATGGATGTTTAAAGGGTCACGACGAAAAAGGAATATTATTTATTTTATACATATACTCGTACTTTCTTACGTATGAGAAGATTAATGACATGAATAGAAGATTTATTTCTTGTATATTATAAAAATATTAAGTTACACTAGCTGTGCCCGCGACTTCGCATAGAATAATTTTAAGTAATTTATTGTTATACCTACATACTTCGTTATTTGAATCGGGCAACCCTAATTTTTAGGGTTCCGTAGTCAACTAGGAACCCTTATAGTTTCGCCATGTCTGTCTGTCCGTCTGTCCGTCCTCGCTTAATCTCTGTGACCGTTAGCACTAGAAAGCTGAAATTTGGTACCAATATGTGTATCAAGCACGCCGACAAAGTGGTAAAATAAAAATTGGAAAAAAATGTTTTATTAGGGTAGCCCCCTTATATGTAAAGTGGGAAGTGATTTTTTTTTAATTTCAACCCTAACGTGTGATATATTGTTGGAAAGTTATTTAAAAATGAATAGGGGTTTACTAAGACCATTTTTTGATAATGTCAATAATTTCGGAAATAATCGCTCCAAAAGTAAAAAACAATGTGTCCCCCCCCCCCTCTAACTTTTGAACCATAAGTTTAGAAAATATGAAAAAAATCTGAAAAGTAGAACTTTATAAGATCTTTCTAGGAAAATTATTTTGAACTTGGATGGAAAGTCGGAGCGCCTGCCGCGGAGCGTGCAATTTTGCACGCTCCATGTTCGCGCACGTACCCACTACCGGGAGCAGTTACAGGAGCGCGGAGCGCTGCTGGAGCGCGAACATAATGGTTACCCACCTTTGAACTCATAAGTGGGAACACTTATTGTGACAGACGGGAAACTACGGAACCCTACACTGAGCGTGGCCCGACAAGCTCTTGGCCGGTTTTATTATTTTAAACAGTTGGGCCCAGCTGTTTCGGAGAGTAGTCAGAATAAACAGACAGATCGAAAAAAATAAATAAAAATTGTTTTCTTTTGTTATTAATATTGTATATACTTTCATATGATAACTTAATATCTTTCAGTTTTTTTATAAAATTGGTTAAATTTTTTACAAATATATCTTTTAGGTTCACAATATATATTAGTATTATTACCGAGCCGTGGTAGCTCATGAAATAAGCGCTCGCTGTGAATTTCACAGTACACTAGTAACCCGGGTTCGATCCCGGCCGGCACCAATGAAATTGTTAATCGCAACTTTAAGTGCTAATTTACCACGTGCTCTGCGGTGAAGCAAAAAGATCGTTGAAAACCTGCATGTCTGAGAAATAAGAAAAAAAAAATATTTCGCCAACATGCAATGGTGCAGCGCGGCGGACATTATACCTTGTCCTAAAATCCTCTCAGAAATGAGAGGAGGCCTGTGCCGAGCTGTGGGACGTATATAGACTGGAACTTTAATTTTTATTATTGCCAATATAGGTCATTAATTTCGCATCACATATTAGTTTGTAACAATTACACTAAAATGATTATTTGTTACATTATCAATGTTTCCTTGGTGTACGGGTAAGCAAATTTTGAGGGAATGAAACAAAAGACGTCCTTACTGTTTGTTGTGAAAATAAATAAAACAATAATCTTTCGCTATTGCATTTTAGATAAAGAGTTTGAAAATTCCACGGAAACGCTTACCACCACGACTAACGCCACTCAACGACCCTATACAAGATACGGCCGTTAAGTAGCGTTTATGATAAGCGACGTTTCGGTGGCTAGAAGACTGACCGCTCGAGTGGGGCGCTCTACTCTTGTTCTCAAGCTTCGAGTCTTTTAGAAAAAAATTGGATTTTTTTTAAATAGCTCAGTTGTTGTTCAGTCCATAAGCCGTTTACTAGGAAGTTACATCCTTGATGATTATAGTATACAAATTAGTGGCTTTAGAGTCTAAAGCGTATTGTGCTTTAAAATATTCTTTATTTCGCAGACTTGCAGGCTACATCCATGCCATTTATTCTTGATTGTCCTGCCTGTTAATATCAAAGGTTTTGTTTAGCAACGTTTTTTATTTTAGCGCATGCAATTTAATTTATTAATTGCCGCGTTTGATTGAAAACAAAATAAATAAAATCAATAATTTTTAATTTTCTTCGTTTTTTTTTCTTTTTCTTAAATTTTTTAAAGTTTATAAATATAAACCATCTCCATTGAAAATACATATTTGTATATATACCATTTTTCATGATGAATGATCAAATAAATTTTTAGTTAACCTGTTTTATATGTATCCTTAATACCGAATAGATGCCTAATAAATAAATAAGCACCTAAAATTAATATTGGATTCACAACTCCAATGGTATCGGTGATCAAATTTGGATTGTTCGCTTTACTATGAAATTATTTACTTAGAATAATTCAAAATAGAAAATAAATATTTTGATATAATATTAAAGTATCGTTTTGAGTTTGTAGCTATGTCGCGATCACAAGAGACTTTTCTTTTTGTAGTTGTTTTTATTAATAATACATAAATAAAATACGTGGTTATACAAAATAAAGATTTTTTTTTATAGAATAAGGGTGACAAAATGAGTACACGGTCCACCTGATGGTAAGTGGTTGCTGTGGCCCATAGACATCCACATTTATCGTCGAATAAGAATCAAAACGCAGATGCGTTGTCATCCCTGAGGACTAAGATGGAATGCTTTGTTTTCAGTAAAAAAGGGTCGAAACACAGCGGTATTAAGCTGCTATTTACTCTGGTAGTCTGTGAAAGCGTGGTCCTTCTCCGGTCGGGCCGACCCGTTCATGCTTCAGCCATAATACATCTGCAGCGCGGCTCCACCACGTATAAATCGTATTTTGTTTATATCGGTAACTAATTTGCATTTTGCATTGGGTGCGTTTGGCAGAAAAAAGCGCTAGCAAGCGCTTATAAGCGCTGAAATAGTTTTCGGCCAGGACACGATTGCTATTTCAGTAGCGCTGACACAATCCGCCATTTTGCTTATTTAATTTGTTTGTTTTGAAGTAGAGCTTATAAGTTGTTTTGTGCAATATTAGTTTTAAGTAATATAATGATATGAATAAACATATAGGTACATGTTATTAAAAATTCATGATTGGTAAGTATTTAATATGAATACTTTACAAACATATATTTAAATTAGGTTAGTTTCCTCGGTTAACACTAACATCGTGTCCTGGAGGAAAATAGCTACTTACGATTTGACAGCGCTTACCGCTTACGATCGCCATTTTGCTTACAAGCGCTTGCTAGCGCTTTTTTCTGCCAAACGCACCCATTATTTGTAGAATATCTATTGAAGTGTGTGTTATAAACTGACTGACACTGACATTAATAAACGTATAATAAAACAAAAACATCCATAAAATAATGTAATTATATCAATATGGCCTTCAGGCGACTTTTTATAGTGTCCTTTGATCAAGATCTAATAATAGAGGATGTACGAGTAAATATACCCCGTTTTAAAACAAATATTAAGTTGTAGTAAAATTTATATTTATTTATAAATATAAATAAGATTGAAGTATCTGTTTGTAACTTCAAAATAACCGCATTTAATTGAGCTCAGGCAGTTATTTGTTTGTCTTTAAGACATGAATAACGATTTGTACAAAAAATTTCGCTTTGACTACACGGACTAATCTTCGAATGGCTGAACCGAATATGATGAAGCTTCAGGAAAAGATATAGAGCAATGCTAAGAGTGGTCTGGGCTATATTTTATTCCTTAAAATAGTAGCATTTTTTGGTAAAATCGAAAAATTGTTAAATAAATAGTCATGGATTAAAAATCTAATTGATGCTACATTACATCCCACCCAGGTGTAGTTTGGGCGGGTCGAGACATTGTTATATGTTTTTGATTTACGCTTTGTTTGAATTACGCTTTAAAATTCTTTTCAATATGGCAAAACAAGAAGGTTACGTAATAATATTAAAATTACCCTACAATATTTCCATTTACTGTCAAATGTCGTGGTACATTTAATTGTACATATTTCATTCAACAATTCGAAATGGGGATTAAACTCAGTCGTGTGAAATTAAATCTACAGCGAACGCGCATCGTCTGTGCTAACCTTGCTTTTTAAAAGAAATATTTAAGTACATTCCATATACTTAAGAACTAATTGCATATCCGTTGTCACCTCCTGAGAACTCAAATGAAATGCCACGTTTTCATTAAGAAGGTTCTCCGGTTCCCTAAATTCACCATTTGAAACACAGCAAGACTAAGTTATTTGACGCTGATATTCTGTGAGAGCGTAGTCCTTCCCCGGTCGAGCCGAACTATTCGTAAAACCTTAACATAAGTATAATTGATAAGTAAACGTTTGTAAACTCTTTAACCCACTGTTTCGTACTGTAGTTAGGACTCAGGCTTGGAAAATCGAGGAATTTGTTGAAAGAGAGAAGCACTAAAAATGACACGTCTTTTTTTGCAGCAAAGCAGTATTCATTTCAATGATATTATCTATTAAAAATAAGTCTGTCATAGTGTAATTTATATTCAAATTATTTACGCCATCGTTCGAGCATTGCCGCAACTAAGGGAAAATTCCAAAAGTTATTAAAGTAAAAGATGTAACCAAAGTGTTGAAACGTTTTGTCTCAATAGTATCTTATTTCGTAGCAGTTTTGTTCAAAGATATCGGACACAAGATTTTTGGGAGACCGATGTTTTGCTGTACTTCGTTTATCTATTTTTTATAAATCATAACGGATCATAAATAAAAAAAGTTACTGGATGCTAACTAAAGATTCTAACTAAAGAACTACAGAAAACTTTAATATAGCCAAACAAATTACTTCTTTTTGACAAAATTTATACAATATAATATGCAAGCAGCATTTCGCAATTTACTAGTACGTTGGGACAAAACATTAAGAACATTATTTTGTTTTTAATATGTTTACAATAAATATTTAAAAAAACTAATTTTATTATTATAACTTGTATTTTCGAAACCCCACAAAATGAGTTGGGATCTGAACCAATTTATACATACAGCATATAAACTTCCATGGCTGTACATACATTGGCACATTTGTGGTATATTTGCCTCAGGTGCCACGCTGCAAAGGCGGGTTGGCAAGCACTAGTTTTGAAAATTATCAAGCTAAACCCCGCAGACGTTGTCCTGCCGGTTAGTATCATAGGTTGTGTTCACCAATATATATATATATATATATATATATATATATATATATATATATATATATATATATATATATATATATAGGAGGTGACAACGGATATGCAATTAGTTCTTAAGTATATGGAATGTACTTAAATATTTCTTTTAAAAAGCAAGGTTAGCACAGACGATGCGCGTTCGCTGTAGATTTAATTTCACACGACTGAGTTTAATCCCCATTTCGAATTGTTGAATATATATATATATATATATATATATATATATATATATATATATATATATATATATATATATAAGAGAATGTTTGTATATAAATTTAGGAAGATGCTGTTGCCCTTATCCTGTTTTACAACCAGTAAAACGGTAAACAGTAAAGTTCTCAACTCCCAAATAGTACTTGTGTCAAATTCAGTTTTTCTCTTCGAATCAATCTTATAAAATCTTAAAAAAGCAAACGAGGGTACAATTAGAGGTATAAATGTACCTTTCCTGAAACTTCTTTGACTTAATTTTGTCCTCACGACGATGCTCACAAAAAACGGGGATGTTTTGACGTTCACAACAAGCACTTCCTTGAAATTCGCGCATATTTTGATAATATTTCTGAAAGGTTGAAAGGTATAGGAAAGGGCCTATAATACTGACAAACTATCATTTTTTATGATAACTGCAGAATGTGCGGACGTCGGAGACATAAACCAAGACACGTGATAAGTTTTTGTCAAGGCAACTTATCGATGTGATATTTGATGTATGTTTATAACTTTTGTGGGGTCTTGATAGCCTTTTCCGATAAAATTTTCTTATTTTTGTTTTCTTCGTATTGATTGTTGAACATAGACCCTTAAATTTTTATTTGTTAATTATAATTTTTATTTTTTTTTATTTTTTTTTTTATTTTAGTTGTACTTTTGATATCTTTAGAATATAATTGGATGGATTGTTTGTTGTTGCTAATTTAATGATTTAATAATGATTGATTTTGATGTGTTAATTTTGTATAAATATAATTTCTAAGAATAAATAAATTTGCATGTCTCCATTAGAGACTTAGTGTGTATGTATAGTATTTAACAGTATATCATGTAACATACATACTAAGAAGCAAATAAATAAATAAATAAATAAATAAATAAATTGCCTCATAGGGGGGATTTTGCCATATTTGCCACGCTTGGCAGGCAGGTTGGCAATCGCAGTTGCTTATTGGTTTAGAGTTATTATCAATATGATGCTGCTCTTTCAGTTTCCCTCTCTCGCCTCTTACGACATCCACGGAACGATATGGGATTCTTACATCGCCACTACACGGGATTATTTTATATCTGGCTTGAATTAGATGGTTATAGCTCCATCTGAGGACAAGAATCTGTTCGAAGCCACAGTAGCCTAATGACAGGGCGCTGATCAAAAGGTCGTGGGTTCGAATCCGCCATTTGCCTACTGTCGTAAACCACTCCTAATACACGCGTTTCAAGCTTACCAGGAGTGATTAAAAGGAATATTAGTAATGTTAACTAATAAGATTACTAATATTTAAAAAAAAGAGTTCCTAGTATTTCCTTTTGTCGCTTTTAACGACATCTACAGATTAAAAGAGTGAATTATTTTATGCTGCCCTCATATGCCACCATTTGAACTAATACAATATTTTAAAGATGTTACTGACGCATGCATTATATGAATATCTGTTGCTTGAGCTTCGAATGAGATAGGAGCTGATTATCTATGTATAAAAATAAATTTCTGTTCGTTAGTCTTGCTAAAACTCGAAAACGTCTTATAGATTTACAATGGGATCGGGTAGATGACGCTGTTTTTGAAATCCAGAAATCACCCGTGGGAAGCCGGGACGGAGCGCTAGTAATTAATAAATATTGCTTGAAATTACTCCTCTGCCACGAGTTTGGGACTACGCCTGGGAGTAGGAGAGCTGGAAAAGACACGTTAGTACCGGTGTCAACTCGGGAGTACACGTCTTGAGCACAATGGACGGACTTCGCTAGCAAAAATGTTGTCGATAAATTCATTTAGTCCATGACAGTAAAATTAAGGATTTTTATTAATCCGTTTCGTAATACTTATTTATATCAACGAAAGTTTATGGAAGCTTCATCTGACATCAATAATGCAGAATTTCGTACTATCGTTGTATAATTTAAAATATAGCGTGAAAAGTTCTCTATAAAATCTATTTCAATTCAGCCGGTATATTTCTGACAAACTATATTTAGTATGAGTTTCAGAAAGAATAATAACTGTGTTTGTTTAATCAACACTGGGTTTGTGTCACGCAACGTACACAGAGGGCACTTCTACGATAGTTTTTTTTATAGAATAAGGGTGTCATACGAGTACACAGGCCACCTGATACCATAAATGGATGCAGTAGCCTATAGATATCTTCATTTATCATCGATTAAGAATCAAAATGCAGATGCGTTGTCAACCCTGAGGACGAAGATAGAATGCCTCGTTTCCAGTAAAAAAGGTCACCGGTTCTCTACACTCACTAAGCGAAACACAGCAGCCTTAAATTGCCATTTTATGCTGGTATTCTGTGAGAACGTACTCCTAGCCCGATCGAGCCAACCCATTCGTGCTACAACTGTGATAGTTACAGCATGGCTCTGCCACGTAAAGTAGTATAGTGATATAACATTGGCACGACCGCCTTTTCTTTTGTCACTCGATCACAACTACCAAAAAATCGGTTAGGAACGTATTACCCGTTTTTCGCTCTCTCAAGATATTATCCATCATTCATTTACAAAATATAGTCAATCAAAAGTCAAGTGATGAACGTAGGGGGAACATTTGCCACAATTCCCTCTCTTAGCAAGTGGTTTAGCAATTGCATTTTTTTATTATTTTGATTGATTGCATTTTTTATTATTTTTTATTGTTTTGTCTTGAAGATACTATTACCTATCTCACGTTACATTTCTCTATGTCGTCTTTTAATATATCATATTATTTAGGTAGTGATTTATTTTTAGCTGCCGCTATACAGCGTTATCAAGATCCTGTATTACCTTCACGTTTTAGAAATATTATCATCCAAGCAGATAAAACTTTTTTTTAAATACAATCAAAGATTTGTATTTTCCGCTAAACAAGTGGTAAATCTAAATAAATAAAAATCAATTACCACATGTATGAAAGATCATTACTTAAGAAAGGCTGAACATATTTCGATGAACTCTCACACTTATAATTGATCCTGGTATGTGGCATTGTTGTCAAGATAGAAAACAGTCGTGAAACGCCTGGGCGGGTCGTTCGTCAGCATATAAAATTATCATTACAAATGGGGTCCAATTCGCTCATGTAACGTGTGTCTGTAAAGATTTAGTATAGATATTATTAGTTTATTATAATTATTAGTTTTTAAAGTTTGCGAAAAGAATATTAGAAATGAAATATAATATCACTTGGTTTCGAAAACAATTTACTTAACTGTTCGAATAATAATAAGTCTGGTCCTATTTTTTAAATATTTTTAGACATATAAAGTAATAACAATAAATAACTAAACAAAAACGAATATATTGATGTTGATTGTTTTGATTGTTTTGCAAACGAAATCACTATAAATCACAAACATAACGTCTTGAAAAGTAACGTCAAACATAATACTGCTACAATTGGGATTTAATTTTTCTAGTAAATCAGAACATACGAGTGTACTTATTCTCATATTTGGCATAATATAAAGATACCAAAGATGACCACTTCACGCATAAATTACTACGTGTAATTCATGCGTGAATATAAATATGTTTTCATCGTTCAGTCGATCTGTCTCTTTTTGCCTTATTTGAAAATTAAATCAGAAAAAGCGGGACAAGTATACTGATTCAATTTATGTAGAATTGTAGGTTCCCTCAACGCATACGTATGTATGTAATTACTCTAAGCCGTTGATCCATTCCATAGACACCTCCGTTGATGTGCCATTAGCGTAACACAAATCATAGACTTAGAATAATATACTGGCGTATTAGTCTATGACAAAAATTGATGTCGATAAATTCATTTAGTCTATGACTTAGTAAATATAAGGATTTTATTAATCCGGTTCGTCACTGATCTCCATATATACAAGTACGCTATACACCGTGACATGATGAAGCGATTCCGCCATTTTGGCACTGACAGCAGAAGTGCACGTCCACAGAACTAATAATAGGGATAAGACAGTGTACCAAATTATATCGATAAAAATTCTATACCCTACCATACCTAAATAAATAGGATGGACTCTATGGATAGATGGACTCTACCCGTAACGTGCATTTTATTTATGTATCATATTAATATAATACCATTATCATTCATCATCATTAAAACACTTAACAAGTCCACCGATGAACATAGGTCTCCCCCAAGGAATGCCACAAAGCACTGTCCTGTGGCGCATCGCCAATCGCCATACCAACACTCCTTTTCCCTTACAACTCCACCTCGACTGCAGCGGTACAGGGAGAGGAATATTCTCTAGCCGCAGCCCACTAAAATACATACAACGTGGCTCGACATCATCATGCGACCTTTCGACACTTCGCTATGGCCCTTGAATGGAAAATGATTGAAAAAAGTTGGTGGAAAATGAGGAAAGAAGAGATAAAAAACATTCGAAATAGTAATCTAATTCTTTTATACTTACTGATACTGGTACTACCAGAAAATATTGTCGCTATACTGCACTTTCACAAAGTGGTGCAGTTCTCATGTCTAATAAAACAGTCGTCTGTGAAACGTTTGGAACAAATATGATCATTTTGTTTCGGACGCCAATTCATAATATTTATGCTTTTAAGCCATAATTTTAGCATAGGTTCAGTTGGAAACCTGTTAATTAATAAACATTTGATAATCGTCTATTGTTGGCTACTTTTTTTGTTAACAGATATGGGTAGGAAAGAACATCGATAAGTATTATAGACAAAGAACTCGACAACCCTATTGAATTTTATTGTTTATCAAAACTCAGTAATATATAGCCAAAGATGTTGGTATATATGATATTAAGATTAGTAATAAATTTTTAGGTACTTTTATTATAAAATAGTTTTAATTTGTTTAATATTTGCAGCAAATTCACTTACTTGTGAAATGTTATACTACTTACCTTTTGGTAACGAGTTTTACAGATTACGCATACTCTCATTATTAATAAAAATAATTCTTATTATGTAACTAATATTATACACAATCAAACATCATAAATACTTTCGGTTTTTAGGTTAAAAGTTCAAAATACGGACCTATTAAATAAGACAATATAAATGAGACAACAGACTTTGACATATTATGTCAATTTTATTTTTCAAGACATCCTTTAGCGGCGCTTCAAATTGGCACAGTCACTTTCTATGGCATAGCCAGCGTACTTGTATATATAGAGGTCAGTGCGGTTCGTAATATTAATTAATATCAACAAAAGTTTATGAAAGCTTCATCTGACATGTTACAACAAAAACGCATGTTTGATTTGATATTGACAGTACGAACGCAAACGATATAATATATTTTTTAAATCTTATTTTAAGTATTTGTAATACATATTTTAAACTAGCGGCTTCGCTCGCGTGTTATACTCGCGTGTTGTACTTTTAGAGTCACCCCGGTGTCTGTGTCTCTATGTCTGTCAAAGATTTTTTTATTCTCAAAGACTATTGAATGTAGACGATTGGTATTTAGCATTGATAATATGCTACAGGAACACGTATAACAAATATCATATGTCTAGAAACACCTATTATTTTTATATTGAGCGTCTTCCGATGTATCCATAAGAACGGTAAATTGTCTTGGAAACAAAATTTATTTATTATTATTATTTACATGTTACTATTTACATTCATCAATAGTTCAAGTAAATTTAGTTTTAACAAAATGTTGTTGAATTTTATGGTCCTCTATCAATTTACGGTATAATGTTTATTTGAAATATTTTATTCATATCATTGGTCCCATTTAATATTAATTAGCTGCAATAATTATAAAAATTCCAATAATCTTTAATAAATAATTATTATTTATAAATTTTAAATAAAAAATATAATTTTATCTTCCATAATTTATTATTTAAGAAATTACTATTAAAATTATAACATCCCCATTTCGATTAGTACCAGTATTATAAGATTTAATATTTGATAATAATTTACTAAACAATAAGAAACTAAACCTAATCCATCTCAACCTAAAAAATCTAAGAGTAATAATAATTAATAGAATTATTGAAGAAAAAAAAATTCAAACTTCTTTATTTAGTATCTTAAATTTAAATACATTAAAAGAAACAAATAATAATACTAAAGTAATAAATCGATTTAAATTTATTTCGGATCTTATATATCTTTTACTATAAAAAATAACTGAAGATGAAATTATTAATACAATCTAGAATAATTGGTATAACAATATTTATCGAATTAAAAATTGGCACTATAAAATAGATGTAGATATTTTTTTACGTTCGAGTATACTTCAAAATTTCATAAATGTCTACACATGAAATAAAACTAATTTTACGGTTTTTATCACGTTTCATTTTAACGTTTTTTTTCATCGCATTATTGGATGAAAGTTCCTTACGGGGTATCATGTAAAAGAACATATCTCTGATGTGAAGCACCGACGCTTCGGGAAGTCTGAAGTAAGTTAATATGTTCAGTATCACCCCAACCATTATATCAAATCTGATAAACAACTAATCCTTGCAACAGAACACCGATTCCTACCAAGGATGATTCGCGAGGCTATTGAAGTTTAAAAATATCCTATTTTTAATAGGGAAAATCGCTGGATGCTACCCACCGCTAAGGACCTTACATTTAATAAAATTAAATTCAAACCCAAGCATATAGTCTTGCAGTATACTTCAAAATACCGTAAGCTCGTTCCGCTTAGATCGGAATACCCTCAACTTTCAGTGAACAAAAGTTGTTAATTGATAGTTGAGGGTAACCCATGTTAACTATGACATCATGACGTCAAACACCTAAGTCCCCTCCACCCGTGACCATGGGTGCTATAAAGTGCCCGAAACGTCGGGAATTACAAAAATAAAATTAAATGCGATGAAATCATTTAAGTTATTTTTATTTCAAATAAATTTTATTCACAGTGAAAGTGGGATGAACTACACTCACAAACGGGAGTAGAAAAATGTTCGCATTGTTAAGGCGGTGAAGGAGGAAAATTCCCCTGTCGCCTTTAGGACCCTTACGACTTAGACGAACTGGAGACGGGCAGCACCATCTTCCTGACAACAGATCTAAATAATACCAACACGCCTGCCAAGCGTGGCAACTATAGCAAATATCCAGCCTGTTTGACCATTTATGGAGGAGGCCTAAGTCCATTATACGAGGGTGGATTGAAAAGTACTCGGCCTAACCAAGAAAATAAACACATACTAAATCAGTTATATTTTTATTTTTCTATATAATCAACATCAAGTTCAATACACTTTTGCCACCTCCCCTTCCAAGCAT
This sequence comes from Parnassius smintheus behrii, assembly GCA_036936625.1. NCBI lineage: Eukaryota > Metazoa > Arthropoda > Insecta > Lepidoptera > Papilionidae > Parnassius > Parnassius smintheus. Next base: position 45,598,460 of record JAUPFT010000001.1, on the reverse strand, counting down.
TTAGACCGCTGAAAAAAAATGATTCTTCCTTAGAGTCAAAATATGCGTCTACAGCTGCTTTGACCTCGTCATTTGTCGAAAATCTTTGACCTCCCAAGTGCTTTTTTAGGTTAGGGAACAGAAAGAAGTCTGATGGTGCCAGATCAGGTGAATACGGCGGATGTGGTAACAGTTCAAATCCACAGTTGTGAATTTCAGCCGTTGACTGTACTGACGTGTGAACACGGGCGTTATCTTGATGAAACAGGACTTTTCTTCTGAGCATTCCTCGACGTTTTTCTTTTATTTCCTCTCGTAAACGACGTTGTAAGGTGCAATAGTAATCAGAGTTTATAGTCTGACCCCTTTCAAGATAATCAATCATAATCACACCTTTCGAGTCCCAGAATACTGAAGCCATCACCTTATTTGCCGACAAAATCGACTTAGCCTTTTTAGGGGGTGGTGAACCAGGTCTTCTCCACTGTTTTGATTGTTGTTTTATTTCCGGTGTACAGTAATGAACCCATGTTTTGTCCATAGTAACAAAACGATTCAAAAAATCATCTGCATCGGCTTCAAATAACTCCAAACAGTCGCGTGAAATAGTCAATCGCGTCCTTTTTTGTTCAACTGAAAGCAGTAGTGGAACCCACCGCGCAGACACCTTGTGGAAACCCAACTCGTTGACAATGATGTTTTGAGTTCGTTCATAAGAGATGCCTATAATCTCGGCTATCTCCCTAATTTTTAATCTGCGGTCTCCCATTATTAAATCAAGTACTTTTTTAATATTTTCGTCAGTAGTTGACGTCGAAGGCCTTCCAGAGCGGGGTTCATCTTTCACACTCTCTCTACCACGCTTAAATTCTGCTATCCATTTTTTGACGGATGAATATGACAGAGCACAATCGCCTAATGTACTGACCATGTCATCATGGATAGCTTTTGATGATAGCCCCTTCTTATGGAGGTACTTAATAACGGCACGCTGCTCGATTTGCTCCATTCGCGGAAATTATGTCCGATTACTTTGTTAATAAATTTAAAAAATCACAACTAATTATCGCACACGTTTCGAACTTCACACAATGAACTAGTCTGAACTGAACTAAATAATGTGGGTAGATTTGATTTTTAGAATTGAATGGATCTGTGTTAGGCCGAGTACTTTTCAATCCACCTAGGTAGTGGACTTTTGATAGGCTGTAATGATGATGAAGATGAGTTCTACTCATCTTTGCTACCCGTAATATTTACAGTAGAGTGAAAACAAAAAAGTAACATCTCTAAAAATATGAATGAAATAAAAACTGCATAATTGCCCAATTAAAAGTAAAAAAGTAGCAGCTTACATATTATATCTTACTACTGGGCACAGTCCGCAGAGAGTTTTGGATTAAATATGTGTTTGCTGCGCTGATTCCAAAGCGGGATGACCTCAACTGGGGAATTTCTCATATATTTTTTCAGTTTCCCTTCACTGCCGAGATTGTGGTAAATCGACACTTCAAATTGTATTTAAAATATATCTTAAAATACATAATAATGCTCACGAACTATGAAATCAAACTGATTCAAACTGAAATTTCATAGTTGCCTTTGACAATAAAAATAAAACAAACCTTTGTTTAGTTAAAATCTGCTTTCTTAGATATAGTACGTGAGGGTAATATGGTCGTAGGGTTATATAATCACTTTCTTATAACTCAAAAACTACAGCCTTGTTTGCATAGACGGCTTTGTGATACGATAGCTCTTCATCGGTCAATCAAATAATAAATGGTCAAAAGGGCACTGCTTTATCAACGCCATTTTGGCAGTTGACATTATAGTAAACATTTTAGTCGATTTTAGTATGGTGTAGTGTAGTTAGTTTTTTTTTATAAAATAAATATAATGGCCGCATCTTTTAATTGCATAAATATAGGAAGTTGAACTTTTCATACCTCTAAGGGACTATAATCCCTAGAATTTGATATTAATTTCTGCTATATACCTCTGTCCGTTCCTGAGAAAAAGGGTTCTAAAAGAGGGACATAAGGATATCAAAGTAATCATATAAGGACACTGTTTTTCCATTTTAGATACAGAACCCTAAAAATGAAAGAATGACATTAAATACTTATTACAATTTTTTTAAATCATTTTCCTCCTGTAATATTATTAAATGTATTGACACTGGGATTATATTTAGATCATAATATTATAGAGGCGAAGGGAATACCATTTGTTTGATAAAGAAAGATTATTCAATTTGTGATAGCGTATGTATACTAACATTTAAAAGCTTTGCGTAGTAGATTGCTTTTTATACAATTGTATTTGGAAAGCTTCGAGTGTTTGGACTGCAATAATTTAAAGTATATTATTATTTATGGTTTGAATTTTATAAGCAATATACTAAACTAAGTAAAACAGCAGTACGGACAGTACACAGACTGACAGTTTGCAAAAACTTTTACTAGGCTACACTAAAAGTATCGGGAATGGAATATTTCCACTGTTCCTATCATATTAAAATTTTTTTAATTGAAAACTCCTTGGTTTTAAAAATCGAATACCATTTATTTATTTAAAAAAGATTCTCGGTCTTGTCAAACTTGTTTAGTCGTTGAGAAAATGGAATTGACTCGAGAAAATTCAAGAGCGATGATTTATTATGGCTTTCGAAGTGGTTTAACACAAAAACAGCGTGTTGACCGGATGATTTCTGCATTTGGTGATGAAGCCCCGTCCAAAACCATAAATTATCGCTGGTTTGCTGAATTTCAATGCTGAGTGTCAAGCTCAGTGATGATCCCCGTCAAGGTCGTCAAAAAACTGCAGTCACCCTAGAAAACGTTGATGCTGTGCGTAAGTTGATTGAGGAAGATCGACATGTGACATTTTTTTATAGAAGAAGGGGCAAACGAGCATGCGGCTCACCTGATGTTAAGTGACTACCGCCGCCCATGATCAACCGCAACACCAGGAGAATTGCGGGTGCGTTGCCGGCCCTTTAGAAAGGAGTAAGCTCTTTTCTTGAAGGTCCCCAGGTCGTATCGGTCCGGAAAAATCGCCGGTGGTAAACTATTCCACAGAGGGGTTGTACGTGGAAGAAAACTCCTTGTGAAACGTACAGTGAGACATACCGCGAAAATCATGCAACATTAGACATTGGCATGAGTCAAATACAAATAATCTTGCATGAACAATTAGGTGTAAAAAAGTTGTTTTGCCGATGGATACCGCATTCGCTCTGTGAAGAGCAAAAAGCGGCTCGCGTTACTTGGCGCGTCAGAACTCTCGAAAGATTCCACGCAGGATCCTCAAATGCTGTATACAACATCCTATCAGTTGACGAATCCTGGATATATGCGTATGAACCCGAAACAAAAAACCAGTCACGAGTTTGGGTGTTCGAAAACAAGTTAAGGCCAACAAAAATTGTTTGTTCACGGAGTGTTGCAAAAAAAAATGGTGGCCACGTTTGTCTCCAAAACCGGCCATGTTACGACTATTCCCTTGAGGGACAAAGAACGGTTAATGCAAAATGGTATGCTAGCATTTGTTTGCCACAGGTCGTTTCTAAACTTCGTAAAGAGAACTGCAACCGCCGCATCATCCTCCATCACGACAATGCGAGTTCTCTTCGAGAGAAAACATAGAATAATTAGACCATCCGCCGTACAGCCGTTAGAATCACCGAAAGTATTAAAATAATTATTATAATATTATTATTTAAGTATTGAAAGAATTACTGGACCATCCGCCGTACAGCCCCGACCTTAGCCCTAATGATTTCTATACTTTCCCAAAAATAAAGAATAAATTGCGTGGATAGAGATTTTTATCACCTGAAGAAGTTGTGGACGCCTACAAAACGGCCATTTTGGAGACCCCAACTTCGTAAAATCTTCGAAAAATGCGTCCAATTTCGCGGAGAATACTTCGAAAAGCAATAAATACATTTTTAAATAGTAATGTTGTGTCACTTCCTTGATTCCCGAAATTTTCAGTGCCGCCCTCGTAATAGTCATAAATGATCCTAAGTTAAGGTGACACCGCGAAAAAATGCACCTCCTTTCATCGAATAGTATAGGACTATGACACCACTAACGAAAGTGGAATTTTGATATAGGTAAATTCATGTCTTTATCTTGAATTTGATTGTTTAAAAACACGATTGTATAATTTTGACTCGGTCAAAATTATTTGCGAAAACACCTCTAAAAAATCACTATAGTTGAAATTACAACGAAATTACTTTATCTATATGCTTGGGAATCACTCAAATATATTCATAACATCAATATTCATAATTTACTTGTTCATTATTTTGATTACTCAAATCAATAATTTTTAAAAAAATATTTTAAGATTCTGACAATTTCTAAGCGCTTTTAATCGCCACAGGCGCTACGCAATTTTAGACCTTACGACGGCGTTTTTTCAAGTTTTTATAGAAATTATGTATTCACTCGGATCAGTCCGGCGATAGCCTTTTCGATGTGTCGTCTTAAAATGATATGTTTTAAATTTAAATAAGATAACAAAAATTAGATAGGATGTGACCAATTAAGTCTTTACTCTAGACCAGACTTAGAGTGCTGCCTGTACGAGCCAGAGTCTGACAGGGAACTCGTATTGTTAAAACGACCATAGATTTTAATATAAATACTGAAGTAATTTAAACGCCGAGTAATGGCGTATGAGAATCAATTATCCCATATCATTCCGTGGGCGTTGTAAAAGTGAGAGGCGTTGATGAAATGAAAGTGGCATTTTTTTGATAACAAAATTGAAAATGAGATGGGCAGGAGCTTCTTCCTGATTAAACTCAAAAAAGTAAAAAATTGCGGTTGTTCACCGGCCTGCTAGGCGTTGCGTTGCAACTATTCTCCCTTGAGGTAATATCGCAGATGCTTGATGTTCGGCACTACTTGAATTCGTGAGAAGCTATATTAAGGTAGTGAATTTAAAACACATTCGTAACTCTTCTTCCATATTGCGTATAAATCTTGATTTAAAAACCTATTGTCATTAAATACAAATATTATTGTAAATATTGCTTGTATTCATTATTTTTTTAACCTTCAAAAAGGCTCCGTACTCTAAAGCTCTTGCATGTCTTACCTGGCTTTAGGTATGACGATATATAAGAATGATAATATACTGAATGTCGTGGAGATTTATGAGATAATTATTCTCTACAATATTCTCCCTGATGGGCTAATATGGTAAATTTATTGATTTGCGGTCACACATGGCATAAAGGTTGATGAGAGAATATTTGCTACGTTACCATTAGAGTCTATTTAAAACCTCGTCCTTAGATTGCCTCATTGGGGGATTTTGGTATAGTAGCCACACTTGTCAGGCGGGATGGCAAAGGATGGTAACCGTAGTTTATTATTAATTTAAATTGTTATCAGAAAGGTGCCGATGCCCTTCGCAAGGTTTTCTTCTGTAGCCTTATGCGTAATCTCACTTATGAGAAAATAAAGGGTAGTGGATATTGTTACACAGCCATTACTCGGTTAATTTGTTAAATTAATTAAACTTTACGTGGTAGAGTCACGCTGCAGCTATATCATGGTTGTAGCAAGAATGGGTCGGCTCGATCGGGGTCTTCTCGATCAGCTTAATACTGCTGTGTTTCGTATGGTAAGTGTAGAGAACCGGAGACTTTTTACTGGAATCGAGGCATTCCATCTCTGTCCGCATGGGTGACAACGCATCATCATTTTGACTCATAATCGAGGTTAAATGTAGATATGTCTATGGCCCACAGCACCCACTTACCATCAGGTAGACTGTGTGCTCGTTTGTCTCCCTTCCATATTCATATTATCCATCCATATTATCCATATTAAAAAAAACTGAATTGCAATTATTGAATTAGACTTTATTATTGAAACGACAAGTTCAAACCAAAATGAACAGTGAAACATGCATATTTTCTGTAAAGGAAAGTGATACATGCTTGACGTAAGTTAAAAACGTTAGTACAACGGTGATCTAAACCACATTACCAGAATCTGAAATTAAATCAATATTTCATAAGGTCAACTATGTACGTCAATAATTCAGTGACCTAATATTAACCTAAATTCGATAGCCAACAGTAAAAGGACGAAGGGGATTTGATATTTATTACTGACACTTCTTCTAATCCCGTGTGCTATAATAAAATTCCCGAAAGGTCGACAGGGTTGAGCCATCCGGGCCCGTCCTCGCATCATACAGCGAGTATACATGCAGTGTAATAAGGAGCTAAGTACGAAGAGGTACACCCCCAGTAGGATTTTTACAAATTTAATTAATTTCGCGTAATTAAAACGTAATAGGTATTTACATATGAAATTGGTGTTGTGTACGGGAGGAATATAAAGTCAATTTTTTTGTAAAATATATTTAATTCATCAAAGTGTGCACCGTTGTTATCCATGCATTTTTGCCATCTCATAGGTAGTTCATTGATCCCTTTACTAAAAAAAAAACCATGTGGGCGAAAATCAATAAACTGTTTGAAGGCGGTTTGGACTGCCGCATCGGAGTTGATTTTTATTCCTTGTAAGAAGTTGTCCAAATTCATGAAAAAAATGGTAATCTGTTGGAGCAAGGTCCGGGGAGTACGGTGGATGTACGCAGACATTCCAATTGTAGCTTTTCTACATTAGTGGTTAGGAGATATTACAGATCAAAGTGGTCAGTACGACAAAACGCTAATCTCATATGTAAGGACCCAATATTAACTGAATTGTACGATTATGTACATAATATGGATGTCAGTTTTGTTTAGGAAATTGTTGCCTAGGAAGTTAGCGTGGAAACTGAGTGGTTCTTTTTCCACCTAAAACCAATTGGGTAATGGTATGCTCTTAACCATGATATAATCTAGTTCTTTGCCAAACAATTTGCCTTTAACATTGAAACTTTCCCAGGGTTTTAAGATTTTTGGATTAGTTACGGGTATGTTTATCTAGCAATTTTTATTTGTAATTGATATTTTGAAACAGAAATAGTTTGAATTATTGTATAATATAAATAAATGAATATAGTATAATATAAATAAATGAAGATTAATTTTAAGTAATGATTTGTTGATATTTTTAATAATAATATATGATGAATACTAAACATTGAATAAAATAATATTACGGATTTTATTATGTTTAATTTTACTTTATTTTATTCTCGATGTTTCGGTTATTTTACAGAATACATCAATCAGTTCAGAGACTGATGCGTTTTGAAGTTGTTGTTATGGTGGCCCGGGCAAACAGCAACATCAAGACTCTGAGCACCTCTGCAGCCATTGCCGCATAAATGTTTGAGATATTCGATGGCCCGATAAAATAGAATAGAATAGTCAATTTTTAAAGTAAATTAACACTAAGAAAGGTTCTACAAACTATTTAGAACTTTGTTTTAGTAACAGCTTTGAAGCGACCGCCATATTTCCGGGGATTATTATTAATCATATATTGATTTATATTATAATAACCATTATTATACAGTTTTTGTTTAAATCTTGTATATTTTTTGTGACTTTGCTGTAATATATACAAGTAGTAATTTTGGATATGTGTACCGTCGTCGCAGCAACGCAACACAAGCTGCACAGAACATAAACGACGACGAGCGAATATTACAAGCAAACGCTATATCTGTTATTGACTTCCCACTCCCGTTCTGGAAATTTTGACTTAAAAATGAAACCCGTAGACGTCTGATAACAACAATGACGAATTAAAGGCGATTGTGGAAGCTGATGATACTCAACCTACGGCTGAATTAGCAACAGCTTTCGAGCATCAAAACAATATTGGTCCGTTTGCGTCGACGTTGTGAGACTTGCACTTGTTCAACGGGCATACAAACGAAGGAATTTCGAACCGCATTGTTACCTTCAACAAAAAATGGATTCTATTTGATAATCGCAATGGCTCAGAAAGTTGGTTAGATCCTGGTTCAGCACCTAAATAATTTGTTGATCTAGCGCTGGTGTGATTCATCACAGCTTCTTACCAAACGGGATGATCATTACTGCAGATGTGTATTGTGAAAAACTAATATGTAAAGTAAAATAATGGATATAAGTTAGATAAAAGATTTGTAGTAAAATTTAAGAGACAAGACAGTGGAAAAAAGGAAATACTTTCCCAATCAGTCTATTACAGTATACTTTTAGACAAGGTTATTTGCATCATCTCATATACGACGAACATATACCACAATGTTAGAACATCCATATGAAGAAATGGGGTAACATTTGCACTTACTTCGTAATCACAAGTAAATTCAAATTAATTACCAATTTCGAATTCTTAATATTTTGAAATAATAAAGGGAATGAAATTATGTGTCAACGAATTCTATAAACTAGTATGGTGTCATTTAATTATTCCACTCAGGAGTCAAACTAGTGGTAAGCCTATCATTCAAGTTGGAGCTATAAAATCAAAATGATAGGTTTGTGCAAAAATTATTCGATATTTTTGGCTTAATCGTTAACTAATTTTATGATAAAGTTGATTTATCAATTTTCGTGTTTCCTCGAAAATATTATAAATAATACTCAAAAAATAAATCAAGTTTAGCGTGTGTTTATCGCGATAAACTTTATAACGCGCAGTGTGGCCAGGCAACTTCACCGTAGCGTAGGCCGAAGGCGAAGTTTAATCACGATAATTCTATCGGGATATGTGCGGCCTAGGCATTACTCGTATTGTTTATGCCTTTAAGTTATGTTTAACGCCCCATGTAATGTTTCGAATGAAAGAAAATCTGTGAAATACGAACGAATGCCGAAGTAAAAAAGTTACGAGCCTAAGGGTAACAAAATAAACTAAAGCACTTATGGCTACAAAAGATGTAGGTATGTATTCTCATTTGAAAACAAAAGAATAATATCATTTTGTATTTTTTATACTTCGTGAAGTAGATATTTCTACAAAAAATACCTAAGCAATTTGTACCTTTAAACAATTTCTTTGAAACAGGGATTTATAACAAAATAAAAATGAGTGTCAAATTATACAATTTATTCTTTTTTGTTTGTTATGTCACCAAAAAAATTGAATTGAAAGTTTTATTTGAGCATGTAGCCAAAATGATTTTATGAGTATTTTAACTTCTGGTTTAATGTGATCGTTAGAAAATTTATCTGCCTCTACCAAAATTTTTTACCCTATTCATATTTTGTCTTTTTTAAGTTATTTGGCTAAAGTTGAAAATAACAATTCAATAAAATTAATTCTACATATAATGATTTTTTATATTTGCGTGAACATTACACATTGAATAAATCTATATATACGGATTTTATCGCGTTTAATTAACTTATTTTTAATTCCCGATGTTCCGAGGTCACGGGGGGGGGGGGGGAATAGTTTTATTAAATAATTCTACTTATTTTTAATTCCCGACGCTTTGGGTGATGTCATAGTTAACTCGGGAAAAATGATTAGAGGTCTCACTAGTGTCGAGTCAGCTATATTATTTTTTTTAATTTATTTCCATAGCATAATGTCTTATGGAATTTTGCTATGGGGAAATGTGTCTGATTTAGAAACTATTTTTGTTTTGCAGAAGAAGGTCATAAGATCTATTTACAACCTAATGTCGAGAGTACCAGTTTCTCGACTACACAGAGCCAGTAATTAATTCATGGGGCAATAGAATAAACTAGAACGGAATAAAATCATTTTTGTTCAATATACAGTATAAAAATGTCTATTAAAGGTCTTTAAGGCTTTACTACTACTGGGTCGGAAATAAACCTCTGCCCTGGGAAGAACCAGCAAGAAACCCAGCGGAATTTTGTTTCATAAAACCATAATGAACATTATAATATTAGCAATAATTAGTGTGAAAACATTTAGAAGTAATATGGTAGCGATCACCTCATTCCCAGAGGTTGTTATTACCAATCACGTACTCTTTAGTAGTATAGTAACCCTTGTTAAACAATTTTTGCTTGATAAAAAATTTAAATAATTTAATAAGTTAGGACTGCATATTTTCTGGGACTTTGTTTTAAAAGCGTATACATACATTGCCCCATGAACGAACTAGTGACTCTTTGGAGACGAGTAACTTGTATAACTAACTTGTGCTTGTTCCTAGTATTTACAGAATGTACATCAATATTTTTAATAAAACTGTTTTAATACATACTTATTGTTTAATATTTACGCACAGTCTAATAGTATTTAATACTAAGATAAGAAATAAGTAGTTACGTTGTACCAGTTCTGGCGCACTTGTAGAAAGGTTGTACCAGTTCTGGCGCACTGAGTCACAAGTACGACGTCCGTCGACTCACGATCCTAAAAAAAAAAAAAAAAAAAAAAAGGTTTTGGCATGCTCTGATCACGAATCTGCGGTCCATTTTTGCGTAGGATGCACGGTTCCGGAGATGTGCAGATCAATTAACTCTTATCTAATTGATATCCGCTTCGAGCCTCCACCGTCATTAGCGCTCCATTGTTCTTATCTACTTATCTATTGTTCATTCAATACCGTCATTATCTATTCTTCCTCAGCGTGGTGATATTGTTATATACTCCTTTGTTCCTATCTACACTAATCTGACTCATTAATAAAACACATTACCCAATTTTGTTAAAATTTTTATTTATAAAATACAAAATCTTATTACTTATTATCTATAAAATAGGAGCGAAACATCTCATCCACTAAAATATCGTTGTACAATGTGTTCCCTGTAAATATACTCGTAAAACTATGCATTGAACATCCCTGAAACTTATATAGCAAATACATTAAGCAATATTCGCCACAAACTGAAGTCCACTCATTCTGAATCCTATCAACATTCCAGTTCCATCTTTTACAATTTCTTTTAAAAAACTCTAGATGATATCGTACAGGTGCCCGTCCGAATGAATCAAAATATTGACCGACGTCATTCGTATCGATATATAAAGCTACCCAATGTGACCCTGGTTTATCATCTGTATCCAAATTGCATATTATATACGTTGGTACGTGGGTGTATATGGGTAGTTTATTGGCAGCATAAACATTATTTTCTAGAGTGGGGTGAATCTTTTTCAGATATTGTTGTACATCTAGTGTATCCATAATATTACTGCTATTAGTAGATTATTACAGTACCAATCTACTCAATGACTAATATAGGAATGATCAATTATAGTGATATCTAAATATTAAATTACATTCTTTGTGTTATACAAATCGTATTTGAGTCACCAATACACTGATCAAGACACGACAGGAAGGACGTAGGAATGTAGAGATAAGCAACAGAATGTAAGGTAAGCTTGTTGACGCATAAAGATACTATCAATTCTACTGCAGAAATTCTTTAGATTAGAATTATTACTCACTGGTACTATATAAGACCAAGCAACTGCAGTCATGGAGTTAGTGTATGGTCGTTTGACCGCAGTGGATCTATCTACTACGTTTGTGTTACTTCAACGCATCAAAGGCCATGGATGTAAGTGTTTATTCTATTGACAAACTTACTTTTCTTTCTGTTATTTTCTTACGTGTGTATGATTTAGTGTTAACAAATTATATTTAAATATTATGTGTGTGTATATGGTTAAGCCGTGGTAGCTCAGATGGTTAGCGCAAAATGTAAAATTCACAGTACGCGACCCGGGTTCGATCCCCGCCGGCACCAATTAAATTGTTAATTACAATTTTAAGTGTTAATTTACCACGTGCTCAGCGGTGAAGGAAAACATCGTGAGGAATGCATGTCTGAGATAATTTCGAAGGCATGTGAAGTTTGCCAACACGCATTGAGGTATCGCAGCGAACATTTCCTAGCCCTAAAACCCTCTCAGAAATGAGAGGAGGCCTATGTTCAGCAGTGGGCTTTAATAGGTTGTAACTTTAGCTTTTTTAACTTTTATGATTAAGTGTTACCAAATTGATATTAACATGATAACTGTGTTGTTGCAGAAATCATTGAGCTTCGATGAAAATACATATAAACAGTATTACTACTCGCCACTCTCCCCTCAAGAAGAGAGTGATGACATCGTCATTAATAATAACACATGCGATGGTGGAAAAAGAAAATCGCAATCGATTGATCATTTTTTTGAAGCTGAATCAAAAATAAAAAAGAGGAAGCTGTTATCATCAACCGTAGCACGAGCCGCTAGAGATGGTGTATCATACATTTCTACTAATTCTGACGATGGAGACCAAGCGACGCATCTCATCAAAATTGAAATGTACGATATGAAGAAGCTATCCAAGATTCCAACTACTGATCATTGGAAACATGCTTCCACGAGGATTAAATATTACGTAAAGACTAATAAGGATAGCATCTACGACAACACAAACGCCCTCGTATACAATATTACAAAGACAATAGCAGAAAGTGAAAAAGTTAAAAAATACTTTTTTAACAATGACGGTCATTAGCTGATCATTAGTGAATGTGATTCTGTTTACTTAAATTACTTCCGTGTACTCATTATATTCTATTTCTAATCCTTTGTTAGACTTAAATATCGGACATTATTTGAAATTTGGGTATCAGTTGGTCTACCAACACTGAACTGTTACTTACTCTGCTACCTAATTTCTTCTTTACTATAAGGATGGCAAACTTCAGTGAACTGTGCACCAGTGCTTTCTTTTCCACAACCATGGAAGAGAATACGGAACTATTCAACAGCGAATTAAATCAGGAGTTGTCTAAAGTTTGTGATGAAATGGAGAAGGATCAACTGTTCGATTCATCGTATGATGATGATTTGTATAATCCCTGTGCGATGGTTGAAACACAGTTTAAGTAAGTAAAATAAACATTCATTTCGATCATAATTTACACAATGTCTTGTACAGTTTTTAATAAATTTAAACATTTTAGTAGTCAACCACTACAACTTGGAAGAGGAACGAAGCGAACGAGCAGCAAAGAACCCAAGATCATCAAAAAACCAACAACGGAAGCAGAAGCGCCTACCTCTGCAGGGAACAGTATCAGTAACGATGATCAAGTGGAATGTCTAACGTGTCATATATTTATCAAGAAACGGTATTTAGCTAATCATTTTAAAAGTAATGTTCACAAAAATAATCTTTTAAATTCACATAATTCTTTATCAAACGTTAGTGTTATTGAATCTGCTTTTGGAAATAGGATTTTAACTTATAAAATCAAGAGTAGAGTAGATAGTTCGACATTGGTAAATTTTGAAACTCCTGAACTATTTTTAAATTCTATTAAAGATGATATTTTATTTTTAATACAAGAGTGTATTCATCAACACATAATTTTTAAAGTAAACTTCATATTGCATGCTGATTTTGTTCAACAAACTAAAGATATTCATGATACGTTCGATTTTCAAACGCTTAACTATATTATTTGTCAAGGAGATGACTTAAATATTTTTTTTCATCTTTAAATGATACAATTACTACTAAAATTAGTGCATTTGAAAAAAAAGATAGTGGATGGAGTCTAAAAAACATAAAATCTATAGACATGAATGTTAATAAATTTAACCCCCTACGCGGTACTTCATACATAGATCTTCCTCGTGACATAAAATTAAAAAAGGCTGTTATAAATGTAAAAAGCAAGGATTTTTTTTTTAAATGGGCGTTACTCTCGGCGTTATATCCCGTAAACAAAGACGCGGATCGTGTATCATCGTACGTTAAACATGCAAATAAACTTAAATTTGATGGTATTTCCTTTCCAGTTAAAATTTCTGACATAGCAAAAGTAGAGAAATTAAATGATATTAGTATTAATGTTTTTGGGTTAGAATATAGTAAAGAAAAACGATGTAATTCTATAGTAGGTCCATTATTTTTAACAAAGTGTCGTAAAGATAGACATATCAATTTATTATTTTTTTCCAAGGATACAAAAAATTTATCGCGGTTAGTTAGTAAACAAATTTCAAAAGACGGTCACATCATGTACATTTGCGAAGCATGTCTACTTCACTTTCCATCTAAGGAAAGTGTAAATAACCATGAACAATACGATTGTGCCCACATTTGTACAGAATTACCAAACAGTGAAACTTTAAAAAAAAAGAATTGGTTTGGTCAACCTATTTCAAATGATAAAATTAAATTTGATAGTTATGAAAAAAAGTTGAAGATACCATTCGTAGTTTATGCTGATTTTGAAGCATTTTTAAAACCAATAGAATCATGTTCTAACGATCCTTCCAAACCTTTCACACACAATATTCAGAAACATGAAGTACATAGTTTTGGTTATTATATAAAATGTTCATATGATGATAAATTATCAAAATATGTAACGTATTGCGGACCCAACTGTGCACAAGTGTTTATGGAAAGTTTATCTAACAATCTCAAAGAAATAAATAGAATTCAAAAATATCCTCCACTTCCGCTAACAAATGAAGACAAAAACCAAATTTCAAATGCAACCATTTGTCATATTTGTGAAACAGAGTTAGCAGAACATTTTTATGATTTTGATTGGTACACCGGTAGTTTTATAGGTGTTGCTCACGGATCATGTAGCTCGAAGTTCAGAAAACCTCGTTATATACCAATATTTTTACACAACCTTAGTCGCTATGATGCTCATTTTATTGTTCACGCGTTAAACTTTTGTGATGGTGAAGTCGAAGTTATCCCTCAAAATAAAGAAAAATATATATCCTTTTCCAAAAAATTAAAAATGAATAACCACGAAATTATATTAAGATTCATAGATTCATTTAAGTTTTTATCATGTAAATTAGAAGAATTGGCCAAAAATCTCAGTAATGATCAATTTCAAGAATTACGTAGAAATTATCCTAATGATGAAGATTTCTTTCGTTTAAAACGGAAAGGCGTTTATCCATATGAACTTATGACTAATTATGATAGTTTAAGCCTAACATCGCTCCCCGAACAAAAATTTTTTTATAGCTCGCTCACAGATTCCCATATTTCAAATGATGATTACAATCATGCTAAAGATGTTTGGGAACACTTTGGGTGTTGTAATATGCTAGATTATTCAAACCTGTATTTAAAAACAGACGTTTTACTTTTAACCGATGTATTTGAAAACTTTAGAAAGTTATGTATTAATACTTATGATTTAGACCCTGCCCATTATTACACAGCACCCGGTTTAAGTTGGGATGCAATGTTAAAATATACAAAAATAGAATTAGAACTTTTAACAGATTATGAGAAAATTGCATTTATTAGATCAGGTATCAGGGGTGGTGTATCTCAATGTAGTAATCGTTATGCTAGAGCTAATAACAAATATATGGGGGATTATGATGCAGGGAAACCAAATTCATATATCACATATTTTGATGCCAACAATTTATATGGTTGGGCTATGTCTCAATGTCTTCCTACTGGTGGATTCGAATGGGTAAATCCGAATACAGAATTTAATGTATCTGAGACATCGAACTTCGGTTTTATTTTAGAAGTTGATTCGGAATATTCAGATGAACTTCATGATTTACATTCGGACTTTCCTTTATGCCCCGAAAACATTTGTGCAGACAATAATAATGAAAATAAACTAGTCCCAAATTTAAATAATAAAGATAAATATGTAATTCATTACAGAAATTTAAAGCAGTGCATAGAAATGGGGGTTAAATTAACTAAAATTCATAGAGTTTTAAAATTTAAACAGTCTCGCTGGTTGAAGATGTACATAGATCTAAACACAAAATTAAGAACGTTAGCAAAATCAGATTTCGAAAAAGATTTTTATAAATTAATGAATAATTCAGTCTTCGGAAAGACTATGGAGAATATTGAAAAAAGGGTTAACATAAAATTAGTTACACACTGGGAGAACCAGGGCAAAGCTTTAGGTGTTCAAGATCTAATCGCTAAACCACAATTTCATAGTCTTTCAGTATTTTCGGAAAACCTAGTTGCGGTTCAGTTGCGAAAAACAAAGTTAATATATAACAAACCAATTTATTTAGGGTTTTGCATTTTAGATATTTCAAAAACATTAATGTATGATTTTCATTATAACTATATGGTTAAAAAGTTTAGTAAAATCAAATTATTGTATACAGATACGGATAGTTTAATATATCATATATTTACAGATGATTTTTACTCTGATATAAAACCTGACCTTTCATCATACTTTGATACCTCAGCTTATGATGCAAATAATATTTTTGAATATCCAAAATTAAATAAAAAGAAATTAGGTTTTTTTAAAGATGAAAATAATGGTAAAATGGGTTTACGATCCAAAATGTACGCTTTTAACTTAGAGAATAAGACTATAGCCAAGGCAAAAGGGGTAAATAAATGTATTACTAAAAAGATGACCATGGATAATTATAAGTCTTCTCTATTTAATAAAAAAGTGCAATATTATAGTATGCTTAGATTTAAATCAATTAAACACACAATTTTTACACAAAAATTAAATAAGATTGGTTTATCATATAATGACACAAAGAGGCATATTTTAAATAATAATATTGAAACATTAGCTTGGGGTCATTATAAACTGCGTTAAGTGTTGATAGTTTTTAATTTTATGTCTGCATGTAAATAAAATTTGTATTGATTGTAAAATAATGATAATAGTATAATATGACGTAGAGTTTATTACATATTTAATCGTTGTTTTATTGTAAATAATTTAAGTTAATTGTTGTTTATATTTGCGTGTGTGTGTGTGCATTTATTTGAGGTTGAGTTGATTGTAAAATTATGATGTACTAATTGTGTTAGAAATAGTATACAGATCATTCTGTTTTATATAATGTTTGCAATATATATTAATTGTTAACACCAACACTTTCATTTTTTATTTCACCCCTTAGTACTTTAGACGTGTGTAATGTTTCACTTTATCCATCCGTTTACTGCTATTGTGGCGGGGCCAAGTGGATGTGGGAAGTCAAATTTTGTAACAAATTTCATAAAATCAGTTACAGAAATATGTAATTGTGATTTTAATCAGATCACATGGTGCTTTGATGAAATGCAACCTTTATATAATTTACCAAATGTTAACTACCATCAAGGAATTCCAAATGTTAATATGTTTGACGGTGAAAACCCACATCTTGTTATTATTGATGATCTAATGAGAGAGTCCGATGGAAGAATTGTGGATATATTTACAAAAGGTAGTCATCACAGGAATCTTAGTGTATTTTATTTAACACAAAATTTATTTCATCAGGGTAAAGGGCAAAGAGACATATCCTTAAACTCAAGTTATATAATATATTTTAAAAACCCTCGAGATAAAACTCAAATAAGATATTTAGCACGACAAGTGTCACCAGATAACCCAAAATTTATTGAAGATGCCTACAGGGATGCAACTCTAGAGGCGCATGGATATTTAATGGTAGATTTAAAACAGAATACCAATGATTTTTGTCGTATCAAGACAAATGTCTTCCCATTTAATGGTTTCTGCACAGTCTACGTTCCCACAAAAGAGTTTAAATACACCAAGAATCAAACATTTCAAATCATTGCTAAATGATGCATCGTCGACTCACAACGCATAAACATTTGCTAAACGCTTTGCATACGCTTAAACCAAAATATCAAAGAGCATTACTTAACACGTGTGATGAAGAAGAAATTAACTGTATTTGTGAGTGTATTCATAACGTTTTACAAGGAAAAGTACCTCTTAAAGATCAAGATAAACAAAAATTGAATAAACACAAAAATATACTCCGTCAAATAGTGCGTAAGTGTAAACATAAACTAAGAAAAAATATAATTATACAAAAAGGAGGGGCTTTCTTACCAATAATATTAGGTGCAATATTGAGTGGATTAGTGAGTGGACTAGCCAGTTAACATGGAAAATGCAAAGAAAATGATACTTATCGAACCTGGATTGATTGAAAAATTAAAACAAGAAAATAAGGTTAATACGAGTAGTAGTTTATCTCGATTAGATATTGAAATGCAAAATATTATGAATAGTAAGACGGAAGACCGAAAGAAATGGATGTTATATTTACAAACACTGCAAAGATACCTTCATTTTACCGAAGAGGATCGTCAACCACTCAGATTACCAATTTATTCTGATACATCTAATGAAGATTCAAACGAGTCTAAAATTGGTTTTAAAAATAAAGATAGAGATCTAAAAACTTCAGTTGATGCTGAATCTTTGTTGGAGGAGAATCGATCCATCAAAAGTAAAGAAAATGTTGAAAATCCACTTTACACACCAGCTCGAATACTCAGTTTAATACCAAAAACTTATAATAAAAAAGGACAGTTATTATTAAACTTAGTTGAAACAAGTAAAGGTAAAATACATTGGGATAATGAAGGTACAGTCATAATTGATAATGAAAAAATTCCTGGAAGTAATATTGTTGATTTAATAAATGATTCACTAAGACCCTTAAAAAGAAGTGATCCAGTAGGGTGGGATAGATTTGCTGAAGCATTAAAAGATATTAAAGTACCACTTACTTATATTGGAAATCCAAAGAGATGTGAGTTTATTAACCAACTTCAAGCAAAAGATCTGAACAAACCCTCTGAGATTGAATTTCAAGAGTTTTCTACACCGAGCAGTAGAGATAAAAAGTCTACAACTAAAATACGTAAAAGGCTTGAGTGGGAAAAATGGACCCCGTACTAGAAGAAATTAACAGGATTTATTATGATCCATCTAATCCCGCTGGTTTTGGTAGTATTGATAAATTATCAAAAGCCATGAAGGGTAAAATGAATAAAAAGCAAGTAAAGGAATGGTTAAAATCACAAGAAACATACACATTACATAAACCCATTCGAAAAAAATTCCCGCGTAATAGGTACATTCTATCAAATATTAATGAACTGTGGCAAGCTGATTTAAGTGATATGCGAACTTATTCTCAATATAATGATGGTTTCAAGTATATACTTTGTGTTATTGATGTATTTAGTAAATATGCTTTTGCAAGACCAATGAAAAAGAAAAACTCAGAAACAACTAAAGAATGTTTTGAAAGTATATTTACTGAAAGTAATTTAACACCTACTCACATACAATCTGATAAAGGTACAGAATTTGTTTCAAAAGATGTACAAAAATACTTTAAATCCAAAAAGATTAATTACTATACCACTAACAATCCTGACATTAAGGCCAGTATTGTTGAACGATTTCAAAGAACACTAAAAATGAAAATGTGGCGTTATTTCACTCATAATAATACTTATAGATATATAGATGTTTTACAAGATTTAATATACTCTTATAATCACAGCTTTCACTCTAGTATTAAGATGTGCCCATGTGATGTAAATTCCAACAATATTATGACAGTTTGGACTAATCTTTATGATAGACGGTCAAACAAACTTTCTTTAGAAAATCCTAAACCAAATTTCAATGTGGGTGATTATGTTCGAATAACTAAATATAAACATGCTTTCCAAAAAGGATATGAATCAAATTGGAGTGATGAAATATTTATTATATCTTCAATAATTGATAGATCTCCATGGGTTGTTTATACAATAACAGATTTACAAAATGAACCAATAGTTGGTACTTTTTATGAAAGAGAATTACAGAAAATCACTTACAACCCCACCTCACAATATAAAATAGATAAAATAATTGACACTCGTTACTCAGTTAACAGAAAAGAAGTATTAGTGAAGTGGAAAGGTTATCCAGATAAATTTAACAGTTGGATTTTAGCTTCTAGTTTAAAAGAAATATGAATAAAGAAAGTTTTTATTTAACTTTGCTCAGCAATAGTTCAATGGAATACTTTCCTGATAACAAGACCACAAATTTTTCAACGAAATTACCGAAAGCTCTTAAATTAGAAGGTGAATGGTCGGTTGGAGTTGTCGAATTTCAATATCCATGTACCATGTTTACTGTTCAAGATCATGAAAATGTTATATACATTACAAAATCTATGTTAATGCCTAATGAAGATAAACCATCCACAGTGTACTACAAAAAACATATTCCAGCTACCAACTATGATAACGTTGAGCATATTTTAAGAGTGTTAAATGGTATCGGAGAGAACTTGAAATTTCGCTATGATGAAATAACAAAATTTGTGTCTATTTCTGTTTTGGATAAAAACATAACATCCGTAACATTATCACCCAAATTAAGTTTACAACTAGGTTATGAACCAAATAAAAATCTCCTAGAGAGAAATTTTGGAAAGTGTCCTGCTAATTTACACTTAGGGTTACCATCTCAACTCTTTCTATATTGTGACATTATCGATCCTCAGATTGTGGGTGATGTTATGACTCCTTTACTAAGAGTCATTTCATTAGATCCTACAAAATACATTTATGGTGCAAATAAAATGCACGTTTTCTCTCAACCTCACTACTTACCTGTTATGCGAAGAGAGTTCGATACGCTGGAAATAGTTATAAGATCGAACACAGGACAAAAAATACCATTCCAGTTTGGAACCGTGTGTATTAAACTACATTTCCGAAAATTATTATAATGAATTCTCTTCGTGATCATCATAAATGTCCATATGAAAATTATTATACACATCAAGCTGGGTCAGGAGTTGGAGTAATTTATAAGGGTGCACCATACCAACGCGGTCATGGTATTGGGAGCTTCTTAGGGGGGTTATTTAGATCAGTTTTACCTTTACTTTCAAGTGGTGCTCGAGTGATTGGTAAGGAGGCATTAAGCGCTGGAGTAGGACTTTTATCGGATATGGTTCAAGCGCGTCCTATGGAAGCCTCAATAAAAGATCGTCTAAAGCAAGTTAGTACGACTTTAAAACGAAAGGCTGATGAGAAAATTGATCAATTTAACATGACAGGATCTGGGTATAAAACTAAAAGAAAACGATTGACCTCGTTCATTCCACCATTAACTGCTAAAGTGAAAGCTGCGAAAAAACTTGGTCTAAAACCAAAAAATAACAAAGATATATTTTCAAATTAAATATGTCTTTCCTTCATAATCATTCTTGCGAGTGCGTTAAGTCAGAATTGGATTTGTTTGCACTACCGTCTACACAAACTAGCATTGAAAATGGATTGTGGATTCATTATAAACCAATTTCATCTCTTGGTGATGATGGACCTATCGAGTTTCAAGTTCCTGGGACAGGCGATGACTACATAGATTTGTCTCATACATTACTCCACATAAAGGCAAAAGTATTAAATCAAGATTCAACTAACTTGATATCTACTACAATAGTAGCACCTGTAAATAATTGGCTGCATTCACTTTTTAGTCAACTTGATGTTTATTTAAACCAAAAACTTGTATCACCACCTAATAATACCTATGCATATCGAGCATACATGGAAACCCTTTTAAACTATGCTCCTGCTGCTAAACAATCTCATCTTACTTGTAGTCTTTGGTATGATGATACAGCAGGAAAAATGGATTCTACGGATGGTAAAAACATGGGATTTGTTAAAAGACAGGAATTGATTAGTGAAAGTAAGGAAATGGAAATGATTGGTCATCTTCAAGGTGACATTTTCAACCAAGATAAATTTTTAATTAATGGTGTTGAAATGAGTGTTAAATTGGTTTGATCGAGAGAGAGCTTTAATTTAATTGCTGGGTCAAACGATGTAAAGTTTAAAGTTTGCATTACGGACGCAACTCTTATTGTTCGACGAGCACGAATTAATCCAAGCGTATTACTCGCACATCAAAAAGTTTTAGCTTCTACCACTGCTAAATATCCTATTACTCGAGCTGAAGTAAAAGTTTTAACAATTCCATCGGGTGTTCAAGGAAAAACTCTTGATAATATATTTTTAGGGCAGGTACCCAAAAGATGTATAATTGGATTTGTGAACAATTCTGCATTTAATGGTTCCCTTACTAAAAATCTATTTAACTTTGAAAACTATGGTATTAATTCTTTCAGCTTATATATTGATGGTCAACAAATACCTTCAAAAGCTTTGCAACCATCTTTTAATAATAGCATATTTACATCAGCATATCATACTCTATTCTCGGGAACTGGTATTCACTTTCTTAATGAAGGAAATGGAATCTCTTGTGAACAGTATGCCAGAGGTTACTGTCTATTAGCATTTGACTTAACTCCTGATTTATCAGCCAACTCATCAGCTCATTGGAATCTCATAAAGCATGGTAGTGTAAGATTAGAAGTACGATTTGAATCCTCACTAATACAAACAATTAACTGTATAGTTTATGCTGAGTTTGATAATATTATTGAGATAGATAAAAACAGAAATGTTACTGTAGACTATAGTAGTTAAGGTTATAATATGTGTTGTGTGTTAGATTTTATGAGTTATGTGTAATGCATTTTGTGTGTATGTAACTATGTGAAACATTATAAAATTAAATAAAACAAATTGTATGCAATATATTATTTTTTATTTCTTTATAAATATTCTATTTAATCTAATACAAAACTCTGTTCAAGTTTAAATTTTACATAAGCACACTGACTAAACCACTGAACATGCTGCTGCCAAGGATCATCATCATCTTCCCAATCTTTTAAGCCACCACCACAATGGAAACACTTGGTCCTGTCTGCATGGCCAGTATAAAAGAAACCGGCTTCTGCAAGATCTTCAGGTTTCTGTCGCATAACGAGAGGCCAGTTTTCGAAACTGAGCAACCGGCTAGATTTTGAACTGAAGAATGGATATTCAGCTCTTGAGTACTGCATATTCTTCTCGTTTTCATCTCCACTCAGTGTTGTAGTTTTGTTCTTCAATGATGTGTTCTGTACACGTATGCCACACTCATCTCTTTCTTCTGCTCTTGTCTTCCTGTAATTTAAGTAAACAGAATCACATTCAC
Organism: Parnassius smintheus behrii; assembly: GCA_036936625.1. Taxonomy (NCBI): domain Eukaryota; kingdom Metazoa; phylum Arthropoda; class Insecta; order Lepidoptera; family Papilionidae; genus Parnassius; species Parnassius smintheus. The sequence continues at coordinate 45,575,686 of JAUPFT010000001.1, read as the reverse complement.
TAATGATCAGCTAATGACTGTCATTGTTAAAAAAGTATTTTTTAACTTTTTCACTTTCTGCTATTGTCTTTGTAATATTGTATACGAGGGCGTTTGTGTTGTCGTAGATGCTATCCTTATTAGTCTTTACGTAATATTTAATCCTCGTGGAAGCATGTTTCCAATGATCAATAGTTGGAATCTTGGATAGCTTCTTCATATCGTACATTTCAATTTTGATGAGATGCGTCGCTTGGTCTCCATCGTCAGAATTAGTAGAAATGTATGATACACCATCTCTAGCGGCTCGTGCTACGGTTGATGATAACAGCTTCCTCTTTTTTATTTTTGATTCAGCTTCAAAAAAATGATCAATCGATTGCGATTTTCTTTTTCCACCATCGCATGTGTTATTATTAATGATGATGTCATCACTCTCTTCTTGAGGGGAGAGTGGCGAGTAGTAATACTGTTTATATGTATTTTCATCGAAGCTCAATGATTTATGCAACAACACAGTTACCATGTTAATATCAATTTGGTAACACTTAATCATAAAAGTTAAAAAAGCTAAAGTTACAACCTATTAAAGTCCACTGCTGAACATAGGCCTCCTCTCATTTCTGAGAGGGTTTTAGGGCTAGGAAATGTTCGCTGCGATACCTCAATGCGTGTTGGCAAACTTCACATGCCTTCGAAATTATCTCAGACATGCATTCCTCACGATGTTTTCCTTCACCGCTGAGCACGTGGTAAACTAACACTTAAAATTGTAATTAACAATTTAATTGGTGCCGGCGGGGATCGAACCCGGGTCGCGTACTGTGAATTTTACATTTTGCGCTAACCATCTGAGCTACCACGGCTTAACCATATACACACACATAATATTTAAATATAATTTGTTAACACTAAATCATACACACGTAAGAAAATAACAGAAAGAAAAGTAAGTTTGTCAATAGAATAAACACTTACATCCATGGCCTTTGATGCGTTGAAGTAACACAAACGTAGTATTGATAGATCCACTGCGGTCAAACGACCATAAACTAACTCCATGACTGCAGTTGCTTGGTCTTATATAGTACCAGTGAGTAATAATTCTAATCTAAAGAATTTCTGCAGTAGAATTGATAGTATCTTTATGCGTCAACAAGCTTACCTTACATTCTGTTGCTTATCTCTACATTCCTACGTCCTTCCTGTCGTGTCTTGTTCAGTGTATTGGTGACTCAAATACGATTTGTATAACACAAAGAATGTAATTTAATATTTAGATATCACTATAATTGATCATTCCTATATTAGTCATTGAGTAGATTGGCACTGTAATAATCTACTAATAGCAGTAATATTATGGATACACTAGATGTACAACAATATCTGAAAAAGATTCACCCCACTCTAGAAAATAATGTTTATGCTGCCAATAAACTACCCATATACACCCACGTACCAACGTATATAATATGCAATTTGGATACAGATGATAAACCAGGGTCACATTGGGTAGCTTTATATATCGATACGAATGACGTCGGTCAATATTTTGATTCATTCGGACGGGCACCTGTACGATATCATCTAGAGTTTTTTAAAAGAAATTGTAAAAGATGGAACTGGAATGTTGATAGGATTCAGAATGAGTGGACTTCAGTTTGTGGCGAATATTGCTTAATGTATTTGCTATATAAGTTTCAGGGATGTTCAACGCATAGTTTTACGAGTATATTTACAGGGAACACATTGTACAACGATATTTTAGTGGATGAGATGTTTCGCTCCTATTTTATAGATAATAAGTAATAAGATTTTGTATTTTATAAATAAAAATTTTAACAAAATTGGGTAATGTGTTTTATTAATGAGTCAGATTAGTGTAGATAGGAACAAAGGAGTATATAACAATATCACCACGCTGAGGAAGAATAGATAATGACGGTATTGAATGAACAATAGATAAGTAGATAAGAACAATGGAGCGCTAATGACGGTGGAGGCTCGAAGCGGATATCAATTAGATAAGAGTTAATTGATCTGCACATCTCCGGAACCGTGCATCCTACGCAAAAATGGACCGCAGATTCGTGATCAGAGCATGCCAAAACCTTTTTTTTTTTTTTTTTTTTTTTTTAGGGTCGTGAGTCGACGGACGTCGTACTTGTGACTCAGTGCGCCAGAACTGGTACAACCTTTCTACAAGTGCGCCAGAACTGGTACAACGTAACTACTGAAATAGCCAGTACTGAACAACGGAAATTTCATAGGTAAACCTTTATTTTTATCGAAGTCTAATAGATTTAATGATTTTTTTTCGAATAATTAAATTATTCTTTAACATCTTGGTTGCTAAAACAGTAATTTCATTCAATTAATTAAGGAACAGATTGATGTTTCATAGACAAGTGTATTCGACAGCAATTAACTACTATTAGCACTAGAAGCCCAAGAGGTTTACAAGCACCTGCGGCTTTGTGAGCATTTAAATTAGGTAGCAGCTTTACTATTATAAATTATTCAAATAAACTATTTTGTGATAAAGCTATATAAATTTAAATTCATTTATTTAATAACTTAAAACTTTAAAGTTTATCACGCAGATAAACTCCAAGAATAACCCTCTCCATAGCTCGCTGAGCGACCTTGAGCTTCCTCATACGACCAGCAGTGAAGGACCACGTCTCAGATCTAAAGCAAGGTTTTTAGACAAAGCCAGTTATGCTGGCGCCAGGCCTCAGACAAACTAGCACTGGCCTGGCCCGTGTTCTTTAGATGAGGCCAAATGGATTCATTTCATTCTTAGATTATTATTGCAAATCGTTGTATTAAATTAATGATTTATTAAAATTTTACTGAAAAATAATGTTTATCATATACATACATGAATTTGTACAATATTACTAGTTAAATTTTTATGTTACAAATTACTTATTCTGGCGCGGGGTTTGCGGGGCACGCGGGCGGAGGTCACTGGCTTGAAAAGTAGGCAGGCGCTCTATTCCCGTCAGTGCTGGCAGCCAGCGCTGGCAGCCAGCGCTGGCAGCCAGCGCTGGCTTGTCTTGAAAAACTGTTTCTACGAGGCCAATAACAAGCCAGCGCTGGCTGCCAGTCAAACTGGCCAACACTGGCTTCATATAAACCTTGTTTATTAGTCATCACTGGCAACACGCACTGGTTGTAGAATCTCGCAAGGTCACACATAAGCGTAGGTCATTTAATCTTTTTTGGATATTTAGATATTCCCAGTAGAAACCGGGCTGGAAAGCGAAGTGTAGGGCAACCCCCACTAGATTGAGTGACCACCTGGTAAGACATTCAGGAAGTCAATGGATTCTACGTGGTAGAGCCATGCTGCAGCTATATAATGGTTGCAGCACGAATGGGTTGGCTCGACCAGGGTAGGACCACGCTCTTACAGAATAGCAGCTCAAAATAGCAGCTTAATGCTGCTGTGTTTCGTATAGTGAGAGTAGAGAACCGGAGACCCTTTTTACTGGAAACGAGACATTCAATCTCAGTCCTCAGGGATAGCAACGCATATGCATTTTGATTCTTAATTGAAGAAAAATATAGATGTTTATGGACCATAGCATCCACTTACCATCAGGTGGACGGTGTGCTTGTTTGTCTCCCGTTTTCCATTAAAAAAATCAGGTGGCTCAGGATCGTGTTTTGTAATATTATTTAGGGGAGGCCTATGTTCAGCAGTGAACTTTTCCAGGTCTGTAAATGATGATGATGATGTAACTTTAATACTACTTTTTGTCCAGTGGTTGTCGCAAGAGGCGACTATTGGAAATCACAGGAAAAAATCTTAAAGACTTTCGATTGATGACCGTATTTCCATCTCTGACAGACGTGAAATAAATCAAACTGTCAACGAGCAGCAGTGTCAAATGTTTGAGGTGTCTAGCATTGTGAATCCGTATGCCAATCGTGACGAATAAGGCAAACCTTCCCTGTAACAGGCGAGGCCTATGAGCAAAATAATAATAATAACACTATACGCACTAACCCGCTACAACTTACCCGTGTCTGATGTCAAATTTATGTGATAAGAGCCGATGACAATGTCGGGGATAAGGAGATAATCCAAACGACCACATTCGATAACTAGATCACGCAACCGACACATAAAGGAAATTTGATGTCTTGAGGTAGACGATGGATTTATACCAAAAGTTATAAGTTCATTATAACTTTTTTTCACGTGTTTCCCATTTGGTATTATCATGATACGATGCACTCTGTATCACTTCTGATCACGGACAAGCTATCAACTGCCTTGGTGACATTTAAGATTTGTATAGTGATTTTTAAATGATCAACATTATGGACGCCAACTCAAAAGCAAGTATTTATATGTATGCTCACCCAATTATGTGCCTACTGGCTTCATCGTAAAAGTTTTCGGTCTTACCGAGTTAAAAAGCGTAAAGGGACTGAAAATGTAGTCCTGCAAAGTCGGATTATGTTAAAGTGTCCTTTCGCTTACATTAAGTAAGATATTTTGTCTTTCTAAAACTTATCTTTTCGCCAAATTTTAAACAGATAGAAAGCAGACGGATCAGTAGTGTTGGAGGATATTATAAAACAAAAAGGACTAGAATATGTTGAAGGTATAATTTTATTTGACATAGCTACAGTTATTTCACGATAATCATGATACAACCCTGGTAACTCTTTTGTTTTATTACTATTTTTTCCTTTCCTAAGTATTATTTTCTTGTGTATCGTGGGGGCGTAAAATAGCAGCGTGATGATGCTATTTAGTTTGGTTAATAACGATAACCAGTGACATATTTTTTTGGTAACTAGTCACTCTTTCTTAGTCCTTATATGTATCTCAATACATCTATATTTTGATTTACAATCGAGGAAATAGTCTACATGTAGGTGTCTGTGTGCTGCAACATCCATTTAACACCTGAAGCACTAAATAGGAACGAATGAAACCACAACAAATATCAGCTGGTGTAAGAATTAACAGTGAATTAATGATTTACATACTTTTACATTATAGGTAATTGTTTTATATATCTTTAAGTATTTATCAAATTAGTATTTACTTAATTCGGTAAGCTCTACTAAATACTACAACTTAATTCCTCAGCTCAAATTCTAATTTCGCCCCCACTTCCTCGCGCGTCGTATGCTATATGCGTACTTACAGTATTACTGATTACAAACATGTCGATATGTTTGTAATCAGTAATACTGTAAGTAGATAGGTCGTTAGATACTTATTTCATTAGGTTTATCATATTATATGCCTATTTCTCTACTTTATTTTACGGTTATTTCCCATTTTAATTTTACGTCTTGCTGTTACGTAATGTGTATTCTGATCGTAAGCGACACAGCTTTCCCGTTCGAAGGCCGCAGTGAGACTGGTCGGGCAGCAGGGAACAAGTTTCAGGACGCCGATAGTTTAGGTAATTCCCTTTTACCGTGAAAATAATGGTAATTAAAAAAAACACATGCCCTGCTTTATAGTTACTTCAGTTAGTATGTAAAGTTTCAAGATCTAATTTAAAGTATTTTATTAAATACCAGTGGTTTATTGTTCAGTTTGGAGGTAACTTTGGATTTTTCTTCTATCGAGATAATTTTACGGAATCGTGTTTTCGTATAACATATTACTTAACATTAATCCTCAACTTTATCACATATTTATTTTAAAATTAATGCTGCAACATTTTCGGCATAACGGAGGATCTTGCTAAGCCATTTGAGGTAGTATAGGCCCATAAGCACCTTTTGCTTATTAGGTTGTTGTGTACGCAAAGGTTAATGACAAAAAATAATAGTTGTTTCTTTTCTATGCGACTGACTACGAGCATGGAAACACATGCCAGACACAGTAACTATTATATATAAATTTAAGATATTCTAGGAAAATAAAATCAAAATACTTGCTAAAGCTTGAGAAGTTGCATTTTGACGTAAGAGTAATTTTATGTCTCTATTGTTGTACCCAGTCCCATTCTGAAGATCGTACACGTATACAAACGCTGGCATAATAGTACATCGGACTCTCATCTAAACCCTTTTGACCCTCCGGTAAATTTATTAAGGGTTGCGAATACGAAGGAAGTGTTTGTGGTGGACATCAAAATCGTCTCTTTTATATTCACAGAACATATTTTCGTAAAAAAGGCAGTTTTGTACAGAAAATATATTAAAATCTCTTAGAAATGAAAAAAGGTCCGTAAGCCTGGCCACTCCATATATATAGGCTGTAATTTCACTTTTTAACTTTAATATTAAGGTCTATTATTATTGAGATCTGTCATCGGTCAGAGACTGACACGTAGTACTAGTACGGGGTGTATATAAAACTGGAATCTTTGATTTCGTTCTGTCAATAAACATTGTAAAAGAAACAGTATAAATGATGTTATATATGTACATATTCAAGGATTCATCATAGTTATAACCCCTCACTAGTTCACTGCAAAACAAAGGTCTCTCACAAGAATTTCACAGTATGCGAGCAAAACCGGGTTCGATCCCCGCCAGCACCAATGAAATTGTTAATTGCAATTTTAATTGCTGATTTACCACGTGCTCGGCGGTGAAGGAAAATATCGTTAGGAAACCTTCTCCCCTCAGAGAAATAAGAAAATTAAATATTTCGAAGACATATGTAGTTCGCCACACGCATTGGGGTAGCGCGCCGGATAATTCATTGACCTAAAAACCCTCTCATAAATGAGCGGGAGGCCTGTGCCCAGGAGTGGGACGTATATCGTCTATAACTAACTTACAAGTAAAATAACCCATCAGTAAATAAACGTTGGTATAAGATACTTAAAACATATTTTCTTAAGCATTCGTCTTATTTAACTTTTTCGAATGGGATGTTTTCATAATAACCATTTAATTAATTAAAGAAATTACAAACAATAGAATAGAATAGAACAGCATAATTTTTTATTCAATATAGATTATACGTTGTATTTATTATTGAAAGTCATTTTTTACTTTCCATTCGTTCGAAAAAGCCTCTGTTCTGGGAAAAACCAGCAAGAAAACCAGCGGGGTAACTTTACAATGTCAATGGTCACAAAATATTTGCAAAATTTATTTTAGAAACAGCTTGGAAACGACCACCTCATTCTCAGGGGTTATTATCAACCATGTATTCATTTATATTATAATAACCCATTTTATATGGTTTTTGTTCAATTAAAAATTTAAACTTGGTAATAGAGAGGCTTTGTATATTTTCTGGGACTTTATTTTAATAGCGTATACATTGCCCCAGGAATGAATTACTGACTCTATGGAGTCGAGAAACTGACTCTATGGAGTCGAGAAACTGGTATCACTAGCTTGTGTTTGTGCCTAGTGTTTACAGAGTGTATATCCCTATTTTTTTGAAATACATAAAACTTCCTTTGTTTTTGTGAACATACTCGGACATTAATTTTTCGTAGATATACTGAGAAGCCAAAGTTAATATATTTATTTAACTCCGCCTAAGTGCCCATCAAACCCAGACATAAGTCTAACTACATCGGATGCTAGTTATGTAAATACACGTAAGCGTTTCACTGGAGGGTATGACTCGGAATTTCTGTCCACACTGATTGATGAACATTTTAATACATTAGACGTAAAAATTAAGGAAACTATTACAAATATAGTTACCTCCACGATTTCCAACGAATTGGCTAAAATATCCCACTCATTATCAAGCCTAAACACAACCATATCTGAGCTGCGAGATGAGAACATTAATTTAAAACAAGGTATTACGGATTTAAATAATCATCTGTCGGAGGTCGATACTACTTTATCCGATCTTAATGAGCAGTCAATATCGTTTGATACACGGCTTAAGACCGTAGAAAGTCAAGTCTCTAAAGACAACTATTTATCTGACAAATTAGATGTTATGGAGACCAAACTCTCTGCGATGGAGCAACAGGCACGTGATTGTAACATTGAAATATCAAATTTGCCCGAGCGCCGTGGAGAAAATCTTGTTACAGTTATTATTAATATTGGCGTGCTAATAAACCAGAAAATCCAACCATCTGACATAATTTTGGCCCATCGGGTTCCTCATGTTGGTGAAAACGATAAACGACCTAAAAATGCCATATTAAAATTTAAGTCCAAAATTCTGCGTGATAATTTTGTAGCTTCGTACCGTGCCAAAAAAGGCTTAACTTCAGAACAGTTGTCTATTACTGGATCATCGAATAAAATATATATAAATGAACATCTAACCTTAAAAAATAAACAGATTTTTCGAGAATCCCGTGAAAAGGCCAAAACATGTAACTACAAATATGTTTGGTACAAGAATGGTACAGTTTTGGTACGAAAAACTGACTCATCTCCTGTCTTACCAATACGCTCACTACAGGATCTTAAAAAAATTAAACCTTAAAACAATTTGTAATAGAAATTTGATATCAATTTTATTTTGATTTTCTTATCGTTTCTTTTTATTATTACATTTTTGTACTGATATATGGGGGATACTGATATATGAGCATGTTGTTTGCACATTTACTTCTACAAAAAGGTCAATAACTTATTTTCTAAACTATTTTATAAAACTATACTTTAAAATATACTATGTATTATGTAACAAAATTTTAAACTATCTTATACTTTATTGTTATACACAAAACATTAACATAATTAGGATATTTTTAGTCATTAATCATTATGCACAAATACGGCGCAATGACAAAAGAAATTTTAAAAATTCATCTCATCTACTTAATTTAAAATGTGTATCGAAAATTAATCTTTTTTTTTCACAATATTTCTAATGAAATACTGAATAAATTATGAACTTTTATTAAATGGATCCCGAAATAAAAAACATATCAATTTACTATCAGAACTGTCGAGGCTTAAGAACTAAGTTGCACACTCTTTTTATGAATATTTTACTTCACGATTATGACATAATAATATTGACAGAAACTTGGCTTCATAGTGGCATTTATGATAACGAATTAATAGATCAACGTCACAGAGTATTTCGCGGACAGCGACCGGCCGTAAAGACGGCGGTGGCGTATTAGTAGCGGTGCGCAGCTCACTTGCTGCCGTGCCATACGGTCTGCCCTCTGCGCCTCACGCTCCCCCCGAGCCACCTTCTATTGTTGACCATACCATGATATTTATAGGTTCGGGTTCTAATAAGCTTCTGTTATGCGCTACATATATTCCACCCGATTTAAATAACGAAGTATACCTTACTTACCTAGATTACATATGTTATGTCATGCAACCTTTAGACTCATGTAAATTTTTAATGGTGGGAGACTTTAACTTACCCACGATTAATTGGCTTCCTAAAGATAATTATCTAGAACCTACCTTTTATAGTAACGCATGTTTATCTTCTAGGCACTTAATTAATTTTATGGCTTTGACGGACAGCTTCCAATTTAATCACTTTAGAAACTTAAATGACCGCACCTTAGATTTATTTATATCAAATATTTTAGAATGTAAAATTATGGATGCTCCTTATAATTTGTTACCATTGGATAGTCTTCATCCTACTTTTTATGCTTTAGTGCCTTTTATGCATGATAACAAGTCTACGCCAAAGATTTCACGAAGACAGCTTCGTTTTCGAAATGCTGACTACCCCGTCATAAATAATGAGCTTTCCAAGGTAGCATGGGACGAAATGTTCTCAGGTAAATCTGCTGAAGAGGCTGTGATAGATTTTTACGAAATACTTTATGGTTTTATTAAAAAGTTCATACCTACAAAAATCTTAAAACAATCTTCATTCCCTGTTTGGTTTAACATCACTCTGATTCACACTTTCAAACGTAAATAGCGGGCCTGGATCAAGTGGAAAAAATATGAAAACTCTTATGATTATAACGAATTCTCTAGGCTTAGAAAGTACTTTAATAAAGATGGTGCAATAAGATATAAAAACTACATGTCGTCAATACAAAATAATATTAAAAAAGATATAAAGCATTTCTGGACATATATATCAAAGCTGCTAATAAACTGCTAGTATTCCTGACAATGTTTACTATAATGATAATAACGCCACTAATCCTACAGAAGCATGTACCCTATTTTCAATGTTTTTTCACTCAACCTTTGAAGCATCTTCAGTTTCAGCTGAATATGATATTGATAGTATCGACTTTACACAATGCCCTGATTCACACATTAATTTAACATCTATCATACTATCAGAGGATGAAGTTCTTAAAGAGTTACAGGCGTTAAATACAAACAAGGGTATGGGGCCCGATAATATATCACCAGTATTTCTGAAAAATACAGCAGTTAATATTGCTAAACCGCTGTGTTTCCTTTTTAATAAATGTTTAAGTGAAGGTATATGTCCTAACATATGGAAAGCCGCTAGAATCGTGCCTGTATATAAGTGTGGTTCAAAACGAAATGTTGAGAACTACCGTCCTATTTCTATTTTATCAGCTGTGTCATAGCTCTTCGAACGATTAATTTTTAATTCTACATATCCATCACTGCATAATTTAATCATACCCGAACAACACGGTTTTGTAAGACGACGATCAACTACTACCAATTTATTAATATATCTAACGGACTTATTCGAAAATTTAGACTCAAATCATCAAACTGACTGTATTTATACAGACTTTCGTAAAGCCTTCGACAGAGTTGATCACAAAATCCTACTTGATAAAATTGCTTTCAACGGTATACGTGGCAATCTTTGGCGGTGGTTTAAATCATACGTAACTAACCGCACGCAAAAGGTTGTTATTAATGGTTACGAACCAGAGTCTGTGTCTATCACCTCCGGGGTACCTCAAAGATCTATATTGGGACCACTATTATTTATACTTTTTATTAATGATATTGACTCCTGTTTTCAGGACAGTAACTTTTTACTATATGCTGACGACCTTAAAATTTATCGTACCATTTGTGACAATGATGATCACCACAGACTCCAGGATGACTTGGACCGCTTTTCTGCTTATTGTATAAAAAAATAAATTAAGTCTTAGTATTAATAAGTGCAAAATGCTAACTGTCACTAAGAAAATTAATGTTAATCAACAATCATATTCCCTGTGCAGCTCTTCTATTGAAAAAGTTCATTCTATTTGTGACCTCGGCATTACCATTGACAGTAAATTAACACTCGATACACATTTTGAACAAATATGTAATAAAGCTCTTAAAATGTTTGGGTTTGTAATGAGATCCTGTAAGGATTTCACCAACCCAGCAACATATATCCTTTTGTATAAGGCACTGATACGCTCTCAGTTGGAACACGCTGTTGCTTTGTGGAATCCTTTTTATAATGTCTATACCGATTAGATCGAGAGGGTACAAAAAAAGTTTTTTAAGTCAATGTTCTATAGATGTAAGCATAAATATTGTTCGTATAATGCTATTTTAAATAAATACAAAATGTTAACTTTAAAGCTCAGACGACAACAATTAGTGCCAATGTTATTATTTGACCTTTGCCATAAAAGATATGATTGCATTCCTGTAACAAATAAATTGCGATATCGTGTACCTACTCGATCACGTGTAAGATCAACATACTCCCGTCAAACATTTGCCCTTCCCTTGTGTAGAACCAATGCCGGCAAAAGAGCGCCGTTGTATCGCTTAATGCAAAATTATAATGATCACTTTTGGGACATTGACATTTTTAATAACAGTGCTAACTCCTATAGAAGCAAAGTGATTAATAAGCTTATGAGTCGTGATAACTAAAAACTAAATAAAATAAATCAAAACATAATTTAAATTATATAATTTTTTTGAAATCAAAACTAAAATGTGAACAGTTTTTTTTTCATTTTGTAATATTGTATTTTATGTAGTAAGTCATCCTTCACATCTCTCACTTTTGTAGTTTATCCTATAAATCATTATCTGAGGCTGGTGGTGTTGGTTTCACTAAACTCAAATTTTAGGATTAAGACTGTAGTTATTAAGCCTCTGTTGAAGCTGTTTACTGGTCCTTAAATAAACTAAAAAAAAAAATTTCTTTAAATTTTTCTCTAAGAGACTCTCTCGGTTTAAGGTTGTAAATAGCTCTTATAAGAGCTAAGAGGGCTATAGCCCTCTTCTGCAAAACATAGTTTCTAAATCGGTCGCATT